>OZ030391.1:58102633-58702633 GCA_964023965.1 Melinopterus prodromus | reverse complement strand
CCTGACCACCATATTGAGTTTTTAAGTTGTTCTGGATAAACTCCCCTAGATATCAAGTCTGCAGGATTTTCTTTAGTAGAAATGTAAAACCAGTTACTAATATTTGAATTTTCCTGCATTTCCGCGATCCTATGTGCAACAAAAGCCTTCAAGTTATTGGCATAAGTATGCAACCAATTAAGTACTATAGTTGAGTCTGACCAATAATAAATAGCATCGACTTTTAAATTTGTTCCTGCAATTACTTTGTTAACTAATCTTGTCGATAACAATGCAGCACAAAGTTCTAATCTTGGAATTGTTAGTCTTTTTAGAGGTGTTACCTTTGATTTAGCACATAATAAATTAGTTAAAATAGTTCCCTCCTTCGTAACTACTCTTATATAGACACATGTTCCGTACGATGCCTCTGAGGCATCAGCAAATGCATGTAATTCCATACATTCATACTCCACATCTAACACATATCTTGGTACCTTAACATCACTCAGACATTTTAACTGGTTCTTCAATTTTCGCCATTTTTCAGATATTTGTGGTGGTAATCTATCATCCCATTTTAGTTTTTGAATCCAAATTTCTTGTAACAACATTTTAGCGATTATAATACATGGTCCTAACAATCCTAATGGATCGAAAATCTTTGAGATATGAGATAAAACTATTCTCTTTGTGTCAAAATCCTTATTTTCAAAACTGCAAATATCATACGTTAATTTATCTGTCCGTGGTAACCATATTAATCCCAAGGTCCGTTTATTATCATTTAATTCAAAATTTAAAATATTATGTCTTTCCTGTGTGACAGAATTCAATTTTTCCTGTATTTGCAAATCATTTGTAACCCATTGTCTCAACTGAAATCCAACTGAGTTTAATACAATATTGAGTTCATTATACAATGTAATTGCATCTTCTATTTTATCAGTTCCCGTTAACAAATCATCCACATAAAAATCCCTTAATATAATTTTACTCGCATTCTCGTAAATATCTTTATGCAAATATGCCGCTTCATGTAATGCCCGTATTGCTAAGTACGGAGCTGAAGTAGTTCCATAAGTGACTGTATTTAGAGTGAAATGTTTTAATTCTGTATTAGGATCCTCGCGCCATAGAATTCTTTGATAATCTCTTTGATCTTTATCTATCAAAACCTGTCGGTACATTTTCTCTATATCAGAAGACAATACATACTTATGTAAACGAAATCTCAAAAGAATACATAGTAATTCATCTTGAATTGTCGGTCCTGTATATTGCGTGTCATTTAACGAAATACCAGTTGATGTCTTACAAGAACCATCAAACACGACGCGCAATTTGGTCGTCAGACTACTGTTTTTTAATACGCCATGATGTGGCAAATAATAAGATTCATTTATTTTCTCAAACGGATTTTTTATTTCATTCATATGCCCTAAATTCTGGTACTCTTTCATAAAGGAAACATATTGTTCTCTAAAACATTTATTTAATTGCAATTTCCTTTCTAAATATTTAAATCTAATTAATGCTATTTCAAATGAATCCCCTAGTTGTGATTTCGTTTCCTTAAATGGTATGCTAACAATTAATCTTCCGGTACTATCAGTTTTTGTTGTCGATTTAAAATGTTTTTCACAATAAGAATTGTCTTTTACTACTACATTCGAGCACTCTTCAAGTTCCCAAAACCTTTTTAAAGTGTCTTGCACTTCCATACCCGTAGCAAAATTGCAAAATACCCTTTGACTTGCTTCATTAGATCTAGATGGCCCTGAGATAATCCAACCTAATCTTGTATTTTGAATTATTGGCTTGCCCCTTCCTAGCTTAATTTGTTCTGGACATATTAAGTCCCAAAATATGTTGGCACCAAGCAAAACATCTACCTGTTTTGACTTATTGAAATTTATGTCGCTGAGTTGTAAATTATCAGGTATAGCAAAATTTGTTACATCATAGGTCTTAAATGGTATATTATCTGTGATTTTCTCAATAATAAAACAAGTAATGGTTCTTGAGAAAGATGAACTTAGAGATTTCAAAGTAATATATGTTTTATATTTAATGGTTGATTCCTTTTGATTAATTCCTATTACTGACAATTTGATAGGTACTTTCTTTAAATTTAATTGATTACAAACATCATACGTTATAAAATTACCCTCTGAACCACAGTCCAGTAAAGCTCTACATTTGAGGGAATTTCCCAAATTTGACTGTACCTTAACCTCAGCTGTTGACAATAGTATATTGGAATTTAGAACATTATAATTTACTGAAATTCTTTCTAGGTTTTGTGAAGATTCGACTTCTTGTTTCTCTAAATGTAGGAGTGTGTTATGTTTTTTGTTACACTTTCTGCAGCCAGCCCGTCTACAATCAAAACTCATATGGTTACCTTTAAAACAATTCAAACACAATTTTCTCTCCTTTATTTCCTTTATTCGATCTTGAACATTTAAATTTAATAGTTTTTCACAAAAATATATCAAGTGTTCATTTCCACAGAAAGCGCAAGAGTTTTTATTAATTGAAAAAAGAGTAGTTGTTTTTGTATAAGTTCTTTTATTTTGATTTTCTAATGTCTCTAATACATCACACTTGTCTTTTATAAATGTTTTCAATTCGTCTAATTCTGGAAATTCTTTACTATGTTTACTGACTTCCCACTCCCTTTGTGTTTGTGGATCCAACTTATTGGATATTAAAAATATTAAAATCGTATGCTGTTATGTACTATAAATGCACTGTGCGGGGTATTAGCGACATCTAGTATATCTTAACGAAACATTGAAGTGGTGGGGATTGTCCACTACCAGGCGCGTGCAATATCGATCCAGTACGACACTTGTAACCGAACCATGATGTAGTAAGCAAGAATAAAATACAGTCCACTGAGCCATCGAGTTTTAATATCCAGAGTTACTACATAAAATTTGGTCCGTCGAGCCGGATTAACAAGCAATCAAGCCAGCAATCAAATCAGCAAGCAGATTGAAGAGCCAGTGCCAGTAAACACCACGATTCTAGAAGAAAATCGTCCAGCTGCACAATAGAAACCGCGCCAAACAGTCGAGGTGAGTGTGCGTCTCGCTCCATCCTTGTCTCCTTCCTAGTCCTGTATTGCCTGCTCTTTGTCACAAATAAACGTTTAGAATATTATCACAATGACCGAAGATTTAATTTTACTAACACGTCGACGCGGGTCTGTAAAGCGTAGATTAACAAATATCATTACATATATTGAAAATATCGATCTTCAACAGATAGACAGGGCCGTACTCAGTGAATTTAACTTAAGGTTATCTAATCTAGATTCTATTTGGCAAGATTACCAAACAGTTCAAGAAGCTATTGAAATAAAATGCGATGATGAAAGCCTAGAGAGTCACTATAAAAAGCGCGAAGAGTTTGAACACTCTTTCTTCAAAATTTCTGGCAAGATAAAACAAATGATAAGTGAGGCAGGTAAAGAATCAGTAAGTCACAATGTGTCTGGTTCTAATCATATTTTTAATACTGTTAATAATGTTGACAACAATAACATAAAATTGCCTACAATAAACTTACCTAAATTTAACGGAAAATACACCAGTTGGCTAGAGTTCAAAGATTTATATGTTTCACTTATTCACAATAATTCAAATATAAATGCAATTCAAAAATTTCACTATTTGCGGGCATCTTTGGAGGATAGTGCTGCGCAGGTAATTAAATCAATGGAATTCTCAGCTTTTAATTATGAAATTGCATGGGATTTATTATGCAATAGATTTGACAATAACCAATTATTAATCCACAATCACATAAAATCAATTTTTGAAATTCCATCGATTGTCAAACCTTCTGCTTCGGTTTTCCGCCACCTGGTTGATGAAGTTTCCAGGCATCTCAGGTCACTGAAACTATTAAAAGAACAAACAGATGCATGGGATTCACTAATAATTTACATACTAGCAAACAAGTTAGACTTAAAGACAGCAAGAGAATGGGAAGAACAGAAGGAAAGGACTACTTTAGAGGATTTTAAGCAATTTATAAAAAACAAAGCAGATTTGCTCGAAACTTTAGAAGCTAGAACTCCGAAAAGGCCTGAAGTACAAATAAAGAAAAATGCATTGGGAACATTTACTGCAAATGTTGCATCGTGCTACAATTGTCAAGGTAACCATGTGATCTATCAATGCTCCGATTTCTTGAAATTAACTATAAAGGATAGATATGCCAGAGCAAGAAAACTTAATTTGTGTTTAAATTGCCTACGTACAGGGCACAACAAGAATGATTGTTCGCTAGGAACATGTAGAAAATGTAAAGAGATGCATAACACTCTCTTACATTTTGAAGTAAAAGACAGCAATAAAGAGAAAGGAGAACGATCGCAAGAAACATTCAGTGGAAGTTGTCAGGCAAAACAAGTACAAACGGAACAAGTACTGCTGGCAACAGTGGAAGTCGTTCTGCTAGACAAGGATAATAAAAAACATTTATGTAAGGCCATGTTAGATTGTGGGTCTCAATCCAATTTTATTACCGAGAGATTATACACAAAGCTCAAGCTCAATTCAGAGAAAAGTGATATTACCATTATAGGAATAAATCAAGTAACCTCAAGAGTAACCTCGAAGTGTCGAGTCAAGCTACAATCAAATACAAGTGCATATCAACGAGCGATCTCATGTCTAATAATAGACGTTATTAGCGAAGATATGACAACCATTGACTTGTCATCTATCAAGATACCAGCAAATTTGAAATTAGCTGATTCCAGTTTAGGACAAGGAAAACCAATAGATTTACTGATAGGATCGGAAATATTTTGGGAGATTTTACAAGACGGCAAAATATTCCTTGGAAAGAACAAACCGATACTACAGAATACAGTATTTGGTTGGACTATCGTAGGAAGTGTTGGTATAACACACACATCTCAACGTACACTATGCAATTTTGGCAAGAAAATGGATATTCAAGACCAATTGGAGCGATTCTGGGAACTCGAAGAATACAAGAACACTAACCTGACAGGCGATGACAAGAAATGTGAAGATTTCTTCCAAAGCACAACGACTAGAACTTCAAGCGGAAGATTTGTGGTTGCAATACCATTCAAGGAATCACCTACAAGATTAGGCAACTCATGGGAGCTCGCAAGAAACAGATTTCTAGCTCTCGAACATCGATTACATAAACAACCAAGCTTAAAGAAAGAATATAGTAAATTCATCAACGAGTACACAGAACTAGGACACATGAGCAAGTCGCAAGTAGATTCTATTTCCTATTTTTTGCCACACCATGGCGTTATTCGAACCGAAAGCTTAACCACAAAACTGCGAGTAGTTTTTGATGGTTCAGCACCTACTAGCAATGGCATCTCATTAAATGATATTCAGTATAAAGGAGCCAATTTTCAACAAGACCTTATATCTATTCTAATTCGTTTTCGACAGTACAATTATGTATTCACAGCAGACATTACAAAGATGTACAGGCAGATATTGGTAAGACCAGAAGATAGGAAATTTCAAAAAATTGTCTGGAGAGAGAATCCTAAGGATGAGTTAACAATATATGAACTTAACACAGTTACCTACGGTACTAAATCTGCACCCTTTCTAGCGATGAGATGTATCAAGCAACTAGGAATAGATAATATGAGAGAATATCCAGAAGCAGCGGAAGTAATACTGAGAGATTTTTACATGGATGATTTAATATCAGGCGCTAGTACAATAGAAGAAGCAACATCGCTATGCAAGAATATCACAGGCATTTTAGAGTCTGCAGGAATGGAATTAAGAAAATGGACAGCAAATGATTCAAGAATATTAGAAAAAATACGTACCGATAACTATATCACAGCAATAGAAAACTTCAGCCAAGAAAATTGTAAAACCCTAGGATTGCAATGGACATGGAGTACGGATGAACTAGGATATAAAATAAATAAGAATACTTACCTAGGCACTATTACAAAACGTTCGATTCTTTCAGACACAGCACAAATCTTTGATCCCCTAGGTCTGCTAGCACCATGTGTCATCACTGTTAAAATAATTTTACAACATCTATGGTCTTTGAAGATTGCGTGGGATGATCCAGTACCTGAAAATCTGAAAGAAAAATGGCTACAATTAAAAAATGATTTACAAGAGTTAAACAATTTGAAAATACCTAGACATATATTTACCAATAATTCTATTGAAGTAGAATTACACGGATTTTGCGATAGCTCACAACAAGCTTATGGAGCTTGCATATATGCAAAAACAATCACGTCGGACAAAGAAATCTATTCTAAATTAATATGTGCAAAGGGCAAGGTAGCACCATTGAAAGTAACCACAATACCACGGTTAGAACTGTGTGGAGCTGTTGTCCTGACAAATTTGATGGAGAAGGTTAAAACTTCAGTCAACATTAGTGCTAGATGTTACTACTGGACAGATTCAGAGATAGTTCTGTCTTGGTTAAGAATGGAATCTACCATGCTACAAACATTTGTTGCCAACCGAGTGGCAGAGATACAAAGGAACACTTCTATAGACCAGTGGTATCATGTAAATTCTCAAGACAACCCAGCAGATCTCGTCTCGCGAGGAGTACGACCATCCGCATTGCAAGACCAGATATTATGGTGGCATGGTCCCACATGGTTAAAGGGGAGTCACGACAATTGGCCGTTACAAAAATCAAACATTATACCAATAGAAGATCTACAAGAAGTTAAGAAGCAAACCAAGATTTATAAAATTCAAGAGAAACCATCATTGTTTTTATGGGATAAATATTCGTCATTTACAAGATTAATTCGAATAACTGCATTATGTCTTCGATTTGTTCACAATTGCAAAAACAAGAATTCTAAACATTGTGGAATACTATCAGTATCAGAATTAGAAAATTCTCTTCATGTATTAATAAGGATATCGCAGCAAGAGAGTTTTGAAACTGATATTCAATCCATTAAGCAAAGAAAAAACGTAGATCACAGCTCAAGCCTTCAGACTTTAGCACCATTTCTAGATAACGAAAGAATATTGAGAGTTGGTGGAAGAATTAGAAATTCTCCTTTAGATTACCATACAAAACATCCAATACTTTTATCCAGCAAGCACCGATTGACAATTTTGATGTTTGAATGGAAACATAAAGAACTACTTCATGCAGGACCACAGATGCTTTTATATACAATACGAGAAAAATATTGGATAATCAACGGCAGAAACCTGGCTAGAAAAACAGTTCATCAATGTTTAAAATGCATTAGAGCAAAACCAGTTACTGCTGTTCCATTGATGGGAAATTTGCCTGCAGAAAGAGTAACACCAGCTTTACCATTTTCTGTTACTGGAACCGACTATGCTGGTCCTTTTCTGTTGCGTGAAAAATCAGGTCGCGGAAAATCAAAGTTCAAATGCTATATATGTGTATTCATTTGTATGACAACAAAGGCGATTCATTTGGAACCAGTAACTGATCTGACAACTGATTCTTTCATTGCAACACTTAAACGATTTATGGCCAGACGCGGTACCCCCAATCATATATATTCAGATAACGGTACGACTTATTTAAAGGCCAGTAAAGAGTTAAAAGAGCTAGGTACGTTCATTGTTGATCACAATAGAAAATTATCGAATAGCGTAACAGAAGTAGGAATAAATTGGCATTTTATTCCCCCTTATGCCCCAAATTTCGGTGGGCTTTGGGAAGCTGCAGTTAAGTCAACTAAATTTCACATTAAACGTGTTTTAACTAATACCAGTCTTACTTTTGAATCTTTTCTTAATTTACTTGTGACAATAGAAGGTATCTTAAATTCAAGACCCCTAACCCCAATGTCCTCTGATCCACATGACCTCCAAGCTTTAACCCCAGCACACTTCCTAATTGGACGCACAATCACTGCCATACCGGAAGTTGATCTGACGAAGACCAAGCAGAACAGACTTTCCTGTCATCAGTACATTCAACAATTACGACAGCAGTTTTGGAATCGTTGGTCATTGGAATACATTGGACAACTCCAGCAACGAATGAAGTGGAATCGCCACCAGAAATCCATTAAGATTGGAACTTTAGTTCTATTAAAACAAAATAACTTACCAACTGCCACATGGTGTTTGGGAAGAATTACTGAAGTTCATCCAGGCACAGATGATGTTATTCGAGTGGTGTCAATCCAGACATCAAGTGGAATCCTGAGGAGGCCTGTTTCCAAGGTCTGTCCATTACCGATAGAAGTTGAAGAAGAAGAGAAGAAACCTGAAATAGAATAACTATTATTTTTCGTTTGTTTAATATTGCATCTTAGATATTTTACTTACCTATAGATTTTATTTAAATGTTTATACTTACTTTCCGTTAATTTCTTTTATACCTCGTAGTTTTATTTCAAGTTCATTTACTATACTCTTTTATTTGCTATTTTATATTTACTATTTAAGTATTTAGAAAGATTATTAATCTTCCAAGGTGGGCGGCATGTTATGTACTATAAATGCACTGTGCGGGGTATTAGCGACATCTAGTATATCTTAACGAAACATTGAAGTGGTGGGGATTGTCCACTACCAGGCGCGTGCAATATCGATCCAGTACGACACTTGTAACCGAACCATGATGTAGTAAGCAAGAATAAAATACAGTCCACTGAGCCATCGAGTTTTAATATCCAGAGTTACTACATAAATTGACGTTTTGCCCTAATGCTGTTAATGCCATTGTATGCTTTGAAAATTCATCAAATAATTTGCGTAGATCAAATGCAGAGTCATTTTTTACTGATGGTAAATTAAACAAAGCCTTTAAATGATTGTTTACTAAGATCCTTTTGTTATCATACCTTTCACATAGAAGTTTCCATGCAACATTGTAATTGGCTTCGGTTACCTCTAGAGATTTTATAAGTTGGGCCGCATGGCCGCTTAGAGTTGATTTTAAATAATGCAGTTTTTGACTATCACAAATTTTCTTGTTAAAATGAATAATTGAAGTAAATATGTCTTTATATTCTATCCATGCTTCCAAATTTCCAGAAAAGGTTGGTAACTGAATTGTTGGCAATTTTATATTATCCCTAAAGCCATCCACTGGGCCGGTCACTTTATTTGATTGAATTAAAGATCTAGCTCTTGCAAGAAGTGAGTAGTGTTCACTTAAAAAATTAGTACGTTCATTATATTCTTGTTCTAACTGATCTTCGTGACAAATATCCTCAATATTATTTTGTATGTCGGTAAACTCTATATAATTTATCTCTAAACTTGCTAATCTTTCTTCAAGTTCTATAATTAAATTCGCACTTATTGCCTTAACATCTAGATTATCCAAAAATATTTTAAAATCGGTTAATGTACGTTTTTTACCCCTACGTTTACGTGATGGTACGGAAATGTCCGCCATCTTGTTCAAATTGAATCGTATAAAAAAGGAAATATGTTAGAAAGGAATGAACTATCTTACGCTCTTGTCCAGAAGCCAGTTGAGCTGATTACCCTATTGCCTGGTCTCGTCTTGTTGCGTCTATCAATTCCTGTTGGCTCTTCGTATTCCCCTTGGTACCGCTGGATGCAACCTTTGGCGTGCACGCGGTGGAATAGTCGTCCAAGCTGAGTTGCCGCCGTCTCGATATCGCCTCGAATGCTAGCAACGGTCCAACCTTGGACTGGTCCGCTGGCTCGATTTCACGATGTCGGCCGTTTTTGCGTTGTTGAAGTCGTCTTGGATGCTCCAAATCTTCTGGAAATCCGGCTCGACGGACCAATGTTCGATACTCAGCAATGAAAGTCGTGTTACTGTGGAATTTTAGTTTATTAAACTATGCTGTAAAATGATGGTTTACGTGGACTGTATAATTACGACAACCGTACAATGTTGACAGCGCAGCAGCAACTAGTGCAGGAACGAAATGCAATATACATACAAGCAACATATCCCCCCTACTACCCTAATAAGGTTTCAAATGTAGCAGCAAGATGGCGCTACGAAAATAATACAATATAAAATAACTAATAACACTTTCAACAGTTACTCTGATGTGCGTAATTTCGGAAACTAAGGCCGATCGGATAATAAGATATCTGATATTTTCATATTGCGCCGAGTTATAATTCCTCTGTATATTAAACCGTAGATTGGCACCCCAGTAGCAGCATTACCGCCACGTATTGACTTAAATTTGATAAAATACATTACCGAATATGGAATAAAGAATAAATGATTATAAAAACGACGTAGCGAAATCAAAAACAATTTGTGGTATTTGTCGCCAGAGAATGCGGCGCTATATTTTTTCGATACTGACATTTCTCATGACAACGAACGATGGTGAAAGAGCGCCAAAATATATCAGTAACTAACTGCAAATAAATAAAAATGTGTAACAAATATAAAAAATATTCTCAATCTTCACATTGAAGATATACAGGGTCCTGCAACTAAGCTCCCGTCTTCTGTAGCTCACTTACTCATTAAGCTAAGAGTTTGATATTTTGCAGGCTTACCCTGTACTTCAAGGTACAATTCAAGAAATTATTTTTTATTATACAGGCTGTTCCAAAAATGTGCAACGCCATGGTAATATATTTTTTTAAATTGCATGCTATAAATTTTTCTACACATTTGGAAGCGTTTTATGGTTGCCTACATATCACCAAAATTTTATTGAAATCGGTTGAGTGACCGCAGCGGAAAAAAATAAAAACAAAAAAAAATTGATTTTGCATCGTAGGCTATAAAAATCAATAAAAACCACAAATGCACCTCGTTATAAAAGTTTGCGACGTACTTATTAAGTTAGATTTAATAGTCTCGTTAACCAAGTGACATTGATCTAAATTATACAGGGTGACCAAAATCGAGTGTCAAACTTGTCAAACTTCAAAGCGTGTTATTGTTCTTATTTTAAATTGGAACCCATAATTTTTTTTATGTGAAATGATGCAGAATTAAAAAATAAACATTGTTTCTAAATACAACCCCATCACAATTCCCAATATTTTAAAAGTTATTCGCCAAAAACTCATTTTTCAACGTTTCCAACGGCAATTTTAGATAATAAATATCGTACGTGACGTTGAAAAACAATTTATTTCATAAAAAATAATAGATCTATTTTATATTTGAGTGTACTTAATTAAGTAGTTATTCAAATGCAAAATTTACTGCATAATTTTCCTATAGCGGTAAGGACGGAAATGTCGCTATAGGTAAATTTTGCAGTAAATTTAGCAATTGAATAACTACTTAATTAAGTACAGTAAAATCTAAAATACCTCTCTGCGTTATATTTTATGTAATAAATTGTTTTTCAACGCCACGTACGATATTTATTACCTAAAATTGCCGTTGGAAACGTTGAAAATTGAGTTTTTGGCGAATAACTTTTAAAATATTGGGAATTGTGATGGGGTTGTATTCAGAAGCAATATTTATTTTTTAATTCCGCACCGTTTCACCTAAAAAAAATTATGTGTTCCAATTTAAAATAAGAACAATAGCGCGCTGTGAAGTTTGACAAGTTTGACACTCGATTTTGGTCACCCTGTATGATTTGGACCAATGTCACTTGGTTAACGAGACTATTACATCTAACTTAATAAGCACGTCGCAAAATTTTATTAACGAGGTGCATTTTGTGGCTTTTATTGATTTTTAAAGCCTACGATGCAAAATCAATTTTTTTTGGTTTTTATTTTTTTCCGCTGCGGTCACTCAACCGATTTCAATAAAATTTTGGTGATATGTAGGCAACCATAAAAGGCTTCCAAATGTGTAGAAAAATGTATAGCATGCAATTTAAAAAAATATATTACCATGGCGTTGCACATTTTTGGAACAGCCTGTATAATAAAAAATAATTTCTTGAATTGTACCTTGAAGTACAGGGTAAGCCTGCAAAATGTCAAACTCTTAGCTTAATGAGTAAGTGAGCTACAGAAGACGGGAGCTTAGTTGCAGGACCCTGTATATCATAACAATAATATTTTTTAAAAGATTCAGCATTGATATCGAACTGGGTATCCAATACATAAATATTTAGGTGTTTGTCTATTGATAATTAAGTTATGTTTTTGCTATTATTATTAGAGTATAGCATTAGAACAACATCTTCCTATTTGTTTTTCGATACAGACCTTTACTAGATCTATACCATTTTTAAATTTGCTTATTAGTACATTTAGGCAATTTATACAATTACATTTTGTTGGCATGCTTTAAAGCGGACAAGTAGCTTGGTGCAGGGGAGAAATTTTTAATTAGTTTGTCGATACGGGTCGTAGTTTACGTGATATGCCCCGGTTTTTAATTGAACAAACCAAAATTCGTTAGTAGTTCCTTTTCCGTAATTTTTGCAACGCCTGTTCGTATTTGTAACGGACATTGAGTGTCCGATTGAAAAAATGCGTCCATTAATACGATTATCTTCACTTCACTACTTGTTTTTCACGTTCAAAACTTGTAATCGATATTTTGCATACTTCACAATGTCCAATCGATTTGAAATTTTGCATGTGAATAGATTTCCTTTGAATGCAATAATCAAGAAAAAAAATAATTGAAAATTTTTGGAAAACTTTTCAAAAATTTTCGAAAATTCTATATTTTTCAGGATATTTTAATTTTAGTAATTTTTTATACAGCGGAGATTTTAAAATATGTATTTTTACGTAACGTTAGTTATTTTCATCTTTGGTGAAGTTTATTTTTGTTGCATAATGAAAGTCTTTGCGGCACGTCTTCCCATTGTCCGGTCAACTTAAAATTTGGAGGGAATTAGTTTTTCAGTATGTAGAACAAATTCCAGGGGTGGCGTGCATCTAATTTTGGTAAAATATTTCGTTAAGTGTAACTAAGGTTCACCCTAATGTAGGTGTATAAATGTACGACGTCTATTTGAGAGAGATTTGGCTTCGCCTGGAAGAAATACTTCGAAAAGGTTTAGATTATTGCAAAGATCGTTCGGTAATTATAATGTTTGAGTCAAGCAACAAAACGAAAAAGATGTAAGCGCTGTTTACAGTCGCAAAAGCAAAAATAAATAATCAATGTTGAACCCGTGCATACCTGTCATGGTCAATGTTTCTACTGCCAATGTTTCTCTATAAACAATGAATATACATATATATATCTACGCCGAAACAAGTTTGCTAGCATCAAGAAGCAACAGAAGTTGGGAATCTAGCTTGCTGCCGTACTTGGTGGTATGAGCAAACGTACGAGTCCCTACCCTACTAATTGGACTCATTGCGTTTGCAGAAGAAAGCAGTGAAGTGTGTAGTATCCGACAGAAATAGTTCGCTTGATCGGTTATTGGAGTGCTGGGGTCGCATACTTTTGCAGTGCAGTGCACAATGTCGGCTTACCATCGAGCACCGCGCCAGTACCTAGACTACCTAGAGCTTCTCAAGACTCGAGAACCACCTATAATATTCTTCGAGCGAGATGATTAACCATGGATCGTTTTATTTCGTAGCAGATTAAAATAACTATCGGGGATTTAATTTCATTACAGTGTACGTACGCCGCGGCCACGATAACGATCTACACTATTACTTTCATTATATATAAGTCCAATAATTTAATATCGGCATATATTTTCATCATGAAGGTGGTGTGTACGTCGTACTAGAATGCGTGTGTTATTTCGAGTCGGCCTTGGAAGGAGACTATACCGCGTTGCTGGTGTGGATAAAGTACGTGCTACGGTGCATCACACGTTAAGTGCTTGCAAACAATGTAGTGAATAATGGTTTTGTAGCCTGGAAATGTGTATAATTTTCCTGTAATTGCGCAAACCATGGAAAAGTGCACCAAATTGAGGCAGTTCAACTGTAGGTACTGTTAGTTGACTGTAATATGGTGGTTAAGGCTGATTACCCTTTTTTTATATTATTTTATATCCTCTATTATTCTATCTACTATATGTGTAGTGTAGATCTTTATTAACAATTTTATTTCCTTTTTTTACAATGAAGTTATAGTACCGATATTATAGTAGGGACCTAACTTTTCTGATCGATGTACAAGGCTATTACATAACCAACTGCTACATCAACGACTATAATCTGAAATCAACTAGCAATTTTCTTAAAGACCGGTTTGGATCGGTACTTTACACAATGAGACATTTTTTAGTTGTGCTGCAAGTAGAACGCTGAGAAGCCAACTTAAAAAAATTTGAAGCACTGCTTCAACTGAAGTTTTGAGCAAAATAGACTAGATTTTCAAATTGTTATCAATAGGCGAACACACATGAATGGGGTTTTCAAAGGATTTCGTCCGGCTTGATTCGACTTCATCCGACTGGATTCGCCGGACCAAATCCCTTAAAAAACCGTTCATGTGTATCCGCCTAATAAGTAACAGTATTTTTTAAAAACCTGCTCCCAAACGATTTGTTTCCAGACATAACCGTGCTAGTTTGTACGGGTAATTATAGAACGTACTTACTATTCTGTGTGCATCTTAAAACTTTGGAAATTCAAGAATTGAAGGTGATGAAAAAAAGGTGCGTTTATACAGCGACATATAGGAAACATAAAAAACTGGTCAAATTGGGGAATATTTACATCTCCTGCAAGAGGTCTCAAGTTATAAGTTTAAAAACGAAACATAACAGATGGAAATAGGTAATAACACTGGCCAACAAAATTTGACCGACTTCAAATTGCCTCACAACTGACAATTGATTCGAAAGGATTTTTGCCCAGGAATCCGAATCTGAACATATAAACGGTGAATTGGCTCTAGTTTTCTCGAAAAACAGACTTAAAACTGCAAAAAACGCTTTTTGCTACATTAGACCACATGCAAAACAGTAACGTTATGTAGTAGATGTTTATATATAGGATCAAATAAAACTTTGAACCTTCTCCTTTGAGACTATATAGGTAGCGAAAAATCAGATGGCATAAACTTTGAACATTTTACACCTTTTTTTGTGCATTGTGCATTCTGCTTCTTCCTTTATTTATAAAGGATAAATCGGATAGTTTTTTTTCTGTAGAATTCGAATCTGAAGGCAGCGACTGTGTATTGGCAATAGTTTTTTTTTTTAGAAAGGCAGTGTAAAAAATGCAAAACTATGTCCTTTGTCAGATGACAAAGTACTCCGTAAGCACAGAGCATGATTTAGTCTGGCAGCGAAGACTTTCTAAACTGTAATAAATTTGAGAAAAATACATCTTTCTTTCTTTCAAGCCTTTTTATATGTTATTTAAAAATTAAAACAAATCTTATAAAATTGATATCAAATTCAAAGTCAACAACATAAATTTACCCTACATTTAACCTAATACCAATACTAAGCGAAGAAAGCTTCTGCCGTTAGGAAAAGTGTGCATATAAGCGCTCAAATTGACACACGCTCCTTAAAAAAAGTGACTCAAATAATTTAAAGGTTACGCTACGTGATTTCTTATTATATTAACAAAAAGTAGGTTCATAGTTTTAATAGATCCAATATAGAAACTTCAATAACGTCGCGTTATTGTTTTGCACGTGTTACGGCAGTTGGTAGATGCAACTTTAACATTGTTTTTCGCAAAAATTACAAGCAATTCACCATTTCTTTTTTCAAAGTCGGACTACATGGGAAATCATACCCAAATCAGTTGTCATTTTTCAACATCTTTATATTCGGCTAATGCAATTTATAAATAAAGCAGCAAGATGTGAGGGCCGGTGCTGCAATGGGCACGCACTTTTTAAAAGGTGGTGTAAAATGTTCAAAGTTTATGCCATCTGATTTCTAGCTATATGGTCTTAAAGGAGAACGTTCAAAGTTTTATTTGGTCCTACATATAAACATTTACATACGTCCCTTATATACCTAAATTTACACCTCACTGCGCACATCTGGAGAACCGCTCCCATGTGCTTTTCCACCTGACCGCGTTAGGATCGATTTCCAGACCCTACTAATCTCAGTACCGTCCTCGCGATTGATGTTGTCAGGATGTTTGTAGATTTCGATGGCTTCTCTTATAAGCCCTCGATGATAATTACCTACCCTTGCCAACATCTTCGCGTCATCGAAATTCAGTGCGTGTCCCGACTCGTGGCAGTGTTGAGCAACAGCGGACTGTTGAATCTTGCGTAGCCGGGTGTCTCTACTGTGCTCCTTGACTCTACATTCGATACTTCGTCCTGTCTGTCCTACATAGCATGTTCCACACTCACATGTTATCTTGTATACCCCTTCGTTCTTCAGGAGTGGTGTGATATCCATTGGGTTAGGCAAAAGATCCTTTACCTTTGCAGGCGCTCTGTACCTCACCGTGATACCCGATTTCTTCAGTATTCTACCGATTCTTTCCGATACCCCACTTACGTATGGTAAACAAGCGTAAACAACCCCTTTGACTCTTGCCGCTCCTCGGAGACTTGCGGTTTTCTCTGTGTGACACCCCGTATGTCAGAGCGGTTCTCCAGATGTGCGCAGTGAGGTGTAAATTTAGGTATATAAGGGAGATTGTCTTGGTAGGTCTTCAGTATTCAATTAGCTTTGAAGAAGCGAGCAACATGGTTCGCGAAACGTCAGCATTATCAAATCTTGACACACGGCATAACCCGGAAGCAGTTTATGTTCTAAATGATTCTGGCCGTGAAAGCCTACGTACTTATTTACATACCGTTAGTGTTTTGCATGTGTATATAAAAATAGCATAAAACACGTTTTATACCTTAAACACTGTTTTTCGTAAAACAAGGGCCTGATTTCTGTGTTCAGATTCGGATATCTGTGAAAATATCCTATTGAAATCGGTTGTCATTTTTGCGTCAACTTTTTATTTGGCCTGTACAATGTATAAAGAATGGAAGAAGCAGTGCGCTCCTATAAAAAAGTGGTGTAAAATGTTCGAAGTATGTAGATGCCATCAGATTTCTTTCTATATGGTATTAAAGGAGAAGGTTCAGTTTTATTTTATTTTACATAAAAACATCTACTAAATAACGTTACTATTTTGCATGTGTTCATAAGTGGCCAAAACGCGTTTTTTGCACCTTTAACACTGTTTTTCGAGGAAACTAGAGCCAATTCACCATATATGTGTTCAGATTCTTGGGAAAAAATCCTATGCGAATCAGTTGTCATTTGTCCAGCTATAAGAACATTCAGACAACATTTATAATTTTCTACATAAAAATTACTTGTTTTACTGATGCGTGAAGCATATGTTTATTGATAAATTTTTATTATTACTCTTATGCAACCTTATGTCGGGCACACTTTACCTAACATAGAGTAATTTTAAGAAATTTTGAAAAATGTGTTTGTCAAGTGACAAAAATCTTTAATATGTCCTGAGAAAAAATAAAACATTGAATTTTAAAAAAGATAAATATGATCCGCATGCTAGAAAATGAATATCTGTACAATATCTTTAGTGAAAAAAATAGAATCTTGAATAATTTTGCCAGTGGTTCTAATTCAAAATACTGTCAGACGTTTTTCTAGATTTATGTATTCGAAAATGTAAGCCTTTAACACAGTTTCTAAAAAAACAGAAAGAAGCTGTTTGTGTTCTTCCTTTGTTTGCAAATTCTATGATATTTTGTTTTTTTAAAGAAGCTTTGTTGAACACATCCAGTTCTAATACTCGTGCATTTTGTTGCAGGCTATTACAACAGTTAACACTACGAATAGGCCAACAACTCAACATAATTAATAGGTAAGTTTTTTTTGTCGTAATAATTAAGTCACTTCCTAGATAATTAATAGTGAAGAATTTACGACGCGATACATCATCCCAAAAATCAATTAAAATCAATATGTGTGGGACCCAGCAAAACAAGAGCATTAAAACCGAAAGTCTGAGACACCGAACACATATTTCCAGGTGCGTCTCAGCTATCACACCCAAACCGGCATAATTAATCTCCCGTTAGCATATTTTTATCGTTCATTAAGTATGGAAATGGAGAAAATCACAGCCATAAATTACCCAACAATTGGCGAACTCGAAAACGGACACAACAGTTTGAAAATTACGACCAGCTCGCTGCTATAGGCGATCCACTTTTTGTCTCACTCGCCGATTACGTAATCGGTCAAATAAGGAACAGAATAAATGAGTTGAGAAAATTACTACTCCATTCATTCATGGTCGGTAGTCTGATCGTATAGAAAAGAAACGGTAATGTTTGCGGCGAATTTTGCGGTCTGTTAACAAGGCTCATTCATATCACAAGGCGCTCCTGTCCAAACCGTCTAAATACTGTATAATTATTACCCATAAGTACTGCCCACTAGCTCACGTCCAAATTTGGACGATGTTGTAATTTGAAACTAATGCGTTGATTGAAGTGTTCTGTCAAGAAGTTTTGTAACCTTCTTCATCTCTTTAATTATTACAAACAACACTGTCAACAAGGCTTGCACAATATAGTTTTTTTTTTGTACAGGATAATATTACCATTTTGGTTGAATTTATTTGGTGATCAGCATGGTAAAACAAATAGTTGTGTGTGGCAATTCTTGGATTTTTTAGGCGCAATCGTGCTATAATACTTGGGTGAGGTAAAAGTGTATGTCGGGTTTAATTGAGACACGCCTGGACTTGATTGTCATGTTCGTCTGTCACGCAACGTTATAAAATATTAATTTACTGGCGTGTAAAAATAGAATATACTTTCTTATTTTAATTAAAGTAACTGAAACGATGATAAATATAAAAAATAACATGTTATTATATTTCCTTTCCATCCGTTCATATGACAACTAGTAGTCTCTTTATTTCCACAATAAGCCACGTGTCTTTAAAGCCATGGTATCGAAGAAATGTCCAGTATGACAGGTATGGGTAAGCCGGCCTTGGTATATATCAGTATATATCTGACATTCTTTTTTTTTCACGTGATATGTCACGTCACATTTTTTTCAGCTCTCTACCAGAGCTTAAAATTTTAGCCATGGGAGCATCCTGGGACCAACAAGGAATGCTGATTGTCTTCCTAGGATGTTTCGGAAGATGGAAGTTATCAAGTCTGGACTGGACCCACATCATCTGGAGCATCTCTAACAGCGGGATCTATTGCCGGAGTATTGATCATCGATGAAGATGTCAACGATGCAGAGGAGGTTGCCCTAATGTTACCAGATGGTGACATTTTTGGCTCGCCTAACATCGCTTACCGTCCGGCTTCTTCAAAATCTTAACCTAACCAGGTGGCTTAGCGTTAATGATTGACCTATTCCCGGATCTATTCCCGGAATTTCGATCGTCGTTGAAGATCTCAACGATACCAAGGAGAATGGCATAGCCCCGGCACTCACTGTCACTGTCACTAACAGTGATTTTTTGTCAAAATTGACAAGCTGTCAGGTCTGCACTTTTTTAATGTTTACCTTTACCTACATTTCCTTTAGCCCATGTAGTGGAAGGTCGTGTTCTTATGGAAGTGGCAGGAAGTTGCTCTTGATGAACACCGAGAGCGCCCCGTACTCTTCTAGAGTACCGACAGATGCATCTGCCAGGCAGTGGTCACAACCACAACCAGTGCCCTTTTGCTGACACACAGACGTCAGTGCCACCTCCGGGCATGCCTAAGCTTTAGTTACACGCATGTAGAAGAGGGCCGTGTTGTTGTGCGTAATAAGCTGCATTCTGACATCTGATCCATGTTGGGCAAGACGACGGACACCAGAGGTGCGTTATTCTATCATTCACCACTTCAAGAAGACCACAAGCGACAGAAAGCTACTCTTGGTGTACACCGAGAGCACCCAGTAAACTTCTAGAGTGCCGCCAGATATATCTATCTGGCAGTGGTCCCAGCCAGTGTACCTTTTGCTGACACCCAGCTGTCGGCGCCTCCTCCCGACATTGGCCAAGCTGTAATTTCAGTAATGCATTACACAATTCAATGTTGTATAAACACTATAAAATTTCCGTAGACTGGGTCCAGAAATTAAATAATCTTTTACAGATTTTTGAGATTCAACACATTTGAATACTAAAAGAATAATAGTCTTCAGTTATTGGGGGAGGAGTAGGTGCATCAAAATATTATGGTCTATTTTGCAAAGTTAGTGGATCAAACTGAGGTTCCTCAGTTTATTACTTTGTGTTCAATAATTATGGCGACTTACCGTTAAGTTAGACAAACCTCACAATGAGGTCATCAACAACACCCCAATCGATTAGTTATTGATTGCTGAAGTTTTGTAATTGTGAATATCGAACTATTCAACAATATGCAGAGACCAAAGGTCAACTTTTTTTTATCTTGCGAATTTTGGCGCAATATCCTGGGACGCTGATGACTGGTCTAAAGTAGCCTTTCAAGGCAGACATCCTTATATTTGGTACCAGTATACAATATCCCAACCGTCAGAACCAGGAACCTTTCTCGTCGGAACCCAGTGTTTAGACCATATTGAAATGCCTTCATTGGGCAAAGAATCTGGGTGACCATATTTGGTCGATATTCAGGGCCGACTAAGATATGTTGTATCAAGGTGGACCAATTCTTCAGATCAGTTTCTGCCCCCAAAATTTCTTAAGAAAGAAGAACCGGGTGGCTCTAATAGTAAAACAAATTTAGTGGAGATTGAGATTTGCCATCACCTTCCAAAATTGCAAAATTCTGCTCTATTTCTCTATTACTCTAGTAATTATTAAAATCTAACTCTAAATATTCAGAGAGAATATTTCAAAATAATGTAGATTGGCGAAATTTTTAATGTTGCCTTATAATTTGAAATATATTTCGGTTTATACAGGACTATTTTAAAGAAAGTGTCTTGTCTTTTAAGCAACATTCTTTAGCTACCATATTCTTGCCTTGAGTGCTGTCATTAGATGACTCTATATAAGGTGGTTCACTCCGTATAAAGACTGAAATTTTTTCAAATGAAAACTTTTAGATATCCCTATCGCAATACTTTGTATCGATAAAATTGCTGGTGAGCATTTGACAGATTAAACAAACTATCCCAAGGATGTTTAGGACGTAAAATTTGTTTGTTTTCTAAAAATAAGTTTGAGCCGATTATGCTTCAAGATCATTAAAAATAGACTAATATCTGATAACGGAATTCAGCTAATTAATTTTGCTGCCAAAAGGATTGCTCAATGTTTGGATTCGCCTTATATACTTCTATTTGTACCGAAAAGTATTTAATCGGGACACGCTTCCTTGTTCCTGGTTAAAGAACCTGATTTCATAGCGGCTGAAGCCCCCCCCATTTTTTTGTGGCAAACAAAATTCATTATTTTTTCTTATATTTGCACCTCTAGAATACTCTCCTAGAAGTAATCCTACAACAAATTTCAGTTGTGCGTTTTGGCCGTTACAACCGCAGTTGTCCTATTGTACAAAGCTTTTCCCTGTTGACAGGATAGATGTCAACCAAGCTCTAAACCGGCTAGGGATTACGTATGGAATCAACAGATGTTGCTCATAATTCTGCTGCAAATTCTTAAATTCACAAAAATTAAAACGAGATTTGGGCTGAGATAAAGGGAGTTTTCCTTTAAATTGCCTATTTGACCAAAATTTCCAACGTTATTTATTAACTTGCGTATCCTCCACAACGAAGTTATTACTTCCTTCGGTCATTACGTCCTCGCAACTTTGTATGCGTGTATGTCATATGTTTTATATGACTATTAGTACCATGACTATTAATACCTTTTGGAGTCTTCCCAATAGGTTTTTACTCTTTCATTAAGAAATGCCTGCTGTACTTTTCAGATATTTTGAGCGGTTTGGGCGCGCAAATCAAAGATTCCTGACACTCCTGTACAGGCAGCTGACTGTTAATATAAGCCTTGAAAGATATATTTATCTTTTTTTACACTTGTTTTGTTACAATAACAAACTTAATAATTGGGTCTAAGATGGATCCCAAAAAGTTACGCTAATAGGGCAATTACTTTGTTTGTTGCGTTGGATCGACCAAGGGCGTGAGCTTAGAGTAGCTAAATGGACCGTTTATATCAGCGATCCTTCTCCCGCTCACGGGCAGTCCCATAAGTCTGCTCCAGTCCTGGGGGTACGGGGACCCCTAAGTTGGCGATCGCTGGTTTATATTAACTATTTGGATACGGAGGTCGGCTCATTGTTGATACGTTCCTGTGAACCGTTACCAATAATTTGTGTTTTTTCTTCTGGACAATAACCGCTCAGCCGCTGCTGGGTTAGTTCTTTGAGTGACAGTTCACCATGACTACAGTCATGGAGCCGTTAAAACACTAAAGAATTTATTGCATATGCTTTCTTTATTATTTGTGGATTCCTTTAAAGTTTAGACCGCTCATATTATCTGAAACTACCGGTAAACGGTGTTTTCAAGTCCCGTCCAACTAAGCTTAAGTGTTTACTTGGTACTCGGCAATTGTATTGAATTATATTAATTTTAGAGGCAGTAAGGAACAACTTGCATATCAAATAAGGGAAAAACATTAGACTTATTGAAATTTAAAAAAAAAACCTAATGAAAAGATCTAATTAATTATACTTTTGCCTTTGTGCGCTGCTCATCGAGCTCAAAGATTTTCCCAATGGTTATTAAACGTCTAATTTTATTCATAACCATATGAAATTAATTCCAGTCTTTATTGATATACATCTGTGTGTGTTATCTGTTGCTGTAGGTACGATTGTTTATCTATAGTATTAATCTTTTTTTTTTTGGAAGTACATTTACCGATTACTTACAAAGGTCTACATCATGATATATACCTTCTTATTGTTTATAGGCTTAAAAGGGCCACATAGAAAGGTATATTAAAGTATTTATACTGATTAGTACATTGGAATTATTAAAAGTTGATTCATATGTATTCCGTACTGATGACGACTAATAGTCCGTGCATATGGTTGCTTTCTTCAATGACGGAATTACCCGATAATTACCTTTTTCCATATGTATTTCATGCACTTGTCACAAGTCATGCAAGCATTGGCATCTAGTCTTGTGTTGGCAGATTGAATTGCTGTAAATTGGTTGAAATACACACAATTTTGCAATTGTTCTTCAATTTTACAACTGCATGCATGAAAAGAAGTTTGATGAAAATTTTTACATTTGACTCTTTAACTTTGAATAACATGATAACGATATATTGTTGCAATAACATGTTAACAAAATGTTAGCATGTTCTTTCAAGTGCATTTTGTTGTTTCTTATTCATAAACAGACGATAATGCTGTTTTGGCTCTAAATTGCTCTGTCCTTTAAACATCTACTAGTTGTCATATGAACGGATGGAAAGGAAATATAATTAAATGATTAAACGAACTTACCTTAGTGAAGTTCTATCATAATTATATGATCTTTCCATCCGGAATATGACATAACCCACCCTTCCTTTGTTTAGACTTTCCCGAACCCTGACCAATTTAGAGACCCTATGCTTTCAAGAGAATGTCAGATATATACTGATATATACCAAGGCCGGCTTACCCATACCTGTCATACTGGACATTTCTTCGATACCATGGCTTTAAAGACACGTGGCTTATTGTGGAAATAAAGAGACTACTAGTTGTCATATTCCGGATGGAAAGATCATATAATTATGATAGAACTTCACTAAGGTAAGTTCGTTTAATCATTTAATTAAATATGAAATAAACTAAGAGAAAAATGATGTTTTGCCATTTAAACTAAAATCTTTATGAACGATACCTAATAAACACCAGAGGCTATGGTGACTGAGGGCCCACAAAAACACAACTTTATCCCGTGAATACCCAAACCAAACAGGATGAATGTTTGCGCATCTCTTTTCTGCCCCTACATTTTCGCGCCAAAGCTTTAGACGCTTGCGCTCTAAGATCACCCTGTGGTCCGTCTCTTAACATCTCTTACCAACTTAAGATAAAATACGTCAGCATGCACAATCGACTCTTCACACTAAGTTAATTTGCCAAATTGTCATCTAAATTGTCATCAGTATCAAATTGTCATCGATGTGTCAAATAGTACAAATTATTCTTTTTCTACTTTGCGTTCGTTATGAAATCATAAGGAAACCGCTTTCGGTGTCGTTATGAACACACTAGGTTACAAACATTTGGTAACTTTTAGTTTTCGAAGATTGATGATATTGACGTCAAGTGTCAAATAAGGCTGACGTCTCAATCGCTATTGGCTCGCGTCAGTCACATTTGTGAATTTTACTACAACTACCAACTGTTGAAACTACTCTAGATTGTAAATTGACAACCGCAATTTTTGAAATGTAAGTAAATTTAATGTCGCAAAGTAGAAAAAATAGTATATAACACTCGTTTTATAAGACGTATTGGCGCACTCGTTCCATTTGGGCACTCCTTGCTATGCTCGTCGTGCCCAAAACTACTCATGCGCCAATTTTTGTCTTATAAAACTTGTATTATAATATACTATAATGCGATCGAACAATATATTTTTTATCCTACACGATGCGAAAATGTCGTTTTAGCGTCTCTATGGCCTCAAGAAGTGCCCAGGCTCGCTACGGTCGCCTGTGCAACTTTTCTCTCGCCCCGAAAAGAACCACTTTCTCGGCTTGGTACACAATATACTATTTTATCCTACACGATGCGAAAATGTCGTTTTCGCGTCTCTATGGAGACACGAAAGACGCTATTTGCCAGGCAGCCCCAGCCCGGCCTGTAATGAACACTTTTCGGGGCTAGCCCGGAAAATGCAACATCTCTGTCCAATCAGAACACAGTTTCGATTCGGTTTGACGTTTGTGGTTAAAACGTCAACGGATTTTACTTGTCAAAAGCCAATATGTCAGAGATTAGTCTTTAGAATCGGGTGATTTTATTACGTTATTGTTGTGTAGGATAACAAATTATGTGTGCACTACGCCCAGAACGTGGTTTTCCGGGCCTCAAGAAGTGTCCAGGCTCGCTACGCTCGCCTGTACAACTTTTCTCTCGGCCGGAAAAGAACCACTTTCTCGGCTTGGAACACATATACTATTTTATCCTACACGATGCAAAAGTGTAGTTTTCGCGTCTCTATGGAGACACGAAAGACGCTATTTGCCAGCCAGCCCCAGCCTGGCCTGTAATGCACACTTTTCGGGGCTAGCCCGAAAAATGCAATATCTCTGTCCAATCAAAACACAGTTTCAATTCGGTTTGACGTTTGTGATTAAAACGTGAACGGATTTTATTTGTCAAAAGCCAATAAGTCAGAGATTAGTCTTTAGAAACGGGTGATTTTATTACGATATTGTTGTGTATGATAAAAAATTATGCGTGCACCACGCCCAGAAAGTGGTTTTCCGGGCCTCAAGAAGTGCGCAGGCTCGCTACGCTCGCCTGTGCAACTCTTCTCTCGCCCGGAAAAGAACCACTTTCTCGGCTTGGTACACAATATACTATTGCTAACAAACTTTGTTGAAAGATTTGGCAATAATATTAAATTATTTGCAGGTTCTAAGGTTATTGTCCTACCGAATTGACATTTTTATGTTTGTTACTGACGACAAAACAGTCATTTTGATACCTTGAGTTTGAACCCTACAATTTGTATTATCGAACAACATCCGTCACGCAAGGTTACAAAAACGCCTCATCAAAGAAGGAATAAGACTATAGAAAATTTTAATCCAGCAAAGATACTTACTTATAAAATAAAACTCAACGCGTAAAAATATTCAGGAACTCATAAGAAATGGTAGACTTTTCGCTTCTATCATACATATCTATATCATACATACATGCGTAAGTCTGTTCGATTATTGAATAAGGCAGAGACAAACAATGTTGACAAGAAATAAGGAAACTATGAATAAGAAAGCAAATAGCTCGCAAGAAATACTGATCCAGTCACTGATATCACTCACAGCGATCACCAAAAGAAACTATGAGCAACGACCCTGATTTTGACGGAGACGACTGTGAACGGATCGGATCAATAAATGGCACTAATCATGTTTTAGAACACTTGAAGAAGACCTTATGAATGAAGAAGAATATTTTACAGTTCTAATCGAAGGAAAACGTGACGAGACTAACACCTGATATTCACACGTATGGTCCTCCTACCTGTCATTGGCAAACTTTTTGAAACCCTCCTCAAATTTCGGCAACAAACACACACCAACCAACATATTCCCCATTATCAATTTGGGTTCTGTCAGAAATCTTCCACCATACACATCCTCCCTATCGCTGTATTCAAACAAACAAACATATAAGTGATAGTTACTGTGAATTGTGGTGGAGATTATGTGGACGATATGTTATAAAGAATCAGTTGAGAATAAATTTATTTCATGTACTTTTAGATTATGTCATAATGTTAGTACCATATTAATAGCTTTACATGTTTCGAAGGCGATAAACAACAGTGATATGTATTATCAAGTGACACAAGGTCAACTATTTAAACATTATAGGGGAAGGTATTTGAGGTGCTGGCATGGGTAGGTATACTTTACAATTAAATAAGTTCTGTTTGAATCGTTGGAAATCACTTTTTAAACTAACAATGATTTGCCTGAAACTTTTGGTTTTAATTTAATCACAGAATAAATTTACTCTGAACAGACTTCACAGACATAATGGTTCAAGTGAATACCTCACCCAATCAAGTTTCTCTATGATATTTCTAAGGTTGGTACTAATATCACCAACATTTCATTTAGGTTTAAAGGAGCTAACCTCCTATGATACCTTGTACGACCTATCTTCCCTACGACGTTGCAAACGATCGTACCAATGACTCCAAGTGCCACCAACCATGTGTCCCATCCAATTTCTTAGGGTATGCGTACTTTCATCAGTAGTCGGACATATTCATTTCTATGGACCACCCGGTTTAGGGTGATAACTAGTGTAAACAAATGAAAATAATATATATATATAATTAATATATCAATTCGTTCTTACAGCACTGTTCGAGTCGACACCTCAAATAACCCAAATTAAAAAACTTTAGAACCTTCTACTTACTTCAAATGATATTGTGTACTGTTGTATTTGATGTTTTGTACGCCAGTTATAAGTCACCTGTATATTTTTTAATTGGTGGCATTTGCCAAATTGCACCGAGGACCATATCAAAGGTCGGGAATTATACATCAACCTAGTTACAAGCAATTTCCAAATAACAATGCACAAACACCTACATAAACACAAAATTACGATATCGAACAGTAAAAAATTACCTATTATTATGAAACAAATATCAATTTGCGAATTTGGTTACGGTCGATGGACATCGGGCACAGCGTCCAAATAATAAATAATGAAGTTTGATTAATCACGATCACGGGCACGGAACACCGCAACCTTACTTGCCGGCCGCTGTGACACTGTAATAAATGGCCGTCCGTAATATAATACGCGTGTAGGTGTGCTCTATTCTTACCGAGCCGGACCTGTGTCATACACAACGATTAATATATCGATTGAATCAAGGTCGACTAATTACTCCAGTCGAGAAAAGGGGAAAATTTACAACTACACAGTTTAATTGCACTGTTGTATTTAACTCTGACGATTTTCGATGTACAGTTTTAGCGATGTCGACGGAAACGCATGATGTATTGTCCTTACCATAGACGGTAATTATTTCCATCGATTATGGCGAGTAATTTCTGCGACCGCGAGTCTCTCGGACAACCTTAACATTTACGCAATGATCAATGATAAGAACAATAAAATTGCGCTAGCAATTTAATAGGGATATTGGTTTTGTTTTAATGGTGATTATAATGTCGTCATTCTTCGGATGTATTTATTTATTGCTTAATTACCAATAAAATGTTTCCGCCGGAGGCTCGAATAATTCGTGAATCTGTACATAAGTCTTTTGATAGGATTGATGACAGATGGAAAGTTTTTTCGATACGTTAATATTGACGTCTAGCATATCAAATCCCTCTCACAATCACTGAACAATTATTCCCCCTAAATATGGAATTGCAGAATGATGATTAGCAATAGTCAAAAGCTTCACTAATATAGACGTGTATGGGTTTGAGACATTATTGCATTGGACGAGAGATTATTATATTAAATTATATTGTAATAAAATGGCTATAGCTTATTTTGACCGGCTCCTCCGCCAATTTCGACTAGGATATACAGTCGAATGGTTTTTTGTGTGCCGGATCCCAACCCCCAGGTTCGTCACGTGTGAATATGGTGGCCGTAATTTTGTTGTGACGTGACGTTGTAACACGAGTTGACACATAGCCCAGGCATATTAGGTTTTAACCTTGAAAAATAAAGTAAATCCGCAGATTGGTAAGTAAATACTAATTACTGTCCTGCACAACATACTAAAACACCTAGAAAAGTCCTATGTCTGTGTCATGCTTTTTTGGGATATTCTAACCTATACTACCCTCACTTTTTTTGTAATCGCGCGTAATTCCTTCAAATTTGGCATTTAGGTGTTATGAATGACGCCGAATCTGAATAGTGCATTAAAGTTAAAAATTAAATTGGCGGCCTTTATTTGAAAATAAAAGACATCTTCGGACAAATCTAGTTTAGCATTTTTATTGAATCAAAATATGGCATCAACATGGCAAAATTCAAAATGGCAGATCCAAAATGGAGAAACTGGAAATTTTATTTAAAGGAGAATTCAGATTTTTTGTTAAACAATTACGGCACTCTTTTGATTTGTTTTATTGACGACATGGTACACATATTTATTAACACTTTTGGCATTTTGCAAAAAAGTTAAAAAATCATTCATGTTGATCTGTCCAATAGTTTTGCGTCATAATTGCACAAGTTAATATCCGCTGATATATGACGATCTCTTAAATATTAATTAAAAATCAGCCATTTTGAATTTTGCAATGTTTATGGTTGAATTAGATTCAGCGTCATTCAAAAATACTAAATTCCAAGTTTGAAGGAGTTATGAGCGAGGTAGGGTAGTTTGGGGTAAAATACCCGAAAAGGCATGACGCAGACATAGGACTGGTTGAATTTAGTCTAAAATGACTAAACATAAAGTGCCTATATCTTAAAGGTATACTCACACCTGACGTGTTAATTCGTGTTAACACATTATTTCACAAAATGATAACGGCAATCATATTTACAAATAATGTGCCCTGGCTTCAGTATGTTATGTACTGTTCCATAACACGTTGTCCACTGTCTGTACGAACAGACTTGCTACTCAGCACATATGGGCAGCTGTTAGTAATGCACGTTCTCAACACGATTAGCACGGAATGACAAAAATATAGATTAGTATTCATCAAAACACCACATGTGTCCGTTATGCTAGTTATAATTGTAATAAATAAATGCTGGTTTAAATATGTTAGTTTCTTGAAGTTAATCATACGTTTGCGGTCAAAGCCTAGTTTGGATCAAACCTACGGACGGCGACAACAGTAAGCAACTCGCTACGCTCGTCGTGCCCAAAACAACTCGTGGGCCAATTTTTGTCTTATAAAACTTGTATTATAATATACTATTTTCTACTTTACGTTCGTTATAAAGTCATAACGAAACCGCTTTCGGTGTCGTTATGAAAACACTAGATCACAAATATTTAGTAACTTTTAGTTTTCCAAGATTGATGATATTGACGTCGTGTCAAATAAGGCTGACATCTCAATCGCCATTGGCTCGCCTCATTCGTATTTGTGAATATAACCACAACTACCAACTGTTGAAAATAAAATTACTCTAGATTGTAAGATAAGAGCCGCAATTTTCGACATTTATGTAAAACTCCTCGCTACGCTCGTCGTGCCCAAAACAACTCGTGCGCCAATTTTTGTCTTATAAAACTTGTATTATACCATACTGTTTTATCCTACATGATGCGAAAATGTCATTTTCGCGTCTCTATGGACACGAAAGATGCTATTTGCCCGTCAGGCCCAGCCAGGTGTGTAATAGACATTTTTCAACGCTAGCCACGAAAATAATTGTACACAATATTACCTACAGGCGGCGACCGAATGATCTGTCCAATCAAAAGACAGTTTTCGATTTAGTTTGACGTTTGCGATTAAAACGTCAACGTTTTTTATTTGTCAAAAGCCAATATGTCAGTGATTAGTCTTTAGAAAGGGGCGATTTTATTACTACATTGATGTGTAGGATAATAAATTGTGCTTGCACCACACCCAGAAAGTAGTTTTCCGGGCCTCATCAAGTGCCCAGGCTTGCCTGTGCAACTCTTCTCTCGGCCCGGAAAAGAATCACTTTTTCGGCTTGGTACACAATATACTATTCCACACTTGTTGCAACGATGGGCATGTCCAGCAGACTCACCGATGGTTCAGCGGCGATGATAATCGGAATTTTCAGCCTGGATTCATTCCTGAATTTCTTCGTGTCACGGCCGCTGTGACAGTGGCACAAAGTAGTAGTTTAAGATTTCAACGGTTACTACCGGTTTGTTACCGGTGAGTCTGCTGGACGTGCCCATTGCTTGCATTACATTACAAAAAGAAAACAGAAAAGAAGAGAAAATAGAGAAAATGCAAAACACGACTCATAAGTCGTAATTGAGGAACGGTCTGGCTCTATAACAGATCTTTTCGCTTGTTGATTAATTAAAAGCAAAATATATCTGAATATATCAAGATCTGGTAACTAAATGCTCGCAATGTCATTTGCAAATTTTAAGGCCGGATAACCATTAGAAATTACCAGCTTTCAGACTTGTCAAAATGACACCTGCCAATAGTTTTGACAGTATTTTTTATGATATATTACTATTACTGGAGTCAAAATCTATTTAAATGTTAACTTCTAATGTACATAAAATATAAAATATAAAAATCCACAAAATAATGTGAATCCGACTGAAATATGCATTACAAAATTTAAACAATTGTCGCGTTGCCGATGGTAACTAGGGAGTATGTATATTCAACTTTCTTCCTTTACGGACTTACTGTACTTCTTATTTTACCTTCGGACTATATTCAGCCCTTAACAGATGTTTACGGAAGATTATATCGCTGCGAACGGGCATTTTTCTGGATATTTTGACCGAAAGCAAGCAAACTACGAATTTTGGTACAGAAAATGAAAAGAACAAATAATCCATATAGGAATTTAGAATAATAGTAAATCGATCTTAGAATTAACACAATTATATTATTTATTTAAAATTATAATGTGCATCGGAAACTGATAACGCTTACCTAACCAAATAAAATAGAGGCAATATATATTGTGGACACTAACCAGAGGTTTCATTTGTCAATACAATAATTATATTCAATTATATATGGTCATAAACAATTTAAATAACCGGCCATATAGGGACTTATTTAAAGATACGAATGTTATAATAACTCTCATGTAAATGAGTGAAAATTCCCTCTTTCTAGAAAAACCCTTCCTGGGACTTATGGCGAAGAGTACAAATGGCCAGAAGAGCACTTCTTCAAAACTTTCAAAAATTTGAAGCTTAGGTTTGTTTGACTTGATTTTTTAAAGAAATATTATATGTTTAGGATTGTAATCGATGGAATTTCAAGCGATGTGGCTGTTATTCAGTCAGGGTAAGATGTTCTACAATGACTTCTAATATACCTACTCCAGAAGATTATAAATATTTCGGTTCCAAAAGGCGATATAACAGATATATTTTAAGACTTTAGATAATCTAGAATACAACTCCAGAATCTAACAATACGAATCCATAGTATCACATATGAGTAACTAACTCATTGTATCGAAACAATTGCACAACGTGATTGATTTTAATTACAAATTTACATACGACCATTTGAACTTCACTTAACCAGTTCTTAAGTCAGTGACCAGGAGGTACTCGGCTCTTGCTAACGCATTTATTTTTAACCTTGTAAACAATGAAATAATGCCATAATAGCTCAAAGGTCTCACAGGAAAAAAATCGGCATTTGCATACCATTTGAATTACAAAACAAACCGTTCAAACCCACGCACACACATTCATCGTATTAATTATACGACACTTTTTTGTGACCCAATTATCGTATAATATAAATTTGGCGAGACTGGCTTTGTTAGATATGGACAGAAAACAAAAGTGATTGTAAAAAAACTTTAATTAACGTTAATATAATGGTAAGTTAATACAGCGTTTTAATTTCTTTGTACTAATGTTTGCTTTGCACAAAAACAGAAGCTAAGTTGCACATGCAGATTAGAATTATGTAACTATTACATACGCAAACTTATTATTCTTCAATTGGCAACACTTGGCTTTCGCTCGTAAACATCCACCTTTCGAAGGTATTGTATGCAAGATTATGCATAAAGATTATGGCCGTGCTGATCTACTATAGTCATTTGTCAGCTATGGGTTACATAACCTAAAATGTTGATTTTTACATTCTGATTTTCTTTGGAATAATGAACTTCATGTCAAAAACCTTTGAGAAATTATTACTCAAAAGATTGGAGCCCATAAACGAGTTGAAAAGATTTGGAATAAACACTCAATTATTGACCAGGTGAAGAGAAATTAAAAGCAGAAATAGGTATTCAGTAACTTTCTTGTGACACAAGCTTGTGATCAAACAGTTAAAACAGAAATATAAAAATCTTACCTGACTTGATTCTCGTAAACTCAGGACAAATCTTAATTTTTACAACATCATCAACATCAGCAACCGTCGCTTGTTACCTCCTTGCATTTTGTGGTTGCTAATCTCGCCAGTATTCTTTGTATTCTTCTATCACGCGGTACGCAGGGGCCCTATAAATACAACTAAATAAAACACTGATATTTGGATATATATTTTAAAGACAATTGGTTTACCCACTCGGTCGATACTAGCCGTTTTACACTACGCTATTAACGGCGCAAAAAAAATAAGAAACGGTTTAATATATTAAGCAAGAAGTTAATTCATTTAAATTTATTTGTGTGTGACACTACACAATTTGTTGGAACATTATATTACTTGCGAACATGCGTGTACGCCATAAATTCTAAACTGTCCTCTAATGGTGGACATGGCAACCACGGTGAACCAAACATAATCGTAGGTTTACCGGGGTGTGCAACAGTGTTGTCATATGGAAGGCAATTTTTTTCCAAATATGGTTAAACGCATTTTTGTGTGTCAGAGGAAATGTTAATACTATTGCAAGCTCCTAGTTTCAAATGTATATTATTGGTAGGTAATATTTAGACTCTAACAATTAATTTATGATCAGTTCGCATGTTCAACAGAATCACGTAGGCAGCTATTGAGATGGCTATGGATTGTTTTACTGTGTAATCTAACCTCATTATTTTGACAGTTTGTTTTGAGTTGTTATACTCAGCTGTTCTTTAATTAGTAATCAAAATGAATTATTTAACCAAAGAGGAGAAAATAGAAAATGTTTTGATTGTTGGTGAAAATTATAAGACATGTAGAGACGCGGCAACAATTTTGAACGGGCGACACCCCAACAAAAGTATTCAAGAGCAAACAGTCTGTCAGATTTGAAAAAAATTTCAAAGTTCGGGAAGTGTTGAAAATGACTTTAAAAGTTCGCATACTCCTTGGGTAAATGATCAAGAACGTCAACTACAGGTAATGCAAACTATTGTTGAAACACCACAAACCTTTCTTAGAGGAATGGCTCGATTGCATCCAGTATCCGCCACTACAGCCAGAGGAATTTTGAAGAAAAATAAACAAAGACACTACAAGCCTAATTTTCTCCACAAATTGCAAGACCGAGATTTAGATACCCGGATGTATTTTTGTTTCTGAATTCAAGCACAAATAGAAGACGATAGATAGATTATTTATTAAACATGTGCTTTTCAGCGATGAATCCACATTTGTCTCGAATGGAACTGTTAGTTCCCAAAATTGTCGGTGGTGGGCTGGTCATGCACGTGACCAATATTCGTTTAAGACAAATATCTGGTACGGCATCTTTAATAATTGTATTATTGGACCATTTTTCTTTCGCAATAATCTAAATTCTGAGAGGTACCTGCATTTTTTTCAAAATGATTTTTAATGCATTAGACTTTAGAGGATTATCCGTTGGAGTTGCGCAGAACCATGTACTTTCAGCACGATGGTGCTGAAAGACGTTCTCTTTTTTTCATGACAGGTGGCTGTGATTTCAAATTTGAATATAATTTTTACTCCTAACTACCTTTTTCAAATAACATTTGTCGGTAATAATGAACATAAAGGCACTGTACTCTTATCATTAATTCAACTTTTCTGAACCAGCCTGTATATGGCTAATAAAACTAAAGTTTGATAACTGCATTTTTGGTTTTAGGCCAAGCAGAAATTTTATGAGGAATTAAATTTTCTGAGAAATGAATAATAGAACAGTTTCCCATATGTTTCCAACTTTTTGGCGCACACAGTAGAGATACATGTAGGTTATGTTTATCGAACACCAACTCCAAACTATACCTACTTATATTTGACGAGCACATAATTAAGTAAATCGGTCGCATGATTACACGCTCGCCTACGGCTCGCGTGTAAACTTCATGCTCGCGATTTATATCCGTTATGTGCGAGTCAAATACGACGTTTTATCTACGACTCATAAATTCCATTTTACGCAAAATATTTTAAATGTATTTGTCAATGATGGCGAGGCGAGCTGCCACATAGCTGTCATCCACGTAGGTTTTGACAGACTTTGACACTATAGCGCTGTATAATGATGACAGTTCGTTGAAACAATGAGGTCATTATTTGAACGAACTGTCATTATTATACAGCGCTAGTGTCATTGTAGTCATTGGCGCGTATAATGATGGGGATTATATAGTCATAGATACGTATGCAATGAACTTATTATATGTGAATCGTAGATAAAAATGATTATTATGTGATATCGTATCAAAACAACGTAAACGCGTGCCATTTACGCTCCATTTACGCACTGAAAACTGCAAAGGTTATGTTTTCAGTTTTGTTTTGTTATGAACATGCGGTACGAATTATACGGACACGCGCATTGCGCATGACACGTCTAGAAAATTGCGTAGAAATGGAACAGGAGAGACAATTTCGAACACTAGACAGTATTTAACGCAATTTCTGTAAGACACTACGCAATTTTAGATTGCTTCAAGATTTGAGCAACTTATAACTCCGTTAATAGCGTAGTGTAAAACGGCTATAAAAGATACTGCTGATTTAACTGAACTAAAGTAGTTAAACATGTTCATACAAAGATGACAATAGGCCCATCGCATATAATTAAAATGCAAGCAATTTCTTGTTTAGTGTACGTGTCTACATATAAATAAATGGGACCGTTTTTTGCGTATTAATGCATTTGCGGGATCTTTGCTGTATGCGTCTTTCGAGCCTTACAAAACTTCTAATTATTCGATAATTATTGTTTAAATACGGCGAAAATAGTTACACGACGTTCTGCACATTAAGTTTCAAAATTTACAGTAGGATATTCCTTTACATTTTGTTAAATCTATAAAATATAGAAGTACAAATTGAACCGGTACTCATAAATAAAAACATCAAAATGTAATTATATATGCCACCGTGACTGTATAATATCCTCTTTATATTTGAAGACCAACGGTAGTTTTCGTTAAACGTTTTCTTGCTAAATTCTAATTCCTATTTCAGTCTAATTAAAATCTTTTACTATTTTGCCACGGTTTAGGCATACTGCTTAAGAAATTATACGAGTCCTAATGTAGACGTGAAAAATATATTACTCGCAATATAAAATTAACTAATTCCCGTGCTATAATACGAAGCGCCTTCAAAAATTACAATCTTGAATGTTATTGTTGGTAGAAAAGTGTGTGTGTACATGAAATTAAGTTTAATATATACAGGTGCGCGCAAAACGCAAAAATGAGATGATTACACGAGATACTCGTGAGTCTATTTAAATTAAATGAAAAATAATTTGCGTTAATTGCGGCAATAATTACAATTATGGGAAGCCGAATGGGATATAACGGTTGAGTCGCGAGCTTCAGAGGATGAGAAAGACGTTACCTTGACGATATTGTTTGTACCGCAAGCAGCGAAAACGCTGCAGACGGCATTGTTAGATAATGAGAGGAAACTACATTGTTAATTCCTATTTATTTTATTCACAAGAACCATTGCCCCTGTGGTAATATAAACAGTTTAAGCGGCAGATCCTGATGTAAAGAACCTTGCAGAGCCAGGGTTACTATTTCTTCACCCTCAAAGTTTTTGAAGATTATGCTTAGCAGCATAAGAATGTCAAAGGTCTGCAAACAGAAAAAGGATAATTGTAATACTCTATTCAAATGCATAATGTATGTAGACAAATTTAAAAATAAAGTGTTCTAATAATTGACCATGCTTTGAGATACAATATTTCCACTACATTTATAAAACCAGTAACTTCTTCTGAATCCTAACACCTAGTAGGTAAGTACTTAGATATGGTTGAATAAAACTCACTTTTGTTTTTTTTTTGCTTTCATTATTATTACGAGTTGGCAGAGAATTAATATCTAATGAAGCGACAAATTGTGCGGATAATAACTTCACTGATGTAGATCGGGCATATTTATAATTGCAATTTCACATTCAATGCAAGAAGGGTTCAGCAATCATTCAGCAATTCACACAGCAGTTGTTATTATAGACAAAATTCGGTTAAATAAACAAGGTCGGTAGTAGTGCAGATTTGATACTATAACATTAGAATCCAAGACATTCGGATTCTAATGTTATACCGGGTGACCCACGGCATAGGTACTCCCGTTTATTTATTTTTTTTATGAAGCTGGACGGATGAAAGTTGGGAATGTGTTAATAGACAAAAAATGCCATTCTTTGGGATACTCTTAAGGTTAATAAGACTTCCGGTTTTTCCGGAAATGACGTCACCATAGAAATTTTAAATAGCACCATTCTTTGTGTGATATTTTCAATAAGGATGACATTCTGAACATAAAAACATATTGATCGTCAATTTTTATCATCAAGGCAACGCAAAAATAACTTCTTTGTGTATTAATCTAGGTGGTTAGGAATTGGTGAAAATTGAATCAAAAATTGTCAAATAAACACTAACTAAATCGATTTTGGTCGACATTGCATTACTGGCGCCCTCTATCGTGGTTTAATTGGTTTTTGGCCAGTGAGTCGTTTTTCTCCCGGGTACCCAACGGTCACACCCTGATTGTTTGATAGAAAATATCTTTCCGATTACAATGATACCAAATACTTGATATTTTATTGAAATTCTTAGCGTACAAATGTTGTTAGTACCAAGGAAATCGAAAAAATATTGACCTAATGATCTTAGTCAGCGTACAAGTCAAAGTCACTCAATGGACTACTCGAAGGAAGTACCCTGATTGTGCGAGGAAAACCATTTTTCAAATTCTTGATATTTTGCTGATAACATCGTAGCGTGAAAATTACGTTTTACGTTTTAGGGTACTTCCTTCGAGTTGCCACTTTCCCAAATTTCATTCGTCCAGATTTATAAACAACAAAAAGAAACGGGAGTAACTATGGCGTGAGTCAGCCGGTATTATCTATGACCTGGTGATGATAAATTGCCAGTAATTTAAAAAAAAAATATATTACGGGTAATATTACGGTAACATTATCGGTTATATTACGGTGATGTAAAATTATCCGAAATTTAGAAACTAAGCAGTAATGTTAGAGCGATGCTAAATCACCAGTAATTTTAATAACTTACAAGATTACCGGTAAAACTTCATAAATTACCGATAATATTACGTAAATTACCGGTAATATTACTTAAACTATCGGTAATATTACTTAAATTACCGTTCGTATTTTCGCCGTAAAATTACCAAAATCTATCTTCGGTAATTTAACGTAATATTACCTAAATTACCGGCAATATTACCGCGGTAATATTGCCGTTTGACAACACTACTAGGACCTGTGCTTCTTTTGAATCATCAGACTTCAGAACTCTATTCGACATCCGCCATTTGTCGATTCGTTTGGTTGCGTATATCAAAATAGAAAACAAAAAATCAAAATCGTATTGCATATGTGATTGTGAACACACTAGAAGCGCCAAATACCGGACAAATTTGACAATTTTCTTACTGCCACTACTACTAATAATCTTCGAGTATGATGTCAATCGAGCGAATATGGTCGAGCGGTAATGATACATTACAATAAAATGTTCGGTATGAAAGGAAAATTAAAACATTTCAAATTGGCGAAAATTCAACATTAATATCGGTTTTCTCTCTTCTTTTCTCGTTTTGTATCTCTTTAATATTTCGCCACATCCGCTTCGTCGGAAAGATAAAATACCATTAAACTTGAAAATGCTTACATTTCATTTCTCAATCAACTCCCACGATTGATTGAATGTAAATTGTGTATAAAAATGTATGATTATTTGGTGCAAATCTCAAGAATAAGATATCAATAGGAATTAATAGACAATTTTTATTATTGCCAATTTCTCTCTACGGTTTATTTATATGCATGGCAATAAATGACATATTCACTAGCACACCAACATCTAACAGAACTAATCACATCTTAGTAGAATGTATTACCAAATACCTATCTGAATATACTATATTTATGGTCGAGTTTGCATTCACACCTACTCCACATATGTCGAACGTCGCCACATATATCACTATCCAGTCGCAAATCAATTCGTTCCGTTGCACTTTTTCCAGTCGACGAATCGAAGCGAAAGCAATCAGGAAATATTATTGTTATTGTGTGTGTGGCTCGGATATTTATGTGACAAACTTTCTCGTATAATAATCGCGACGCGACGGGCTACGAAGGCGTCAGTTTTACATCTAGGATTATGTACGGGCCGAGCCGTACGTACATGAATATTAATGATTTTGTAATGGCCGCGTGCTTTAATGCTGCTGCACAATGCGATATTTATTGCGGTCGCGATTTTTCCCGGTGCACAGCGCTCGTCTCGCCGTTTTGTTTGCACAAGGAGGCCGATATGTCTTTTTAATCTTTGCGGTATGTTATCTGTTTATGGGTGTGTAAGCCAACATACTTGGGAAGGTCTCCAAGTACCTACCAGACTCTTAAGGTTTATATTATTATTATTTCGTTTTATGTAGGTTATATTTTCAAAATATTATACCTTTAAACAATATTATTGGTTGGTGATTTTAAAAATTATTATTTCAAACAATGATTTCCATTTGGGTTTTAGTAACTTTGTTGTAATTTGAGAAAATTGGTAAGCAATAATACATATAGTAGTGGTAGTGGTAGTGGTATATAGTAGATGTGGTCAGTAATGTATAGTAAGAAAGAAATGTTTGCATCTTAGCATTTACTGTCATCATCAAAAAGAAGGCACTAAACATTTTTTTTATATAGGAACTGGCATGTTTGTTAAACTATTGTTGAGGCTTTAGCTCAGAAGCCAACCATTTTCATATGGAGATAAAAAGGACAAATCATTTTGACTTTTTAAAATAATTAAGCGCCTGTCGGGCGGCTGATTGACACAACGTTCAGTAGGAATTTTTAATTAAAAAAATTAATTCTGATTATACCGGGAGAAACGAAATGTTGTTCAATGAGTCCATAATTTTCAAAGGTGAGTAATGTATCTGTTGGAAATTAAACCTCTTTGATCCTTTGATTATCTTTTATTTGAATAGGAACCGGTTTCAGTCAGCTAAGTGATCATCATCAGCCTAAATCTAAAACGCAGACGAAGCAATAATTAGGAAATGCTTCTTGTGAAAATTATAGTTAAAGACAATACTACATTTAAAAACTCTGTAGTGGCCAGGCACATGACTTTATCATACAATACATAAAATTAATACTTTAGCTGCATGAGATTCTATCGAGATCGATCGTGTTTGCATTAATATAAAACGAATTAGCCAGGATTTGACAGATATTGACAGTAGGTATTGTCAAAAAATCAGCCTTTAACACTACCTACTATCATTAGAATAAGAATATCTGGCAAATCCTGTATTAATGCAGACACGATCTCGATCAAATAGAATTTGCTCCTACAGCTAAACTATTAATTTTACCAAAAAATGTCATAGACATAAATTATAAAAAATGTCCTCTACTTTAATTTATTATTTAACTATTTTGACGAAATTACAGAAATGGCGGCTCATTTGCAAAATCCTTGAAAAATGCATAACAATATTGCTATCCGCAATCCGCACTTGAAATACACATTGACTTTGTAAACACCATGGAAACACCAAGCTGTTTCAATATTGTTTAACATAGCGTACGTGCGCGCGTGTTTCTCCTCCTCATCACATTCTCCATGCATTTGCGTGTTGAATTGACGTTTCGCAACCGCTGACTTCTGAATACTGTCAAAAGTTTCAAAATTTCCTGGCTACCTACTGTTAATGTAGACACGATTTCGATCAAATAGAATTTGCTCCTGCAGCTAAACTATTAATTTTACCAAAAAATTTTATAGACATAAATTCTACAAAATTTCCTCTACTTTAATTTATTATTTATCTATTTTGACCAAATTACAGAAATGACGGCTCATTTACAAAATCGTTGAAAAATGCTGAGTAAATAAACCAAAAGCTTTTCAGCTCTAAGTTTGGTCATAAAACTAAATATGAACTTTCGTTCAGATACCTTTAGTAGTTTCTCCGGAATCGTCTCCACAAAAATCGGGTAGATACACACATACACACAGACACACAGATTTTTTTTTTGTACCTTGGTCAAAAATGATCAGGGGACCCACGAAGACCTATTTCGGCTAAAACCAATTCTTTTAGGCACTACTCCAATACTTGTCATACTGCGTATGATAAAAATTAAGAAGTAGTAGAATTAAGAATTGCTTCTATGATTGGCGTTTTTTCTTTAATTTTTATATAATAAAAGTTGTAAACAAGATTTTGATGGAAGCGGATATCTCAGTAACGAATATTAACACGATAACGGGATATGCACGTAAACAACCGTCATAATTTATTTAATGCGGCTGTAATAAAGAATCACATAGAAGTTTCTGAGTATTCTTTTAACGCGATTTATATGAACGTTATAAATTTCGTGCAGCGCGTAGTGTAAATCGTAACGATAAACGGTAATGTAGCTGGGATAGTACGACAAGATCATTTAGTCATTACCATGATTTTTTTTTTCGGAATTTAGTATACTGATGCGATTTAAATATAGTACAATGAAATTAGTATTAGAGTTAGTGCTAAGTACCTACTTAATGATTCACTGAAACCGTCAAAACATACGCGAGGGAAGCCGATCTGCGCAAAATATAGTTCATGTTTATTTATAGTTCACAGCCTTTATTACAAGCTTTTGGTTCAAAAGGGTCCAAAGGAACTGGATGTTTGCTGTAAGCAGTTTTCATTGTTTTTGCAAATGAACCGCCCTTTCTGTAATTTCGGCAAAATAGGTAAATAATAAATTAAAGTAGTGGAAAGTTTGTGTAATTTATGTCTATGACATCTTTTGGTAAAGTTAATAGTTTAGCTGTATGAGCAAACGCTATTTATTTGGTTCGAGATTGTGTCAGCATTAAAACCACGTAGTTCGTCAGGATTTGTCAAACGCTGATGTTTTGACAATACCTACTGTCAATATTGTCAAACTATCTGTCAAATCCTTACTAAGTTGTGTTGTTTAAATGCAGACACGATCGATCTCGATCAAATAGAATCTCATGCAGCTAAACAATTAATTTTATATATTGTATGATAAAGGAAGGTGCCTGGCCACATCAGATTTTTTCCTGTTCAGTAGATTTATGGCAGTTAGGGAGATTTACTCGTACGGGGTCACCTACCTGTCATAATGAAGTCAGGAACAAATAAAATAAAAACCTTCACAGGTTAAAAATGTCTCCGAGTTTCTTTGAATTTGAATTTGGCTGATTATTGTATTGTGACTATGCTAACAATAATAATCAATAGGCGCTACGTTTCTAATGATTTTATTTTGATCGTGTGAGATCTATGCAAGCTAAAAGGAACAAGGCATTTCAGTAAATTTCAAATTGCACCAAAATATTGTTTTATTGTGATGGTAACAGGGCATTTACCGATAACAAGAAAACACCAAGAATTTCATTAACTCTGTTCCACTACAAAATCAAAATTTCAAGCATATTTCCAGCAAGGCCGAAACCACAGGATAAACATAAATAACGTAACCATTTTTGTGTTCTTGAAGTAATTCTGAAATTTCACAGCTAATGCAACTGCATCCTATTACGCAACTATTCATGGTTGGTTGCACCTGTTCACATCAAAGTCACTTACTCATTTTCTTCCTCTTTGAATTACTTTGTATTACATCATTGCAATTCTTATAGTAGAATTAGGTACAGCAAAACTCTACTTTGCCCTCTAATCTTCTTTGTCGCTTCACCAAGAGCGCTACAAGATTCTAACAAATGCGATTCTTCATTCTGCAAGTAACGCAAGTACTATAAATCCGTTACTGCTTTATCTAACATCACAGCATTTGCATATACGGTAATACTGATGGCTCTATTTTGATTGTAATTAATTTCAAGTTTCACAACTGATAAATAACAGCGGTTATCAAAAGTGTTAAGCGATTTGACGGTAGTTTTGATTAATAGCGCCGACTTAAATGGATAATCTATTTAATTATCATATGCCCTAGGTGGCACTACCGCAATTACGTTCAATTTAGATCGTTCACAGTTGAACTCTGGTCGTTTTTAATTTGTCTAAGCTTTCAATGTGACACTTCGATTGGATGTCGTGCGCGAGTGGTTGCGGATTAAATGCAACGGCGTTCCCATGCATTCCAATTCACCGATGTGACAAGTTATGGAAATCCTGCGTCTGTCCTAGAACCTCTATCTTTTACACGCCAGTCTACCTCTATGGTGACGTTGTATAAGTAATGGACATTGAAATGGAAAACGCGCGCCGACGCGACAAGAAGTAATAGTGGCGGAAAATTTACTTTTACTTTTGATTGTCGAGATGCGTGTGCGATTATGGTGTCAACCGCACGGCACACGATTGCATATAATTACACGACCGCAAAATTGACCGCCGTTGCCGATTAAAATTAACAGTTATGTTAACCGAGCTTTTAAGACTAAGCCATAGTCAGTTTATTATTATTATTGCGCGTGATGGGCGTATTTATCTCCTCTTTTATTACTATTCGAATGACATGTGAGTGTTGCCTAATTTAAGTTGAGTTAAGTTTATGTCGTAATAATTGGTGATATACCTACCTACGTATGATTTGATAAGTTGCTACCTTTAAGATAAAAATGTTAAATTATTATTCAATATAAGGTTCGTTGCCTAACGTCCCATTGATGTCTCGAATTATAATCGCCTATTTTACATTTTTCTTATTAGTGAAGGAAGTTTCTCCTATTAAGAACTTATTAATCGGATCTAGCCGAATTCATGCACCTACTTGCAAAATTGCATTTTTTTGTTTTGTCGCAACTGTGTTTGGTAACAATGGCACAGCCAAGAATTCGAACATAATTGACGTACAATTATTTATACGCAAACGGTAGTATTTTTTATATTATAAAGTTGTTGGAAATGCTGCAACCGCTATTAGTAGACACAGAGAAATGGTTGTCTTGGTTTGCTTTATGACAACACATACTTGTTATAAGAATATTTCTTTAATATAAAACAACCTAAAGACAGGCTTTAAGAAAACGATTGTCGTTGTTTTGCAAATAGTGTGAAGGCTGCCGATAAATGGAGCTTTAGTTTCTCGTCATAAGTGAGGGTATATAACCGCATATATGTCGACGCAGCATCACTGATTGTTCTATTATACCGTCAATGTACCTGATATTGATTGAAATTCACTAGGAAGGAACACCGAGGTGCCATCTCTAGTTTGAAAATAACAATAAAATTTCTTCTTTGGATGCCTTAATTGCAACTGTATTTTGTAAACTGTATTTTTTGTTTTATCGCAACTGTGTATGGTAACAATGGTACAGCCAAGAATTCCAACATAATTGACGTACGATTATTTTATACGTAAACGCAGGATTCATTTGTCATTAGCGAAATACGTTTTTAGATATGATGTGTTTGGATATAAACTTGGTTATAAAAGCCCAATTTCTTGTGCGGTGTCTTTAAATCTGTAGTGAAAGCGTGATATGTATACAGGTCTCTCAACATTGCGATCTCGGACGATTGTACCTTTGTTAATGAAGATATTTGAAAACTGATATCACTCATATATAAGGAACGCGGAGGCGCACATTTGGAAATTATTTGTGTGTATTTGTGTTCCATAAGGTAGTACCAACCCAAACTAATATTTTTTTAGGAACATCCTATATTTCGGCATAAATTTGAATTTCTCGCAAAATTTTACGTCAATGAAAAATAACATTACCTACCCTGAACTTTATACTTTTTGATTTATTGGCATTTTTATGGAAAAACACCAGTCTAAGAAAAATTGTATATCTCAATACCGTTTTTAATATTACTGCGAATGCTTTGATTATGATTGAGTAAGAAGTGTTCTATTAGCGTGATTACCTACCATATCCAAATTGTGTACAGGCTGACCATAATCTGCAACAAAATATAGCAAACAGTTTTTCGTAAGAAAATTATTATTTGGAACACAAAATAGTACTAGTACATACTAGTGCTAAAATAAACCATTGTAGAGATAACTAGTCTTCTTCATAAAAAATCGATATTTCTATCAATAAGCGCTTCTACATCTACATTACTATTAACCCAGCTAAGTATTTACTTAAAGTACTGTTTTCTTGTATTTTCTCATATTTTTAATAAAATAAAACGTTTTATCACATCTGCAATTTAATATTAAAATTTGTAATAAAATTTTAGTTATACCGGTAGGCTATGAAAAACTGTGCTAAACAAGTTATTACGGTATCTATCAGTGGTGGTGATTTTGTTAAGGTTGTTAAGTTTGATTTGCATAATTTTGGGAAATATGGCGAACTTTTCCCACGAGAAACTAATAATGAACATGGTGTGGGTTCTTGGCAAATGCAATAAAAAAGTCGAGTTGACAGATACCACTGACAGATAGCTTAATAACTTCTGTAGCAGTTTTTCATAGCATACAATATATAAGTAAAATTTGATTTCAAATTATAATATTAAATTGTAGATGAGATAAAATGTTTTATATTATGTAAAAGATGATGTAATCATGCGAGAAAACAGTACTTACGTAAATACTTAACTGGTTTAATTGTTAATGTAGGTGTGGAAGCACTTATTAGTAGAAAAATCGTTATTATCCATAAAATTACCAACAAATCAAAAAGTAGAAAGTTTAGGGTAGGCAATGTTATTTTTCGTTGTCGTAAAATTTTGCGAGGAGTTCAAAATTGTGCCGAAATATAAGTTGTTCCACTTAAAAAACATAAGTTTGGGTTGGTACTGCCTTATGGAACACCCTGTATATACCCGTTCTATATACAGGATCCTGCAACTAAGCTCCCGTCTTCTGTAGCTCACTTACTCATTAAGCTAAGAGTTTGACATTTTGCAAGCTTACCCTGTACTTCAAGGTACAATTCAAGAAATTATTTTTTATTATACAGGCTGTTCCAAAAATGTGCAACGCCATGGTAATATATTTTTTAAATTGCATGCTATACATTTTTCTACTCATTTGGAAGCCTTTTATGGTTGCCTACATATCACCAAAATTTTATTGAAATCGGTTGAGTGACCGCAGCGGAAAAAAATAAAAACAAAAAAAAATTATTTTGCATCGTAGGCTTTAAAAATCAATAAAAACCACAAAATGCACCTCGTTAATAAAATTTTGCGACGTGCTTATTAAGTTAGATGTAATAGTCTCGTTAACGAAGTGACATTGATCCAAATTATACAGGCGACCAAAATCGAGTGTCAAACTTGTCAAACTTCAAAGCGTGTTATTGTTCTTATTTTAAATTGGACCCAATAATTTTTTTTATGTGAAATGATGCAGAATTAAAAAATAAATATTGTTTCTGAATACAATCGCATCACAATTCCCATTATTTTAAAAGTTATTCGCCAAAAACTCATTTTTCAACGTTTCCAACGGCAATTTTAGATAATAAATATCTTACGTGGCTTTGAAAAACAATTTATTTCATAAAAAATAATAGCCGTATTTTAGATTTGAGTGTACTTAATTAAGTAGTTATTCAAATGCTAAATTTACTGCATAATATAACTATAGCGGTAAGGACGGAAATGTGGCTATAGGTAAATTTTGCAGTAAATTTAGCAATTGAATAACTACTTAATTAAGTACAGTAAAATCTAAAATACCTCTCTGCGTTATATTTTATGTAATAGATTGTTTTTCAACGCCACGTACGATATTTATTAGGATCCTGTATATCAGGACCCTGTATATGAGTGAAATCAGTTCTCAAATATCTTCATTAAGCGAATTACAATCTTCCGAGATTGCACTGTTGAGACATAGTTTCAGAAAAGTGTATAAGTATTATTATCCAGAATATTTCATATCTGGGTTTTAGGATCACATGTAGGTCCATCGTCAAACGCAAGAATTCTTTTTATATGCAATATATTAGCTAGCTGTCTGATAAGCATTAAAATTCTAATCGTAAGCAAAGAAGTCAATTGCATCGTTTACATCTTGAGACAGCAAGAAAGGCAATGTTGTACTGTAAGTAAGCAAGGTAATCTTCGATTCAAAGTGTTTACGTTTGCTTTAATGATAATAGTGATTGTAACGGGCGCACGGTCGCTAGAGACCTAGTGCTTCCCTAAGTGGGCAATTATATCACGCGGTAGTTCACGAACTCCTGCGCCGCACCGGGTGCAATTAAAAGAGGCAATTATAGAAATACGTTTAACAGGGGAAAGACTTCGGGCCTGCCGCCCGATGGAGTAGCCAACCTGAATTAATGCCGTCATTAAAACACATGCGCTTTTCGAAGGCATTAAATAACAGTAAAACGGCCATTATTGCTTAATTAATAATTCAATCTGCAGTTATGCCGACGCAAACTGTATATTCCATTGTCTATATTTACAAATAGTAACGGTGCGCCAGCCGGTTCCGTTGACAACTTGTGAAAGACACCGAGGCCGTGTTATGACGGAGCGAGCACGTTGGGAAATAAGTTTTATTTGATAAAATGTTAAATACTAGTTTACATTAAGGTAATATCGATGTCAAATACGTCGATATTTATCAAAAACATCGTATGGCATGGATGACTTGGCTCGAAAACATCGGATTATTTTAAGCGATAGGCAACTGCCCATCTATCGTCAAAAAATACTGCATTCGTATATGTCAGGGTTAACGTATTTTAAACAAAAAACAGTTTAGTTTAATTTCCAAAAACTGGTTTAAGTCGGTTTTTGATTTTTGCGGACTAAATCAACATCATTATGATGACTGTGATTATACATACTCCATACAAAACAAAATACTTAAATAGACAAAACTAAAACTGAGAAATTAATCTCAAAAGAAGCATAAAATGTCTAGCCGACGATTACATCTACGATACTGAATACTGATTTTACCGTAGACAAAAAATAAAAGGAAAAACTGTAAACTGAAAATTGCAAAATAGTTTATTCACAACTCTGAGAAACATGGAATTTGTAAATCGAATATAAAAATGCGTTTTGGACAGAATTATGTGCTCTGATGATTAATCCGGACTAACAAATTTCACGTAAACATAATAAATAATAAGGTAAAATATTAGAAAAAGTGATAGAAAAAATTTTAATTCATCAAATGGGTTTGAAGTCTTAAAAAAGTGTCCAAATATACTGCGTAAAAAATTTCTGAATTTTTAATTCGGAACTACCGACGATCGATAACATACCCATTAAACGAAATAATCCACAACGTACTGACATCAGTTGTTGTACGACTGGCTCCGCACAGATTGCTTTAAGGCTGTGGATAGACGAACACATAAACCGTTGCGGGCGCCACGCAGCGTTCTTTATAACTGGCGTTTTTTCAGCGTGCTAAACGCCAATGTTTTTCTTTCATTTAAAAAAGAACGGCTGCGTTCCACCCGCAACATTTGTCTGGATGTGTTTCATGCACTGTGTCATGAGAATTTGAAATTGTATGACATTGTGTATGTTCGATGAAGTAGACAATCTAAATAATATAACATCAACTTCGCATTTGGATCAGCATCATTCCTTATTTATGTTCTTCAGAATTTTGACTATTAATAATAATAATCTATAAATCATATTGCTTTGTTTCTTTTCCAATCTTAGTGGTTACCTTTGTAATTGCTTTATAGTTCCTGAGGAAGCAGAAAATGATCTGCGAAGCATTGAACATAAATAAAATGTTCAACACTTAATGAAGAAGGTTTTGATTAGAGGACCTGTTACTACCCAATACTTACTAATTTCAATTAATAATTATGTTATTTCTTGTTGTAGGTACGTCTCTCGAACCTCTGCTTTATACCGGTAAGATTATTATGATAAGTATGGATGCAGATTTGAGATGTATATGTGTCGTAGGCAAATTGCTATTTTAGGCAAAATGCTTTTGCGTAGGCAAAAGCTATTTGCCCCGGCAAATAGATATGGAACCTTTATTTATATTTTTAAAACTATTTGCCTAGGCAAATGTATTTGCCAAGACCTTTGTCAGGCAAATAGCATTTAGCTTTCAATTGCGTTTATTTTAAAATTATGTGAGGTTATGTGCAATCCGTGCATGTGAGTTCTCAAATACGTCATAATTAATAGTCGTTGATTACTTCTGAGTAATATCGTATTCTAGCCATCATGATTCTAATGTAGTTACGCCTGATTTATTGTGACAAGCGTCAACACTCATGAGTGCAAAGATACGATTTCATATGGATTTTATTCCACTAAAGCAAGTTTTAAGTTAGGAATGTTTAGTTTCACTTTTACCAGGAAAAGTTATACTAGACTGGAAAACACTAAATATCTGAATTCTTATCGACTGAACGATTTTGCGCATCGATGCAGATGATGATCATCACCTATTTTGCACATGGAAATCATACGGAACAAATGTACTACTCAGTGAACATCAATTTCGATCGATTTCTACACAAAATGCTATTTGCCTAACATTGGCTTGGGCAAATACATTTGCCTAGGCAAATAGCTCTAAAAATATAAATGCAGGCTTAATATCTATTTGCCATGGCAAATAATTTTTGCCTAGGCAAAAGCCTTTTGCCAGAAATAACCATTTGCCTACGAAATATGCAGCTTCGGTAGTTTAAAAAAAGAGTTAAATTCAAACAAATGCCTTCCGATTTGGCGATATTGGGGAATAGTCATTAACAGCTTTTGTCTTTATTCTGTAGGTTTCTAAAACATGTATTCACTCTAAATTACAATAAATTCTACCAATATGGCCATAGATAAAAGTTTAATGGTTTAAGTTGTACCCATATATGATAATAAATAATAATAATGAGAAGAAAAGTTAGAGAGTTGTAAGATACCCTAATGCCATTACATTCAGGAATCATTACAGAAATCATTACATTCGAGGCAACGGTGTTGGTAACTACGATCAAGAAGTTGGTTACGGTTGTTATTAGTCATTATTAGTATTACCAGACAAGTTAAACAGTTGTAATAACTCATACATTAAGCGCTGAACTATAATACTTATTTATGTTGCAAGTGCCGAAAGTACGCAATAGCGCGACGACCGGTAATGCGGCGCGACGCAGATGGCGGAGCGTCGCCGTCGCATGTGAGTAAGTCGCGCTATGTAGTTTTCGGCAAGACTGACATAACGTTTTTTGTGCTGTTTTGTGAGTAAATATGTATGTGAGTAAAAATTATAAAATGGTTACATTTCTGTATAGGAAATGTTAGGTTGGGACCACGACGAAACGTAAAGTTTAAAAAACTGATTCAAATTCTGACAGATTATATATTTGTGCATTACACTGTTGTATTAAATAACAGTCAAGAAAAATAGAATAAATAATAAAATAAGAAATAAATTATTTTATGACATGCCACGAAATGGCCACCATTACTTGCTAGACAAAAATACATTCTGTTTTCGAACTATTCGCGAACTTTGACGAATGTTTCACGGGTTATTTGTCTACATGCTTGCGTAATTCTGTGTTTGAGCTGTTCGATACTGTCGAGAGGACTTGTTCATTTCAGTCTTCAAGTAACACTATAGAAAAAAAGTCGAGAGGTGTTAAATCTGGGGATCCTAAAAATGATGCGGTGTTAAATCTGGAAACCTAAAATTCTCTATTGCCAAAGGGTGAAAAGAAACTTCTTAACTCTCTATGTACCATTTTTGAACTTCCTCCTCGATATCTAAATCGACGTGTTTCCACTCAAAGCAATAACGCATCCGATCAAGAATTATTAACGGTGAATACTTTTGAAATGAACACCTGTATATTGTAACAACATTCTTTGCATCAATGGTACCGAAAACGCTTAACATAATTAACCCTGTATAATGCTAAGAAAATAATAAATAATCTGAGATCGTTCAGCAACGGTACAAATTTCATTTTATTCAGCAGGATCACAACAACGTAACATTATATATAATAATAATAATAATAATAATAAATGACTTTATTAAAAAAAAAACACATGTGTAATACAAAAAGTTCAAAATTTGAATAGGCGAAGTTCAGTCCAAGACTGCTTTTCAACTTAACCAACTAATCAGTAGAGAGTAAAAAATAAATTTAAATATAATTTCTGCTATACATATATAACCAATACAAGAAGTTACAAAGCCGTTGCGCTGAATGGTGAGGTTTGTATGAAATGGCGACAATTTAATACGAAAGCACACATTTTCAGTGGAATGAAGCACGTGGGGAGCGAGCGGACGCACCCATGCATTTATGCATTTTAATTTATTTGGTTGCCAAATAGGGTGTTAAAATAGGATACCCTGAAGGTACGAACTGTAGAACACGTTGTGAGTTTAACAGGAAGACTATTCCAGACTTTTGTAATTTGGTATCGGAAACATTTCTTAAAAAATTCGTGTGCGTGAGTAGGAGGCGTTAGAGTTCCCTTAAATCTAATGTTAAGCGTATGCACGTCCGACCTTAGCATAGCCTTGCTGTATAAATAACGTGGCTTTTCAAAAGATACAATTTTAAAGTACAAACATGCTGAATGTAACATTCTTCGATGCTTCATATTTAACCATCTCACATCCAACAGCTTATGACTGATACCCTCTCGTCGGCGAACACCAAAAATCAACCTCAAGCACGAATTTTGCACCTTCTGAATCCTTCTTGCAGCAACCGATGACAAAAATGAAGAATACACAACATCACAATAATTAAAATGAGATAATACGAGCGACTCGCACAGCATCGTCTTTAGTCTCCTGTTCAAGTAATTTCGACTGCTATATATTAATCTTAAATTGGCATATGCTCGCTGTGTGCATTTATTTATGAAATCATCAAATTTAAGGTTTTCGTCGATAATCACGCCCAAACTCTTTACTGAACTCGTGCATGGTACTTTAACATTGTTTACAAAAACATTCAGATGCGACAAGATGGACTCACGTTTATTTTTTGGTGCAAATAGAATTAATTCAGTTTTTGAACGGTTTATGATAAGACTATGCCGACGAGAAACATCAACAATGGCCTCGAGATCGCGATTGATACGGTTACATGCAGTTTCTACGTCATCCGGGAAAAAGGAATGGTACAGTTGGATGTCGTCTGCGTAAAAATGTGAAGTGCAGTAATTCAAGCATTCCGAAAAACGGCTGGTATAAATCGTAAACAATAACGGGCCCAGTACTGACCCCTGTGGAACACCTGATATTAGGCTGAGCTGATCGGACACATTACCATTTAAAACAACATGTTGTCTACGGTCAGTTACATAACTATACAACAACTTCACCGCCATATCATCCAAACCAATAAAATGAAGTATAGATTCCAACATTTCATGGCTTATGGTGTCAAACGCCTTAGAAAAATCTAACAGACATAAAACAGTAGCTCTCCCCCTATCCAAATCTGCAACGATGTCATCAATTATTGTTAATAATGCAGTGGCACAACCATATCCCAGCCGGAACCCAGACTGCGTGTCCGGAAGTATCTTATTTTTATAAATATACTGTTGTAGTTGGAACACAATAATCTTCTCCATCACCTTCGACAGCACCGGAAGAACACTTATAGGTCGGAGATGAGAAAACATAGAGGGATGATTAATCTTGGGTAAAGGTTTGACCAACGCAACCTTCCAGGCCTCAGGAAAAACCCCCTCCGACAAACAAGCATTGATAATGTGTCTTAAATATTCTAGAATATGGGGACATGCAAGTTTAACAAGCTTTATATTTAATGTGTCGATGCCCACTGCATTTGTTTTAATTGAGTTTATAGCTTGCAGGACATCCAATTCATTAACTAATTGAAATGAAAAATGTTTGTTGTCAATTTTATTATTTCTGTAATAATTTATTAGTTCATCATCAGGAGCAAACGCGGCAATGGTTGAGTTTATATAGTAAAAATTTAAATCATCCGGGCGATCAAGATGCTGCGGTATAATAGAACCTCTAGAATTACTCACGCCCATCTCCCTCAGTGCCTTCCAGGGGTTATTCCTGTCGCGCTGTACCCGTCTTTCTAGAAACGCCTTCTTCTCCCTGTCAACTGCTGCGTTGGTCAAATTTCTAATCTGTTTGTAATAGTGCCATGCTTGTGTTGTTCTTGTTGCCTTAAATACTTGTAACGCTTCATCCCTTAACCTCTGCATCTCCTTAACCGTGGGTGTAATCCAGTGTGCTGGTGGTCTCGTAAACCTGCAGCGCTTAAATGGAGCGTGATAATCAATAACAGATAATATACTTGAAGTGAGAAAATTAACCTTATCGTTTGCATCAATCAAATCAAATATTAAGAATAATGGGATACCATACAGGTCACGTAAAAAAACGTCGTAATCAAAATATCTATAACACCTTACATTCTTATATTGTGGAAACTGAGATGGCAAGACAACCCCAACGTCACAAAATACTAACTCATGGTCACTAACACCATGCAAAACATCTTTATCGCGCACAATCTCTGGATCCGAAATACAAATAACATCTATCAGACTCTGTGAATTAGCTGTAATTCTCGTGGGAGAAGTTATAATTTGAATTAGCCCAACCGAGCTCAATAGGTCAACAAATGCATCTGTTGCAATTGAATGTTCAAGCAAGTTAATATTAATATCACCCATCAAAATTACCCGGTCGTGGGTCGGTACAACACTGGACATAGTACTTTCCAGCTCATCAATAAAAATTGAGTAGTTTAGTCTGGGAGGTTTGTAAACAACTCCAACAGCAAAACGTAGCTTATCAATCAGAAAAGATATCCAAAGCTGCTCAATAGTATCAGATGAATCAATTAATTTATAATTAATCTTGTTACTCACATAGAACGCAACGCATCCCCCCCTAGCACCCCTATCAACTCTCTCCAGCAAAAAACCATCAACTCCAACCGCAACTAAATCAACATCAGGAATAAGCCAAGTCTCGCTCAAACCCACAAGCTCATATCCACTAGTGTTAAGCAAATCTGAAAATCTATTAAATTTAGAGGTCAACGAACAAACATTCAAATGCGCCAGCTTCATGCTTCAATATAAAGGCAACAGCAAGATATAGAAGAAAAATCAAACAATATGTACATAAAAAAATACAATATTATTCTAGACCAATCACTAGCAACAAATATCGCAGTACAAAAGCAAATAAAACAATAAAAAAAATCCTTACCCTGAACAGAGAAAATGAAAAATTAGAAAAAGAAAAATTATCACTACTCTTAATTAACTACTAATATAAGCTAGCAAACCAACTATTAAACTACGCAATATAAACAAATAAAAATACAAAGCAAAGTACATGCAGCATATTAAAGAAACGGTCTTACATTTATATTCACCAGGCTATTTGTTTTTTTGAGATCGTGTTTTAATCTGAGCCTTTGGGGGATATTGGACCTTAAGCACATCCAGTTCACCTCGATATTCGACAGTATGATACTCCCGCCCTATTTTGATAGCTATCCGGCCATCCATTGTCCATACATTTGCATCACCATAAACTGATCTTGCCGCCTTATACACCTCCAGCCTCTATTTAGAGAGAGATTCGGTTATGAGAAGTCCCGTACCTTTTAAGTTCTTTTTGCTGGACCACACCAATTTTCTGGTCTTATATGAGACAAACTTAACAATAATAGCACGTTTATTTTTATTTTCACTGCCCTGCCGACGACGTCCCAAGCGATGACATCTATCTATCATCCCTGCATTAGCATTAAAATTAGGGACATTAAGCTTATTGATTACTTTCAAGACTTCATCTTCCAATGCTTCATCAGTTTCAGCTTCACGCTCGGCAATCCCGTGAAAAACCAAGCAATTTCTCCTTGAATAATTTTCCAAACTATCCATGCGATTGTTAGTTTGTTCTAGTAGCTTAATTAAGTGACATAGAATGGAGTACTGTGTCTTGAAACATTTTAAAGTTTTCACCAATGATGCTCACACTGGAGTTCTGGTCATCTGTCGAACCTTTCGAGACAGCTTGGTCTAATTTCAGCTGGAAACTTGCCATGGTTTTCTTAATATCCTCGGTAAAGGCAAGGAGGTTTACCGTATTCTGCGACATCTTCGAAACTGTAAACAACTCAATGCGCACGCATATACCAAGTCTGACCCCTAATATGTCTTTCAATGTCACCAAAGAGTACAATTCAACAACAAAGTTGAATCACTATATAATGAGGTATCACTTAATTACTACACTTTATCTGTTGAAAAAGTATTCACTCATAACTTTATTTGAGTTTAGTTTTGAAATATCTTATAAAATAAATCATGCACCTCCTTGTGAAGTACACTACTTAAACAATAATGAATCGAATTGAGCTGTTTTCAAGTGGCGGAAAATGTGTTTATAGTTAAATAGACAAAGAAAACTTTAAGATTTGATTAACATTAACGTAGGGCGTTCTAGGTGTTACGTCAGGCTCTAGATAGTTATATCAGTGCGTAAACGATGTTAAAGGATCACTTTCTAAACACGGCAGTAAATCTTCTCCTAATCGCAGAAGGCGGCGAATAATCTCAGACACGCGTTTTTTTGTAAGTGAAACGGTAACCTAATTATCTAACCCGATTACCGCCAACGTTGATTTATGCGGTTCTACCGTCCGCTTTTTACCTCACGTGAAGTCCACACGTTGTAAGGTATGTAGAATACCGGACAGTAGAGTCTCGTAGTCCCGATCGAGGACTAAAAATCCATCGCTCTGAGATAAAAAGGGGCAATTTCAGGATCAGAGAGCCATTTCAATTAAGTTAATTTAAATAAATCGCGCATCTGATGGCAGCAGCGTGTACGTTTCGAATCACTTGCGGTTCGATTTATGGCCGCCTCGCACAACGGGCGTATTGCCTGTAATGAGCAACCTCGATCCGCTAATAAAACTGATATAGAGCTGATAATAAAAATAGCATCACGCACACGATGCCCCACACGCAACTTCTTTTTCGCTTCGCGTACGTTCGTCTTCTTTTCCTGCTGATGCTTCTTCTGCCGCCGAGATTTCTAATTGCGGTTAATAACCACTTTCCCGGACGGACGATGAGAAACATTACGGCCGCAACGCCTCTATTAACATAAACTATTACATTATTGCGCTTAATTGAAATTGCTTCGTAGATGGACGATACCGTGACACTTCTTCGCCTTTTTGTTTTGCGATGTTGCGGGCGAATTTGACGGAGACGATCGATTATTATCGCACACCGACAGTAACTCAGTTTTCGTTATTAGTGATTATTAGGTTGGCGTTAAGGTTAGGTGTTTATAAAAATCTTCATTAAGGCGAGATTATTTTTCTGTATGCAGCAAAAGAAGGCTTTCGCATGTTGTTCTGCGATGGCAACGATTGCAGATATGAAGAAAGAACAATATGTTAATGGAACGACAAAACTTAATTCAAATCATTGCCGTTAAGATATGCATAATAATTGAATTGATAAACTATCAGGAATATTGGCAACAACAACAAAAGATTTGTGATTACCACGTTCTAGTTCATCAAAATTTCTATTCGTTGATTTGTACTAAAACCAAACATTTCAAAATTCTCAATATTAATTTTGTTGTTATTTTCCAAACCATGTTGACCTGGCATGCACATTTTAATTGGGTTTTCTTTACGTCTGATTTATGTAGTAAAATTATCAGATCAAATCAAATATATTTCCACTGACCGAGTCACAAATCACAAACATGTCTTAAATTATCTTAAACTACATAAAAAATATTTTTTATGTTATATAAGCTTGTTATATAATAATGTTTAACGAAAGAAAAGTGGTTGCTCAAAAGAAGAAAGAATATTATTATGCCTTGAAAGACAACCAAATAATAACCGATAGGAAAATTTGAGATAATACACAGTCTGAGACCTATTCATCCTATTTTCGTCTTGGAAATGGCATTTAGTAAACATATTATATTTTGGATAGAATAAAAAAAACTTTTTGCGAAATAAAAATTAATTTACTTCAGACGCGTTTCGGGTTATGAGCCCATCATCAGCGAGTAGAAAGCTACAAATTACATACGTACAAAAAACCCATAATCAAAATGTAATTAATTAAATAAACTTACAGTCAAAAACATCATATCAAATTAATCACGGTGTATGACAGCCCGGGGAACAATCAAAAACGTGGTAATTCAGATAAGAGTGTAGAACGGAAAGCATGGAGGCACAAGCTGCGAACTTAAAGCGAAATCCAGACGAGAACGAAACAACATAGACGCACAACGGGCACAGTGGTCTGCTAGAATAACAGCTGACGACAGACAATGACGCGATCACGTGACCAGAATCAAAATATAAACGACCAAAAACGGTGGAACAATAACAAAGTAAAAATCAATAAATATCAATTATAAATCTAAACAAATTCAATCAAAGAAAGATAAACAATTTTCAAATAAACGGGGGGTGGGGTGGGATTAAGAATACAGAGGGAGAAAGTTGGCAAACAATCTAAACGTAAGAAAAGAGGAGTTTATATTGAAAATCAATTTGGTAATTTGAAAGGTCACAATTAGGAACATTTTTATGTTTCTGTATCTCATAATGTTCCAATAAATCCATTTTAAAACTTTTTTTACACTTGTGAAGTAATTTAGTGTTGTTGTAATCAATATTATGACCTGTTAAATTTTTATGAAGAAATAGGTTTGAATTGTGACGTGTCTCATGTTCTTGAATTTGTTTTGCCAATTTTCTTCCCGTTTGCGCGACGTAGGCACCATTACAATCCCGACAAAATACACGCCACTCTGCTGAAATAAATCACTCAATAAATACTGCGCTGCTTAGAAAGAATACTAATAACTTGAGTACTAGACTTAATGCTGGAATTATGTTATATATACATAAGTTTTTAAAAATTTTTGATGGTTAAAGTTATTATTGAGAACAGGTCAGTGGTTTATAGGTAAAATTCTCCCGCAGACCTGAATGTCGAAATAAAGGATCATTTTTCTTATGACCAAGGCTAATTAGTGTTCTGTTGATTCATTTTTGAGGGAAGTTATTCATTAAAGCAACCTCATTAATGAATTTAAGCTCTTTTAACCTGTTATCGAGACTAAGAGGGTATTTAAGAGCTCTATTAAAATAAAAACGAAAAAAGCAAGGCGGTGAGAAAATGAATGAAAGGAATCAAAAGGGATTATGGTAGGAATGTAAGGAATGCAAGTAGGTTTTCTGTAAACATCAAAAAGCCAGTGATCATCATGTCGTGAAACGACCAAATCGAGTTTTTTTATTCTACCTAATTATACTGACTGCAAAATGGACTTACACCACATATTACATTTTGGTAATTTGGTTTTTTTGTGCATAGTTACCAATTCCAATTTAAAAAATACTGCTCTAGTAAAATCGTAGTCGATATTTATAATACATAAATGAAGTAAATTACCGATTTTGCCTCTCCATCCGCACCAAATTAGAAGTATATTCATGATATTAAGAGCGTGAATTTCATGATTTTGTTTATGTTGCTCCTTTATGCGATATATCAACAACAATCAGTGAATGCATTAAATAGAACTGTTGACCAGATAAATTTTTAAAAAATCCAGGATGAAAATAAAGAAAATACGCAAATTCAAATGCACATCACAAATATTATTATTAATTGAATTTATTTTTTTGTTAAATATTAATTAAATACTGTTTGTGTTTGGTGAACTGACATGGGTACTGGACAGTGCATCATCTCGCTCTCCCTCTCTCTTTTGTTTCTAAACATCAAAGTACGTAGAAGGCAAATTCAAAGCTGTGAAAGAAACGGACCTACTTTGAACGCAGTTGCCAATTTACAGCTCGTTGGCATTTCAAATTTAGAAAGAGATCATAGCCTGTTTGGCGTGTTACACGATCGCTTAGAACTGTTTGTTAACCCTTGATTGTCGCCCGATCGGATTTATTAGTGGCGTATTTGCGAGATAGTGATCGGGCGATCGTTTCAATTCGCCCGATTTTTAACTTGTTTGATCGGAGAAGCGAGATTCCCGTGACCGATATACCGTAATAATGATCGCTATCGGCCCCGAAGGAGCGGATATCTTTAATTAAGGCGATTAATTAATACCTATGGTCGCGGAAATCGAAGTCAGGTACACAGCTATATCGTGTCTAAACATAAATGTCGTAGGTACCTCGGAGGATTTAATGATTTGTATTATTGAAGCGCAGCTAAGGGCAATTTGATGTAATGCTGCTTAGATGTTTTAGGACTTAGTGGTATTCTGCCATGTTAAGCACATATGTCGCAAATTTGTTCAGTTTTGCATTTTCTGGTAAAATAATATGAAGGAGTGGTACAAGATTATGGCACAGAATTAGGTATGCAAATCATATAAGAACGCTTTAATCTGCGCAGTAAAAATACAAATAGCGTCCGACCTAAGGTGATTTTTTGGGCCGAAGCCGAAGTCGAACTTCGACTTTTCCGATACCTTCGGGCGAAGCCGAAGCCGAAGGAAATTCATAATACTAATGAAGAGACAAAATTTCAAATAGCTTTATTAGTTGTGATCAGATACATAAAGTAATACATAGTATGCAAATGTGTCTACCAGTTATCTACAGTGTGTCCCCATAAGGACCTATTATTTATTACTACTTAATATTATCTCTAATGGACCAAATTTTTCGTTTGTCAAGTTGATAGCTTGTAAAATCGTGATTCCCAAATCTCATATTCTCTAATTTTTTATTGCTTCAGACTTGCAAATAACTGGAAAGATATTTGTCATTTGAAATAGAACATTCCCATTTGATATTTGAGCATAAAATTGCATTTAAAACAACTATTCCCTAAGACAACATTAATTTTAAAAAAATCAAAACAACTGAGAGTTTATTTTGTAGCAAATTTAGCAACTTCATTTACGTTGTTTTTGTTAAATCAAAATTCTGACTATGGCTATGGACTGTTTAGAACAACTCTCAACTCTTTCTAAAGAATTACTTTGTTTCGAGCCACACTGTATTTCTTCAGACCTGCCGTGTGTTTTCTACTTACAAAACACGTAAGCGTTTCTCTGCTATATTCATAGAAAAAACACCTATTTCGAAATTCTGTGTAAAGACTGTCTGTTTTATACAGGGTGTTTCACTGAACTGGCACATTAGAAGAATCGCATGTTCTACGATTCCTGGAAAATTGAAATTTTGGAACTACAGTTTACTCGATCTGAGCTCTTCAACTAAAATATTCCCAAGTTAACTGTCACGTCCGGTGACCGGAAGTCGGTATCAACTTTGTTATTTTAAATGGAATGACATAATTTTTATTTTATTTATGGTTTCTACGTATCAAAATACATCATTTTTGATAATGTTACCCTATACCTAAATATCACCATTTCTGAATTTTTTTTAATTTTACTATTTTTTGATGATTTTTGGGGTTACGTGTAAATTGAATATTTTGGTTATTATTGTAACTAGATGTTTCATGATTGGTGGTCCAATACTAGAAACATAACCAAATAAGACGATGTTTAGTTCATAATGATATCTTATACAAGGTGCTCATAATTTACAACACAATAATTGAATACTTACGTAAAACACTATACAACCTGTATACCGATACTCCATTCGATAGGAAATCTTATTCCCTATCAATCAATATTAGGGTTCCCTATATCTATCTTTAATAGTTTTTGAGAACTATATCATACCCTATATCTATTTCATAGTTTTTGAGATACTGTCAGTATAAAAGAATGCTAACTACATTCAAAACGATTTATTCTACATTTATAGGAAAGTAACAACTTTGGAACAGTAGGAAAACTGAAAAATATTGAAACGGTTTGTTAAAACTAACATAATATGCTTGGGATATCTAACTTAAATTAAAACTTAATTATCTTGTCCGTTCTGCTCCAAATATTTTAAAACTCTTCGCTGTACTCCTGTCCTGTCATCGTCGTTCTTCGGGTTTCTAGTCGCTGAAGTCCATTAATGGCCGCAACTACTCTGTTAGTCAATTCTTCTCGAGTATTAACTGCTGGGGAATAGACCTGAATTTTCACATGAACCCAGAAATAAAAGTCTAATGGTCTTAAATCTGGTGAGCTTGGTGCCACCGCCAGGGTCCCCTATTTCTGAACCACCTATCGTCAAATATCTGATTAAGTTGAATGGATACCACATGCGAAGAATGTGCCGGTGCACCGTCCATTTGATAAAACCAGTCGCGTAAAATATTAAGGGGAAGAGTTTCACAAAAATTATTCATACATCCACGCAAATTTTCTAAATATTTATAACTATTTAAATTTTCGTTGTAAATTAGGGAACCCTAATATTGATTGATTGGGAATAAGATTTCCTATCTAACGTCTTATCGGTATACAGGCTGTTCCATTTGAAAAAAATGAGTTTTTACGTTCGAAAATTCAATTATTGTGTTGTAAATTTTGAACACCTGTATGAGACATCATGATGAATTAAACATTGACTTATTTGGTTATGTTTCTAGTTTTGGACCACCAATCATCAAACTTATAATTTCAATAATAACCGAGATATTCAATTTTAAACGTAACCTCGAAATTCGCTAAAAAATAGTAAAATTAAAAGAACTCAAAAATTGTTTTATTTAGGTAGAGGGAAATCTTATTAAAAATGATGTATTTTGATACGTAGAAACCAATAACAAAAGTAAAATCATATCATTCCATTTAAAATAACAGAGTTGATAGCTTAAGAATACTTTAGGTGAAGAGCTCAGATCGAGTAAATTCTAATTCCGAAATTTCAAGTTTCCGAAAGTGGCCAAAGCCGTACCCGAATGTTGGGCAGGCACTAAACACAACCCATGTTTAAACTCAATACTTCACACCGTTTTACAAACATGGAGTCTACCTCTATGCTTAATACGGCAATACTATGCTTTAAAAAAGGTGAAATTCACCATGTGCTTGCTGTCTGTAATTCCGCAAACTTAACTTACAAGTAAGAATGTCAAGCTCGCGAACAAATAATATATTTAATACACATATTATACCTACCTATATTGTTTCATATACCAGAAAATGTTCCTTGAATGCAGTTGTTTAACGGGATTGTTAGTGCTTTTTGTATCATATTATATAACTGTAAGTGATGAAAAACAATAATCAAACGAAAATTCGAAAATGAATTAAGCAGTGCCAGCTGCCACTTAATAGCTACCATACGTGTTTGCTATTTCTAAGAAACCCTCTGTGTGTGTATATCAAGTTCACTTCCAACTGAACACGTGCAATTTCTCTTTCGTTTTTCTCCTACACTCGGCATCAAAAGCACATCGTATTGTATAACAGGAAGGGAACTTTTATTATTTTTTCCCGTCGTATTGTTCGAAATTACATAAGCTCGTTATTTTAACTGTACATTGTATTCAACGGTCTGAGGTTGTAACGTATACACATAGATTTCGTTGTATAGAAGAACTCCTTTTACCAAGGTGTATAGGTATACTATTCATATTTATAGTGCACGCCGGTGGTCAACAATGACCGCAGATTTTTCTATAGCGCATTCAATATGCGACTACCTCTCAAAGATCTCAGTTGGCAGCAGCACTCTTGAGCAACTAACATTTACGACAAATAATAGCCATATGGAGAATAACAGTATGCCTTGGCTTGAGAATACTGTTCACTCACAGTTATAACATAAACTGTGACCTACATCAATCTTCATTGTCGTCAGAGCGAATGATTTAGTTAATGATAGTAATGCTAACAAAAAAACCTATCTTGCTTGGTTAACTCAATTAAGAGCAAATAGCGAATGGAAAAATCGTCCGTGAGCTATTTGGTTGCTTGTTTGTGTTGTTTCCCGACTTGGGGTTATTCCAATAGACTAGAGAATAGAATGTTGAATTTAAATTGTAAAATAGCGCTGTTTAACTGTATGGTTAATTATTGCAACGACTCTCTTCCGACGATTGTTGCCCTTCTTAGCGCTGGTCAACTACAGCAAATTAGGAGACAACTTCATCCTGCACAACGATTGAATTATTCTCGCGTCTCCTCACGGAAGTGAATCGACAATGACTTGACAGCTGGACGTCAAGGAACAGGTGGAAATAGTCAATAAATTATGCACTGTGCTTATCTGGTGACATGGAAATAATCAATAGAGAATATAACTACTGCTATCTTAACGACTATTTTATACTCACGTCTATACGTCACCATTTTTATGGAATTCTTCTTCCATTTGAAAATTATTAATACCTGTTGTGTTGGTTTAATGGCGTTGGGAGCATTCGAATCAAATAAAAACTAATTCACCTTTGCTGACGTTTCGATTTATTTAAAATCATATTCATAGCTACAAAAAGACAATGAGTTAGCACTAATTACACCAAACAAACAAAAAACCTACCTCAGATGGAAGGTATTAAAACTTAAATTAAAACTAACCACAAAGCGCATTTGTTTAGGTCGACAGACATCACAGAATGACAAAATACGAACAGGACACGAACAATTCAGGTTATATGTTATAAATCTATTCTAGTTTAAAAATAATGTCATATGGGTTGCCTATCATACATTATAAAATTAAGTCGGTAAAAGCGAGATCACATTGGAGTATATATTGCTCAAATTATCCGTATCAGTTCTTAAATTACAGGTTTTTTCAGTTTTTTTAATATATATCATTTCTTTTATACCTCTCTTTCTGTAATTTGTCTCTCTATCCAAAATTTGAACTGTCTGGAAGTCAAACGTGTGATTGTTGGAAAATGCATGGAGTGCAAAAAAAATAAAAAAGAAAAAACAGCGCTTGCACTCCATGCATTTTCCAACAATCACACATTTGACTTCCAGACAGTTCAAATTTTGGATAGAGAGACAAATTACAGAAAGAGAGGTATAAAAGAAATGATATATATTAAAAAAACTGAAAAAACCTGTAATTTAAGAACTGATACGGATAATTTGAGCAATATATACTCCAATGTGATCTCGCTTTTACCGACTTAATTTTATAATGTATGATAGGCAACCCATATGACATTATTTTTAAACTAGAATAGATTTATAACATATAACCTGAATTGTTCGTGTCCTGTTCGTATTTTGTCATTCTGTGATGTCTGTCGACCTAAACAAATGCGCTTTGTGGTTAGTTTTAATTTAAGTTTTAATACCTTCCATCTGAGGTAGGTTTTTTGTTTGTTTGGTGTAATTAGTGCTAACTCATTGTCTTTTTGTAGCTATGAATATGATTTTAAATAAATCGAAACGTCAGCAAAGGTGAATTAGTTTTTATTTGATTCGAATGCTCCCAACGCTATTAAACCAACACAACATTTCATTTTTGGAGCGGGAAAAGCGAAATAACATTAATTATTAATACCCTTTAATTATCTATAAACCCCAAATGCCAGTTGGTTTGCTTTTAATAAGAAGTGCAATAATGTTTTGAATATTTGAAAGAACTTTTACTCTTGCCAGACTATAGGAAGGAAAATACTGACAGAAAGCAATTTTTGAAGGTGAGCAAAATCGTAAATATAACATGAGCTTGCTTCCTAATGGTCTGACATAAAAACAATGAAGATTAGACTGAAATTCATAGATCTTCTAGATTTCTACAATAAGTTTCCATTCGCTATCTGCGCAAGAGTAACCGTGCTTACGTTATCCGGATCAACAACATGTAGCGACGAACACATTACGATAAAATTTCTTCAGAACAAACACATGTTTTAAATAACAATCTGCCTTGTTTTTATGGCATTTTTTTGAGAACTAATATCCTTTACAAGCGTACATGTAAAGAAATAGTTGCCGAAGTGTTGCATTTTTGCACAAGAACTAAGGTGGGTATTATATAAGAAGCTTCTTAACTTTATGATGGACATATCTCGGAAATGGTCAAGATGTAGCTATAAGCTGCTTTTCTTATTATAAAATATGATATTCTATAATGATTTGTATGACTTGGGTAACGAACGGTTTACCCACTACATAAATACGTTGTTACTCTTACGTGCTTAACGTAAATACTGTAACTACCATAAAACCGTACCATGTAACTATTTGTTTTAATGCTGATGATGATGAAAAACACACATATATTTTAAGTACCGTCAATCCAAGTCTCAAATATGATGATTTGAACATTTTCCATAATGAAGCCATAATAAATTATATATACAAGATTAGTCAAAATTACCATAATTTTGCATAATAAAAGAAACAGCCTGATAATTAAAAATACATTTAGACGATATCTTGTTTAAAACAAAAACTTTTGTTTGAAACATCTTTTAAATTTTGTACGGTTGGAGAATTATTTAGGTGTATTTTTAATATTCATAAAAGAATAACAATAGTAAGTAAGACCCAGTTCTACCTCTCCGACAACGCGTTTTAAAATAAAACTGTTATTTATTGCTTAAAGTTTATGAAATTTTCAGTGTAACTTCTTATATAAATAACGAGTTGGGCTGGATGAAAAATGATTTTTGGAAAGATGAAAATGAATTTTACTTCTCCATCTTTGACATTTTTCAAATATAAAACATCTAGTCTAACTCATGATGGAAAAATAGATTTTTAATTAAGTATAATTTTAACCCAAACATTATAATTACGATAAAAAAGCGCAATTGCCAGAAATTACTTATTTGCCTATATTACTGCTACCCGGTGGAGACAGCAGATGTCAGGAGCTCTAAACACCGCCTATAACTACCGATTGACGTTGGTGGGGGAGTCGGATCACTCCCAGCAAAAAAAAAAACGCTTTAAAAAACCGTTTACTTCTTTACATCAAATGTTCAATGTAGTGAACCAGAAACCTCTCATCCCAAAATGTTCCATTTGCTAAAGGACACTATATACATTTAAAAAAACGGCAAAATAGAGCCACATTTTGTTTGTACTTTTTGAATACACACATTTGTAGGAAATGTTCCGGATGAGATTGGAAGTTGAAAACAACAAAATGAAACGTGAAAAAGAAGCACGTGAAACGCTTCTATACATTTCAATTGAGGCTACTGTAGTAGACGAACTTAACAGTTCACTTGAAACTGGCATCCAATATACCTAAGTATGTAGCATTATAATGAAAATAGTAATTACTTGTTTGCGCCTAGTTTTGTGCGTTACTGGACAATTTCGGAAACCTGGAAACCTTCTTCGTCTTCGTAGTCTAATCCCAACACAATTATCTAGATTCTAAATGTTGACTTCTTTATACTTATATGCACAAAACAAGTGCAGGTGTACACCTTGGTCTCATATCAAACAAAATGATTGTCTACGTGGCTAATTAGCATTCAGTGGAAATACGAGTATCGTGTAGGTAATAAAATATACCTCGACGTGAAAAAAATGGTTTTCTGAAAATTACAAAGATTTACGAATAAGTTAAATACGAATTAGGAAAGGTTAATAACCTAGACCACCGATGTCATCTGAGTGTTTACGAGAATTATAATTGCATATTCGCGATATGGGTCTCTGGTACAGCATTTTACGAGTATTTTACGATGGAATAGCGGATCAAAATTTATGACATCGTTATCCCAAAATTATTGTGCTCAATTTCATCTTTTCCTGTTTACCAACTTAAGAGATCCCAATTATAAAGGCTAAAAAACAATTGCAGAGTTGCTATATGTATACTTAGTTTAAAAGAAACCAATCATATTTAGCTATTATTTCTAGTTAAACTTTGGTGTAGCAATTGTTCTGACATATAATGCGTATGTATCGTATTTTGAAAATGCATAGATTTCTTTCTGGTTCTTTGTTTTCCTTTGTTCTTTTTATCTGTCCCTACCGTACGAGAGTAAATGGGTAAGTACTCAAATGGTCAACTTTCGTTTGGATTTGTGCCAAACCATAGAGAGAAGCGTCATGCTTTGGAAACGAATCATGACCAGCTCTTTACTAACCCCGATTCTGATGTCCAGCGATTAATTTGAATAAAACAAAAGACGTCGCTCAACACGAAAATCGTGATCTGGAAGGAAATTACAAGACAACAATGTAATTGCGTTTGACGAAACGATTTGGAATGTGTCTTAAACATTTGATGGATAAGTTACGTTGTATTTGCCTAGGTAGGTAGGTAGTACTTTCTTTTAGTATGTCGATAAAATCGTTCAATGTAATCAATCTAACTAATGGCTTTAATTGACTATTAAAACTGCTAAGAAAGATCTCATATGAATCCTTATTGCTCTAATCAGGTAAGTTGCTTTAATGAGGTCTTATTTATGCGAGAGGTAATTGGAACTTTATGCTTGAAATAAATTTTAAATTTATTAGTGTCATCAACCCGTCAGTATAGGAATTCTTATTTTATATATTTCTTAAAGAAATGTTAATCCCGTTTGCAAGTTTGTTCCCATGAGAAAGGAATAGCAATGTTAGGAGATACTTCTTTGCTATACTTTCTTGTCATGCATTCTTCAAAATGAATAAGAAGTAGCATTATTACATATTATTAACACAATTACGTTTATGGAAGCAGATGATAAGATTTATTCAGTAGGTCACTGGACACCGGAAATCATCATGATTTCGCCGATAATTATCTATTTTAAATGCAATTAAGGCTAAAGCGGATCTTTTTTATCTTGGGATCGGTGAAAATTAGAAAATAGATTGTATACACGTTTGAAGAAAAGCACGAAAATGATTTGCTACAGCTTGGCATTCTCCGGCGATTTTCTTTTATAATAAATAACACTATGTGGTAAGATTACCTAACATAAACCATTTTTGGAAGAGTAACCTAATAAGCATATTTCTTATTGGCAAGGCAGTTCCAACACGTCACATTTTTACTTTATCATACGCAGTATTATAAAGTATTGTAATCATGCCAAAAAAAAATGAGTTTTTAGCGGAAATAGGTCTTTTTGGGTCCCCTGAACATTTTTGACCAAGGTACAAAAAAATGTCTGTGTGTGTGTGTGTCTGTGCGTGTGTGTGTAAACGATTTTTGTGGCGACGATTCCGGAGAAACTACTGAAGGTATCGGAACGAATATTCATATTTAGAAGTTTTGTTACCAAACTTAGAGCTGAAAAGCTTTTGGTTGAAAGGGGTCCAAAGGAACTGGTAGTTTATTCTAAGCCTTTTTGAAGGATTTTGCAAATGAGCCGCCATTTCTGTAATTTCGACAAAATAGTTAATTAATAAATTAAAGTAGAGGAAATTTTGAATAATTTATGCCTATGACATTTTTTGGTAAAATTAATAGTTTAGCTTTTTAGTTTATTCTAAGCCTTTTTGAAGGATTTCGGAAATGAGCCGCCATTTCTGTAATTTCGACAAATTAGTTAATTAATAAATTAAAGTAGAGGAAATTTTGAATAATTTATGCCTATGAAATTTTTTTGGTAAAATTAATAGTTTAGCTTCAAGAGCAAATTCTATTTGATCGAGATCGGTCGTATCTGCATTGATATGAAATTACATAGTAGTCAGGATTTTGACAAATATTTTTTTGTGTTGTCACATTCGAAAAAATCTGATGTGGCCAGGCACATGACTTTATCATACAAAATATAAAATTAATAGTTTAGCTGCATGTGAATCTATTTGATTGACATAAATCGTGTCTGCATTAAAATTAAACTAGTTAGCCAGGATTTGACAGATGTTTTGATAGTCAATAGTATCAATAGTAGGTAATGTCAAAGCATCAGCATTTGACAACTACCTACTGTCAGAATAATAGTTATTTATCTCACAAGTGCCGAAAGTACGGAATAGCGCGACGAGCGGTGACACGGCGGTATATTTTTGCGTTATATTTCTGTACAGGAAATGTTAGGTTGAAACGAAACGTCAAGTTTAAAAAGCTAATTCAAATTCTGACAGATTTATATTCGTTCATGTCACATCCGTACCAACATACTAAAATATAACTACACTCATACACTCATAAAAGATAACTATACTTTATTTACAATTTTATCAATTTATCGTTTTTACAATTAGATATAACAACGGGTTGATATTTCTTATCAACAAACAATCAAATTTGTGATCTTATTTTATTTGAATTTTGTACTTTCCGCACTAGAGCGGCCACGTTCCATAGCGGCTCCCCAACCTGTGAAGGAATCAGCTGTTTTCGAGTGTGACAGCCATAGACATTTCTGTGGTGACAGCACAAAAAATATTTGTCAAAATCCTGGCCACTATGTAGTTTCATATCAATGCAGATGCGACCGATCTCGATTAAATAGAATTTGCTCTTGCAGCTAAACTATTAATTTTACCAAAAAATGTCATAGGCATAAATTATTCAAAATTTCCTCTGCTTTAATTTATTATTTAACTATTTTGACGAAATTACAGAAATAGCGGCTCAATTGCAAAATCGTTGAAAAATGCTAGGAGTAAATAGCCCGTTCCTTTGGACCCTTTTGAACCAAAAGCTTTTCAGCTCTAAGTTTAGTCATGAAACTTCTAAGTATGAACTTTCGTCCCGATTCCTTTAGTAGTTTCCCCGGAACCGTCTCCACAAAAAACGGGTACACACACACATACACACACACACACATACACACACACACACACACACACACACAGACATTTTTTTGTACCTTGGTCAAAAATGTTCAGGGGACCCAAAAAGACCTATTTCCGCTAAAATCTCAATTTTTTTTTTCGGCACGATTACAATACTTTACATACTGCGTATGATAAAGTAAAAAGCTGATCTCATCAGAGGTTGGAAAACCACTATGGAACGTTGCCGCTGTAGTGCGGCAAATTATAAAATACAAATTTCAAATAAAGTAAGATCGCAATTTGATTGCTTGTTGATAAGAAATCTCAACCCGTCTTTATATCTAATTTTAAAAACGATACATTGAGAAAATTATAAATAAAGTATAGCGATGAGTGTAGTTTTATTTTAGTATGTTGGTAGGGATGTGTCATGAACAAATATAAATCTGTCAGAATTTGAATTACCTTTTTAAGGTGCGTTTTCATTAGTGACAATGGCAGTGGTAGCAGACGCCGTTATAGTATTTCGAATAGAAAATTGATAGTGACTCATGTTTATGTACATGCAAACTAATATGTGTCATTATCACGATATGTAAGAAATACTATAATTTCGTATTCTACCACCGCCATTAGCCACCATTACCTACAAATGTATTTTTTTTAAACACAAATTTCTTAAAAAGCAACACAATAAACGTTGATATCGTTCCTGCCAAAAACTAGATAGCCGACTCGCTCATATGCGACGGCGACACTCCGCCTTCGGTGACGCGCCGCATCACCGCTCGTCGCGCTATTCCGTACTTTCGGCATTTGTGCCATAAATAACTATTATTCTAATGACGTAGTGTAGGTAGTGTCAAATGCTGATGCTTTGACAATACCTACGGTTTATCTCAATAGAATAGATTCTCATGCAGCTAAACTATTAATTTTATATATTGTATGATAAAGTCATGTGCCTGGCCACATCAGATTTTTTAATTCAAAGGGTGCTAAATGTGAAATACGTATATAATATTTGCAATGCTTACGTATTTATTTGGCGTAACCCAACATCTTAGAACTTCAAAACGGTTTCAAAGTGTACCTTAAGGGACACCTATACTTATCTACATCATAGAGCTTGTTCAGAAGCGACACTAAAGTACAGATGACCTATGTTGAATGGTCCGCTGCCAATAAGAAAAAATCTTTCCTTCGTAGGTTGGTCACTGTCATGTCACTGCAGTTATGTTGCAAACTCTACAGTATCTTTTAAGCGTCATTTATCTTTTTAAACATTTATTATAGAATAAACAACGTTTCCCAAAAAGTGTATACAAAATAGAATACTTCTTAATGAGACTGAAAGTTTTATTGTTTATTTTGTGTGTTTGTAACACACTTACAGCAGAAAGTTTCAGTAAATGGCATTACTGTAGTGCCAATGTGTCTATGATACTATAATAATTGAATCTTATTACTTTTAGGTTAACCTGATCTTACATTCAAACAATTATGAAATCAAATCAAATTACTATGTACAAACAAAACCTATTAGATAACCTTACTATATTGACGTTCTATAGCATCTGCGGTACGATATTAAACAAATAATTTCAGAATTAACGGCTAACCTTGAAGGAGCATATCCGCCAACGACAGCGAACTAATTTTGGTCAAATAATGTACAGCCTATTTCAATCTTTTACGTACCAACAAAATTGTATTGAAGAAATCGTCGAAGGCGTGCCCAGGTGAATAGCCGACAGCGCATTACTGAAATGCGGTTGCAAACGTACGTACGTTCATGTATCAATTGAAAATTAGAGAGATTAGTACGTACTATCCTGGCCATATATTATGTCCCTTCTTTCAACGTCGATTTCCTCGCAAAACTGGGGCCTATATTAGTTTTATGAACTGTGAAGAGTCAAGTTTTTCTAGGAGACATTTAAACCTCTAATTGACGATTTTATATTACTATATTACTATATCCTACTATATGACGTACTATCGTGGCCATATATTATGTCCCTTCTTTTTACGTCGATTTTCTCGCAGACTAGGGGCGAGAAAAATTCTGGTGCTGTCCTTGATTAATATGCTACAACTCATAAAAATTAGAAAGCTGTATATGTTGGCCTTTTCCCAATTTTTCCAAATTAAGAAGAATTGGCGCTGTTTTTGCCCCGTATGCCTCGTCATTCGTTTAACTTTAGCAATTAATTACTCCGGAAATAATCCATCGATTTCTACGAATTAAAAAGTACAATCACCTGCGGAATGCTACCTTTCAATGTGCCGTTTTGTAAAATCATTGGATTGGTGCTTGACCCACAAAAAGCTTTACTATGCAATGCCAGTAATTCCGTTATTAGAAGAGCTAGAATAATGAAATATGGTCTATAGGCTACCCAATTATTCACAGGTTTAAAGTTTTACATAATCATTGTTAATCTAGCATTTTTCATACAAAATATCGTGCTGAAACACCGCGTGAATTCCGACGCTCTACGGTCTTTGGTGTGCTGCGAGGATGCGTTAGCGGTGCTGTCATGTCGGAGAGAACCGACACAGCTGAGAGAACCGGGGCAGCTTACACAAAAAGAACAATAACTTGTTAAGGTAGTAATTTTAACTAACAATTAAATTCTTAATTTTTGCATAATTTTGATTATATTATGTGACCCGGTACGAGAGAAATCTCTTCTATCGATTGGCGTTTATGTTTTCTTCAGTTTTTATACAATAAGGTTGTAAACAAGATTTTGATAGAAACGGATAGATCTAATAATATGGAGTTAGCAGATTTTCCGATTAGTAGTGAATGCTAAATTCAGTTTGCTTGATAAACCCAAAAAATATTTAAATTATGCCCGATTTTGTTATATAAATATTCAAACTATTATAACAGTTTCAATACATGCACAAACAATATAAAACAAATACCAACTCTTGATATATTACATATATTACAAACGTCAGCTCTGAGCGTATTTAACTTAAAAATATCAAAAAACTTTTACAAATTTAGCATCGTAAATTTGTAGACACATAGAATATTTTGCATATCACTCAGTAATTTTAAATGCTAATCCCGAAACCCGATTTAAATTGCCAAGAATTCCCATGGGACTTCCAAATGCCTGTTCGTGGCTTCTTATCTTATTGGCTCATTTTGCCATTATTTTTTAATTCGGTAATCTGTCGCCGGATATCCAAATTTCTTTGGCGAGGTATAATCGCCATGTCGTTATATGTATTGTGTCCGTAAACACTGTTCTCCTAGTAACTAATGCACGTGCGATCCGCCACTACTGGCAGCGTCGCTGTCGATCCCTTCCCCCGCTCGCCCCAAAGACCGAAGAGCGCCGCGTCAATTGCAGCAATCATGAGACGCTTCAACTCGCTCTTTTGTAGGGAAAATGCAGGATAAACAATGATTATGTAATAAACTTTAAACCTATGAATTAGTGGGTAGCCTATAGTCTATATTTGATTATTCTAGCTCTTCTACTAAAGGATCTGCTGGCATTGCATAATATACCTTTTTCTCGGTCAAGCACTAATCCAGTGATTTTAATTTTTTTTTTTTTTAATTCGTTGAAATCTATGGATTATTTCCGGAGTAATTAATTGTTAAAGTTAAACGAATAAAATTTACGGGGCAAGAACAGCGCCAATTCATCTTAATTTGGAGAAATCGGAAAAACGCCAACATAAACACCTTTCTAATTTTTATGAGTTGCAGCATATTAATCAAGCACAGCATCAGAATTTTTTCAAATTTTTTTGCTCCTAGATTTGCAAGAAAATGGACGTCAAAAGAGGGGACATAATATATGGCCACGATAGTACCTAATCCAGAAATGCGGATTTTCAAACATTGTGATTGCAAAGCGATATCCGTCCAACAAAGCAAACCGACTTAATACAGCAACTACGCATCGCGGCCGATCAAAGTTATGTCGCATTCTAGCCATTGAATTGCCATTGTCCGCCTCTGCTACTACACAAATCACTATACAAATACACCCACATTTAGAATCCACATTTCAAATGATTCTTATTATTAATAAAACAACAAACAGCTGACCACGCTTGGGTACGTACATATCAACCTGGCGAATCTAGGTCATTGGTTGTCCTAGACGGCAACATATGTCTGAGGTCCTTCGGGGAGCTGGATGGCTGAGAATGGAGGAGCGTCGTTTCATGCATTATGTTGGTGTGGTCAGATCAGCAGCTGTCGATGGACAACCCTCTTACTTAGCGCAGAAGATTCAGCTTCAAGAGGGAGCTCACGTAAGAAACTTTCGACATGTTTCAACCACCGCTTCTGTCAACATAGCACGGCAACATAGAACGGCATTGTTCAGAAAATCCTTCAGCTATCTTGCTTCCCATATAATAACCACTGTACTAAACAATGTTAGTTTCAAAAGCAAGCAGACTGTTTCTAGATGCTTAAAACAATTGTTTATTAATGCAGACCTTCAATCTGAGAATCTCTACTAATTTTTAAAATTTATGAAAATTTATTAACTTTTTCAAATCTATATATTAGAGTAGGGTTATATTTTAAATCACAATATGTGTTATATATACCTTTTGTAATTTTATTTATTACAATAAAGAATATTATTATTATATTATTGTTGTCACGCTAAGCGAGAAAGGGAGTGGACGGAGACCGATTGTTCACGGCGGCGTTGATTTGTCACCAGTTGCAACACAATTGTTGTGGAGTAATTTCGGTTTTCTTCCGCTGATCATGGACGGACCACGTCTTTCTTTATTAATTTTCTAAAGAATGCGTTAAGTTAGACCATACGTTATTTGACAAAACACGCTTATTACGTCCTTGGGCATATGCGCCTTCAAGATTAGCCGTTATTTCTAAAACATCCTGTATACATCCTCATCTTTTAGATGGAGGTACTAAGAACCGTGTTATTATAATGTTTTTATGTTTATACGTTACATGTTAATAAGCCCATTCAAATTACGTGTTTATTAGGTGGGAACTACGAGACGCGCGAGTCATACAATACGTACTTAATGAAATGATAATCGCTAGCCATTAGCAAAAAGCTCAATTATCACTGATATAAACCAGGTTAAAAAGCACGCGAAAACAACTAACTGCCTACTCTACCGACCTTACCGCACGAAACTCTCTAAAAACTCATCCAAGTGTGCTATAGGCATAATGTTTCCTTGAAGTTTTCAGTTTCATTGACCGAGCACCTAAATCGCTCTTGACACAATTGTCTCAAAATTGTTGTTGTTTGTATTTCTTCTTCCATGCGCTTTCTAATCGTCAACCGCGAATTAAAAGTGAATTAAATCAGTTGGTAATAGCGTAAAATTAAACGTGCGAAATGTAAAGTCAAAACGACTTATTAGTCGAATTAATTTGAGTGATTGAGTTCATTTTAGCGTGAGAATTGAAATGTACCGTTACTATATGATCTAAGCTCACTGGGTATTTTTGATCGGCTCGGTCGATGTTACGTAATATTCGAATGGCTATTATTATTTTCTTTTTGCTTGATAACGGATGATTTGAACTGCGTTAGGATCAGACTGGATGGATGATGATTGCCGGTTAGTTGGTTATTTTGTGCCTACCTAGTTGGCAAATTACGACTGCTTAGCTTAACACCTTAAGCAAATATTACGATCGGGTGCTTCTGTAAATCGTCATGTTAGATTTAAGTGGTAATTGAAGATTTATAAAAATGCGACGAGCTATGAGAGTTGGCTGTTAAAATACAAATCGCAACTTGCTAAACTTGTAGGTGTGAACTGTAGGTAACTATGGCCAAACTTTACAGGTGTATTCTACCAATAAAAAATTACTACCAATAAATTTATGTTCTAAAGTGATTCTGCAATAAATTGTAGCTTAGTGAGGTTTCAGTTAGAAGGAACCAGTTTCAGAAACAGCTTAGGGAAATTAGATCATGCGAGGTATAATAGAATAGCTCTCTTAAACCACCAGTTTTGTCGACACTTTTTTTTTATTGTATATTTCAATGATTTGAACTATTTTGATTTGGTTCTCTTACGATACCTCCTTTAACTAACGTTTTTATGACGCGTTCCGGTCACTGCATTTAAATCTGGTGCTAACATTGTAAAATTCAAAATGGCGGAGCCAAAATGGTGGATCAGAATTTTCTGATCCTTTAGCTAAAGAAAGAAGTTGTTCTTTAGGCGGGTCCGAATTGAAATCTGGCGGAACATGTCAACACAAGACCAATGCTGAATTCTATAGCGAAAGACGTGGACATTCTGGTGATGTTTGTAAACCGGTCAGCAAGGGGCACTAATTAAAACATACTACTATTATTCAGTGAACTTTGTAATTTTAATGCCAGATTCGCATTCAGTGTCCTTAAAACTCCATAAAAATTATTATAATCTAAATTTTGCGCCATTTTAAATTTTTAAGTTTAATCCGAATATGGCATATTCGGAGTCAGAATCCTTCAAACCCCACAAATGACATGTTTGAAGGAACAATGGCCATAACCAATACAAATACTAGAGAAATACTAGAGTTGTTGATTTCAGACAAGGAAGAGCGGTTACGCCACTGTTACACGCCAAAAACAGACACTTTTTAGCACTTTTTTTTATTCAGAACAGTAAGTTCAGGAGACATATTACACCAACATAAATAATTGTTCGTTTGTTGTGAGCGGGCTCTTGTAATAACCAATGTTTAATGTATTGGTGAGCATCCTGCTCATTAGCAGCGATGGGTATATTTAATTTTGGCAAATTTATGCATTAATCATATATTTGTGTAATCACGTTTTACTTAAAAATGAACAGACTGCAACCCAAACGTTATTTATTATACGGCACACTTTTTATGAAGAATCCAGATTATACAATTGGCATTTAACCCAACTTTAGAGATGCTTAAAAATAAGTTATACAATATACATGTTATACAACGTCCTGCAGACGCATGAAGCGAATTTATCACTACGACGCGACATGCCGATATTTGCGAGCATATCGACCGCGTCTGATTCATAGTTACGATCGCAGATGTTCGTGCAATAATTTTGCTATAATTTGTCCGAGATTGTTGTGAAATATTGTACGCTGTAGATCAAACGAATTATCTGCGCAAGTTCAACTAGCCAATACCTGCTATTTCAAGCCAAAAGGAAACTCCTATGCCGTATATGGACTATGATATATATGATACTTAATCTTTGGGTTTGCGGAGTTTATTAAGGAGGTCAGTGCACGCAACCTTGGCCTATGGCTCCGCGAACGCGAGGAAAATCTCAAACACACTTAAAACTAAATTCCGCTCATAGTCGAAAGTGTTGGCAATCGCTCGGTTTTGTTGCTAGTCATTAGACGTAAGATATTTTGCAAGTTCGATAATAACAATGACAATAATTAACTTTCTTATATAAATTCACTCCATCTAAATACCATGAAATTAAAAGTACGTGATCGAATGGTGTTCTATCGAGTTTTTATTGCATCATTAACCGTGATTCGCTAGGCAATTAGAGGACATTTCAAATCAGATAATTCTTCACCAGCAACAATAGAGTTTGATGAACCATATAAATATACCTTTCTCCATCAATTTAAGACTCAGGAAAAATAATCAAAGGCAATAATAACAACTACAACAGAGAAAGTATTTCAAATTACAATAATTGAACAATTAATTTGATTCATTTCAAAGTTAATCTAGTAGAAGGTTTGTCGTCTAAACCATAAATGATCTCACCTCATAAACTTTATTTTTACCTAGCAGCTCACTATTTACGCTCGTCATCGCACTGCTGCTGTTCATTTCCTTTACCACATTGCTTTAATTTTGGTTTATCGATTACTTCCTTCATTAATTTATTTTGTAACGTCGTCTGTTTTAGTTTGATTTATTTTGGTTTTTAATAAACTTGTAAGTTTATTTGTCTGGTAGTTTATCTTGGCTGGGGTGTCTGTCTGATTTTGTGAATATTTGAAAGAGGTTTGGCTTTTATTACCCACGTTTGCCAACCGGATTGAAAAGTTGCCTTTTGGTTGGATTTCGTTTATATCCCATTGATGTTCTATTATTGAGGTAATACTTGCAGTTATTTCGGTTTCGAAGTTATTTACTGTATTTACGCCAGCACATATTCGATTGTAAAGCTGTTTTTATTAGTTTCGTTTTCTAACATTTGATTTCTTTACCTGACCATCTATGTATCGTAATAAGAAACTTTAACTTCACTTAAAAATTTTCTCTTAATTATTCTTATTTGTTTTTATTTCCCTTTCACATCTTTTTTATTAAATGTTCTGTTACATTTCCCGAATCGTTGCTCAGTAATTTTTGGTTTCTAAGAATAACTATTTTGTTTCTCCAAGTTGGTAGTACTATTACAATCTGTAAAAATATTTTACTTTTAGTGTCAATACGATGAACCATGCTAATAATTGCAGAACGTCATAACGAGTATGAGATATTTACTTTAAAAGTAGAGCGATCGATTTTGTCATTTCGACATCATTAGGCTAATTATTATTAATAGTTCGCGAGTATGACAGGATGCAAATTTTCTAGGTAGGGGAATGAATCAATCACAATAATTAAACCTGACGACTCTTCCTTATGATGTGATCTTGGATTGAATCTTATGCCAAGTGCGTATAGACCAACGTTAAAAATATCAAGGGCGATGCAAGTTTGTGAACACTTGATCATCTATTGAATCGCTCAGATTTAATATGAAGAAGATGTTCTACGCAAAATATTGTGATTCTGTTTCGGGGCTAGGTAATAAGCACCATTCACAAGCTTCTCGAGAGTACCCAGCATATCGTAGTACTTCCATTTCGCTCAGTAACCTCAAGCAAAGTACACTTGCAAGCCCCTACGTGCCCTTTGATATGAATGAGTTTTCTTCTGTTCTAGACGCATGTCTATGATAGGGGCTATGGACCGATTAGAAGTACCCGTACATTTTGTTGGAGCTCCAATCAACAGTAGACTACATAGAACAGTAGACTTAATAAATGGTCAATATAAATGTTTGTAGTCGAGGTAGGCTATGCCCATGTTACTACATTTCTGCCGCTTAGCACAAACAAGTATCAAACGTACATTAGGTTATGCAACCAATTTAACAGTTGCGAAAAAAATCATAGTAGTATTCAGTTTATATGAAGCGGCCAACACAAATTTTTACATTGAATGTCAGCGCCTACTTTAACTACAATCATTTAGAGTGATGTATTTTAAATGTATAGGGGTAAACATCAAATACCTAGTTTCTTGGAATATAAACGTTGTCGAAAAAGATTTAACTTGTTTAAAAGGCACCATATCCTCTATTTGGCTGTTACCACTTATCTCTTATCTTACCACTTAGCGTTCACAAAATTGTGCTCTGCTGTGCTCGAGTTTTACCCAAAAAAACGCTATTAGCATTTTTCCTTCAGCATTTCGTTGTAGTTAGATGGTTAAAATTATTTATTATTTATTTTATTTATTATTCTATATCTATAGTTTGTCAGTTATTTCATTTTATTTACTTATTGACATTATTATCATTTAATCATTATTATTATTAGTTAATTTTATTAATTAAATGATTATTGATAAGTTTAAAATAATTTTGAAAATGTCAAAACAATTTTAAAACAATTTAACGCGGATGTTTTTTCTGTGATAGCTGCCTCTTTTTTTAAATTTGTCCTGTAGCATTTTGTTCATGGACTTTGAATGTATCAAATAATGTAAAGACAGATTCAAGAAAAACCAATGTGATAACATTTATTTATTTGTATTATAACCAGAACTATTTAATACATATTTGTTATTAATTTATTTTTATGGTGTTGTAAAAAAATACATAATGCACTAATTATGTATTTTTTTCTTTATTTATTCACAAATATCGCGTGAATTATTTTAAATATAATTAAATCATAATATTTATTTATAATCGTGATTAAAAAATAAATTAAAATTTGTTAAAAACGGTTTTAGTAAATAGTAGCTTTACCCAAAAATCCCTTTTCAAAGGAAAAGAACCAGAACTCCGCCCAGGTCTCCAAGGCCTCCCAGGTATTTTTGTTATATATGTCATCTCTTTGTATCAACTGAACACAAAAAATGCCAATATGTTCACAACTGAAAAATTCACAAAAACGTATCAACCCAAAATTCATAGGAAAATAAACAAACCCTTTGCCCCTTTGTTGATAACATTCCCATACTAAAAATAATTGCGATTGCTGTATTTATTTACACAATAATATTTTTCACAAAGGCAGTGTGGTCACGTGACTTTCAGACATTGCAGATGGATACGTATCTATTTGATTACAAAAGAAAATCCCTTATATTTACAGAAATCCCTGGAACTTTGGGAAATTTTCTAATTTAACAATTGGATCATCCATCGGCGGGCTGCGTACGATGAATCGTTTGGGACTTTGATCGGTTTCGATCACGTCATATTTTTTATATACTTTATTTATTATTTATTTTTTATATCGATCAGATCAATTAACAAAAGATCGATATCTTCGATCTGATCGATCATGATCAATCGATTGATGTTCGTTTTGTGATTGATAATCGTTCTCTGTCCCCATATTTCTGTGGTAGCACATCTCCAATGCTTACAGTTTCTATAAAAAGTTACAGCCACCGTCGAACCACACGTAAATTTATGAGTATCTATAGGGGATCTATAGTCTATTGGGGCTTACAGAATCACATATTACTTAACAGCTTACAGGTTTTGCCATAGTTGCGTTATAGAAGTGCTCATAATCGCTCAGAATACCGAATAAGCGTATTTAAGAGTATTTATAAGGGTATCTATAGCCTTTGAGGGCTCACAGAATCGCACTATCCTTATTGATTTATAACAACTTATAGGTTTGACCTTATAGACGTTATAGATATGCACAGAATCGACCCATATGTCAAGTTATTCCAAGTTACACCCAATTTTTGGTTTAAATTACGTTTTCTTTCATTATTATTCCATGTACATGCAGTTTCGAAACTTGTGAGTAAAACAGTGAACTGTTGTTGCTAAATTGTTTCCGAGATACGTAGTGTAATATTACTTAGCAGATCCTTTAATAATATAGCTGCTGCCTGACTTAGAGAGTTGATATTTTAAAAGTAAAAATAAGAGAAAATCGGTAAATCTTTATTCTCTTGCCCGGTTCTCTATTGGTTAGGCATAATGAATTTTCACTGGATATGTTAACTTATACTGTAACATAAATCTTCTCTTTTTTATAAATTAGCTCTTAACTACTCTCCAACTACTTTTGTATTACATTGTACTTTATAGTTACAATTTATTTCCTCTTACTCACTTGCTTTAGCGATAATTTACAATTTTTAAACTAAAGCTCACTTAGGAGGTTTGTCGCTACCGCTTAATTGATGTGTCTTCCAAAAACCGTAAATTTTAAACAATAGTTAACGAAGTCTAATTAATTATGAAATGCTGAGCCGATTAAGCTTTAATTATGTATCATGTTATGCAGAATTTTGTTCGTTTTCAAATAAAGCCCTCCAAAAATGTCATCAGTTTAATACAGAAACTGAAACTATTGTTTGTGAGACCCCATTGAGCTGTGAAGACGTAAAGAACATGTACAATTTATTGTTTAATAAACCAAAAATTAACTAATTTTTTTAAATACAGACCATTCATTGCCCTTCTAGTGACATCTATCGTCACTCTATGGTTTCTATTGTCAAAATGTATTTCTTATGTTTGCTGTTAGCACCCTTTCTTCTGCAGCATCATCGTGTAGCTCACGATACCATGCTAGTTATTTAAGAAATACTGCCTATAGTATATCACAAACCACTTAAATACATGGACTATACCTCGGCATTGCCTCTGTCTTTTACTATGATATTTGAGACTCAGCGATTGTCTGAATGAGGGGAAACAGGTGCTTTTTCTGTCCCCTCTCAACTTATTAATATGTCAATGGACAGCTCACATTCCAAACCTCTACAATCAGTATTAAGGCCCTAAATCTTTAAAGCATTAAAATTATATACATAATTCAATAGTTGTTTTAACATCCGCACCTTCACTATCCAGCAGGCATTCCATCGAACTGAATTAAGTTCATGTGTATATAGGTTAATCGTTTCATGCAAATTCTTGCTCGTTAAGCTAAGCTGCTAAGCTCTCTGGCTACAATAATTATTGTTCATATCAAACTAAAATCAGTTAATTATTAGCCCGTCCCTTAATGAGAAGAGAATCCATTCGTGTGATTTATGCTCAATGCTCGAGCGCGAGGAGGAATTCTCTAGGGGAAGCGTCGGCAATTACTGCAAATTGATTTAGCTGCGTTTTGTTCATTTTTGTCTAAACAACAAATAAATAAATGCACATCGTTAGAGGCCTGCGGTAGCGCTCAAGGTTAGATTTTAATCATTAGCGCAACAGACGCCGACAATCCAGTAAAATGTCATGGTGTGTTTGCATTGTGTAAACTCTTCTAAGTACTGTTAGAAAATCTATTATGAAAACCATTCTGCTTTTCATAATAGAGTTTCGTATATATCTACTTAACGTCGCCAACTTTTGATTTGAAGTTAGTGTTTAAGGTTGAATAAAAGTTTTGTTTTTTGCAATTATTTTTTTTTCTTATTAAAGAAACCGGTTTCTCTAATAGATTATCATATCAGAAACTCCTACAAATAGTTGCTTACTTTACAAACTATATTAAGTGAACATTCCACTGAGACAAATCAGCACCATGTCAACCTACACACATAAAAATACGGACTTGGATTTAACACCGATTCAACACCGCTATACAGGATCTCCCACGACGAGCTGCCATTAAAAGTATATTGAGAACCAAATGAAATGAGAGATTGAAAATGTGTGGACTTGCATTGTTTGACACGATCGTCTCAACTCAAATATTTTGAGTTTACGGTTGCTTCCGGTTACACCGGAAATGATGTCAACTTTTATTTCAAATGCCACACCCTGTATTTTATCGCATTTTTGAAATCTATATTAAATTTTAGATCAATTTTATGTTACATTCCCTAGACCTAGCACTTGTCATTTTTGAGATATTCATATTTTTCGTTAAAAAACGACAGCTGCACGTTTACTTTCAATTACTTATAAACTATCTCCTGTGACCGTTGGAAAAAAGTTGTCGGCAAAATTGTTGTGAAGGTAGCGTATTATCCGCACATTGGTAGAACTCTTCTAAAAGTTATGCAGGGTGTTCAAATTATAAGATCAAAGTTGAATTCGGGAAAAGTAGGCACTAAAAGTCGACTTTTTCAAATGACAACCATGGCAACATATGATTACGTTTCTCAATTCTATGGAAAATTTTAGATCCACTTTGTGTACAATATCTTATACCTAAAATGTCTACTGAAATCGATTTTTAAACATCACAGTAGAAAATGCAAACATGCCAAATTTAGATTGCTTTTGAAAACAACTGAACAATTTGGAATAAACAAAGAACTTTATTAGACAAATTTTTTAGGTCATTTTTCATTATAATTAATTTAGTATTCGTAAAATTATAAGCCTACAATCAAAGACAATATTAAAAATAAAACAAAGTCGTAAGGTAAAAAAAAGAAGCTGCTTAATTTATTTTCGGTAACTGTACAAAAACGTTGCCGTTTTCCGCTAAACATGCTTCAATTCTTTGTAACATATTATTGTTGGTGGCGTCCCTGATAGAGTTAGCACATAACCCATTGAAAGCAGCTCGAACTCTATCTTTCATGTTCTCCTTATCAATTTGCGGAATGTTTTGTTCTCATCTCACAAAAAACACACCCGACTCCGTTGTTTTTCACTGCTTTGCTTTGATAGCTTTTAGATAGCGGTCAGAGGTAAATAAATTTCTCAGTCTAGCTACCATAATTTTTCTGTCAATTTTGATGTATTAAGTTGAAGGAAATATACGGTTGTAATATTGTACCCATGAACAAACAATTTAATGATTTCTTTTTATAGTTTTCCTGTCATAAATCAAATCCCAATTAAAGTTGCAGAGATAGGTAGAATTTTTTGACTTTTTTTCTCTATATTTTGTTTTGTTTTTTTTTGTCTGTAATGGAATCTGAAAAAAATAATCAGCGTTTGATTTTTAGACCGCTACTGTCAACTTGGCATATTTTGTTGTAATATTTAAAACCAGTAAATTAGAACATTTGTTTAGCATCTTCTTGACACCCAAAATTATTAGTCTTTCCTCATACCTCCACCACAAATTTAGAATTAAGGTGTTTCCTTAATAGTCAAACTTACACTAGGGCGAAATATTGCATAATTCAAATAAATAAGTTACTTCATTAGAGGCAACAATATATTTATTTCTGGATGAAAGTGTATTTATAAGTTATTATAAGGAAACAGGTTAAAAGTTACCACACGAATTAGCTAAAAGATTAAATAAAAGTGAATAAAGATACACTACGGTGTATCAACCATTTTTATTTGAAAAATGATAATTCAAAATGTTTTGGTGAGTTCAAATTGACGTTTCGTTTCAAATCAAATGAGTGATCATCAAGATGATATAAAGTTGCCTTTATGGACCTAATATATCACCAAAAAGTAATTGAAAAAAGAAAAACTTAGGTCAACTGCAAGAGGCCTAAATTTTACAAATTTTCTTTAAAAAACCATCACAAACATCTAATTGAATAAATATGGCAAAACAAAGAACGTCGGCAGTCTTTGGTGTAAAATAATAATGTTTTAATCAGCATCACCCAAACTGTAAAATTAAATCTGTGTATCCAACCCAACTCAAAATAATATTGATAACAGCGCAAGTATTTGGCTTTAATTACTCGGCTTAGACGTCACCTTACTCATACGGCAAGCGAATTTTAGAAAACTACCCCCGCTTCCGAATTGAGCTGGATATTCTCACAATGAAATAAATGCCGAATTCAGAGGTAATTATTGCATTTATTACTATATTGTTTGTGTTACCCAAGATGTACCCACATAAATTCATAATGATTTATCGGTTTATGCAAATAACTTTCTCGGTGTACACAAAAATTAAAATATCCATGGAGTTATCGTGCTCAATATTTCACTTCCTTTCTATATGACCAGTGCAGACACCATCGGATTAAAGGGACTTATCTAGCCAGGTGTTCAAATTATTACTATTACCCGTTTATTACTAAAGTGGCGAATGTAGATGTTAACGTTGTAATTATGAATTGCAAATAAATCAACTTGTCCAGGAGAAATCTATGGACTCAACTAAAACTTAACTGCAATACAACATACGTTGCCATCAAATAAATACGTTCATGTGTCCACTATAATATTGGACTGTATATTAGGGTGCCACGTTTTACCAACTTACCAACTTATATCTGTAATTAATATGGCCGACGTCGCATTCAGAGACGCTTTATATTAAAATCGCACATAAAGTACATTTAGATTGTTAGACCAGTCGCAAAATCTTTTTTTACAACAACGTTTTTTTATAACAACCTTTTTTGCGACCAGTGCTTTTGTGATGGACCAGATATGTTGGTATGATAACTGCATTATAAACGCCAACGACACGTTATCTGGTTTGTTACAAAATCATTATCAGTTACTGAATACAAAATGAGCGAAAGCAAACCTTTAGTAATATATGTTAAAATGGTTGCTGAAATATAGGAGAACTATCAATGAATCATCTGTTACGACATGATATATCTTCTCCTCAGCTTCTTGTTCTACCTCTCGTCTTATTTATAGGCAGAATTTAATAAAGCCATCATTTGTAGGTAATAAAATCTTTGGGACTGCAAAACATTGGACAAATAGCTTCGTCACGTAATGAAATCTTTGAAATTGACATTGATAATGGTAATAGATATCACTATCGGTGATATCATAGAAAGACAAGTCAGGAAACTGCCGCGCTGCGAAAGAAATGCCAAAATAATAAAAAAATTAAATCCGTGATGCGACAATAAGCAATAGCGATGAAATCGTCAGCGTCAATTAAAGAAAAGTTCAGAAGACTGTAACTACTATAAAAAGTTCAGAAGATTGTAACAAGTCTAAAGGAGCAAATTGGAACCAGACTAATAGAAGAGGGTAAGGTGAAAGTTATGGTAGTGTGGGAGGCAGTCTCAAAAATGCTCTGTTTATCAATCACCGTCTAGGCTGAAAATATGGTATACATAAACGCACATTCTCGCCTCTCCATGAAGTTCGTCCCGAGCTCTGCAGGTGGTTTGAACTTGAGTTTAAACGGCTTTCTGAGGACTTATCAACATAAAACTTCCGATTGAATTTAGAAAAATAGGTTTTTTTGGAAATTACCAAAAGCCATAATTTTATTTATATAGAATTGAGGTCCAAAGACTGAACAGAAGAATTTATACAGTGACAAAAATGCAGGTTGAAAAGTGATACCTATAAGTGGACAACATTTGCGGGGTCGGCCATTTTTATTGTAGAAATAGATGGAAAACAAGCATAACAAGCGTACTAGGAGGCTCACAATTAAGAAGGCATGTTGTTGTTATTTTATATGTGTTGGTCAGCAAACTTATTTTATTTTAGTTGTTTTATGTGGTTAGTGTTTGATGTACTTTATACATTAAGCAATAACAGATCAGTATTTTGCAGGTGAGAACTTGGTATACTTTTTAACCGATAAACAGCATGGAATATTTTTAGACGAATGTAGATACCACACAATTGTGGAAGTTTAAGTCATTGTGCATCAAAGCCATTTCGACATTCTAAAATGATCATTATTGCTATGCATTATGGTTAACTATGGTTTAATTTTTCTCGATAATTCTAATTAATTCTCTTGGCACCCTCTTCGAGACGGTAGCGAATTTTTACTACGTTCTTTTGAGCTGATTTCACGTTCAGCGTTTTCGCACTAAATGGCTCAAATTTTGATTTTGTCTCCTGTTTTATAAATTTTGTTCTACTCGTAGTTCTTAGGGTAGCCGTAGGTTGATTTTGTGATTGATAGTATGTTAAAGTGAACTTCATTAATTACTACCAACTTGTCTCCTACATGTGCAGACGCGCAGTCCAGTGTTGCTTGTGCTTCTTTTCCAGTGCATTCAAAATCTAGTGAGATTTTCTTTGTAGGGTTTTTAGACTATGTGACAACCTTCTGGTTGACATCTTGTATGGGGTTTCTGAATTTGCTCCAAGACCAGTTCCTGAAACTGGTCGATCAACCCCAAGGACTGCGCGACTAGGTAGCTGTTAGGAGAGAACAATTATTATTACTCAACCTTAGTAGTTTCTTCCGAGATGATGCAGTAAATTTCTATACCATCAACAAAACTGTTATTGTCTCGTAATGCCTCATTAGAGCATTAAAGCAGCTAAACGCTTTGAGTTATCAGGTGAAACATACCGTAAAACAACAACAAGGAATCTTCCATTAGTAGTAACTAGTAGACCCACATTTCAAAGCTGATCGATTTTCCCCTGCAAATAATATTTACCCCAAACAACATTGTTATTGAAAACAATGACAATCTGATGGATAACATGGACCTATCGGTCCATCAAAATTGTCTATTAAAAATCATTTCTCTATGTCCACAAAACCTCATTCCCATGATAGCAGCAATATGTATATTTGTGTCTTCATTGCAATCCGACTTGACAGCGGCGTATCGTAGGTGTGTAAACACTCCAGCGTACGAACGAAGTGGACACTTGCAAGGAAGCAAAGCACATGTGCCAGTTCGGCTTGCATAATGTAAGCGCGCCATAAGGCTCTAAGGCGAGTGAGTCTCGTTCGTTCGTTCGTTTTGATAAACGCGTAAGAAACGAATATATAATTAGGCGTGTAGCGGTAAATTCCGTAAATAGACCGAGGCGCGTTAGCCTCACGAAACGGCGGAAGTTATGAAGGAAGTTGAAGGTCTCCTCGGCCGTTGCATAACCCGCGAGACACCGACCCGTATTGTTCTTGGGCATTTTTTCATTGCTCCTGGCTACCCATTGCGATGAACCGTAACGGGGCGGCGAATTTTTTATTGTCACGCGTGCGCGTGACTTACTTGTTTTGTGCACGTTCGGTCGGAAAAATCATGGTACACGTACGACGATGAATTATACCATCTACGGCAACAGGTTCATTGACTGGTGTTGCCCAATTGCCCTTGCCATTTTCAGCCATCCGGCGCAATTTTGGCAACGCTCTCTTAATTGGGGTCCTTAATTATACTTGACGCCAGGGCTGGACAAAATACTTTATCATAAATATTCGTTATGTCAACATGATCGATGTAAATCGAAGCCGATGCAAATAACAAAGCAATATAAGAGATTTCCTTTGCTTTTTTCAGTATTTGCTAATCCAAACAGGCGCCTTGAACATCATGCTTCCTCCCACATATATGTGGCAGCATTTGCTAACTTAAACGGCCAAAAATATCTGTTCTTAACTTACACAAAAAAATTTAATTTAATGCTAAGTTTACCTTAGGTCTGATAGTTACGTTTGTAAACAGCTTTGAACACAGAAATTTCCACAGCTTATGATAATAAAAATGCAAGGTATTTGTTGGGTTGAAAAAAAAAACTGACCTTTAGTCCTTTAGTGCTTTAAGGGGAGGTTCTTTTATACACATTTTGAAACCTTGAACTGTATAAAATAGGTTCCTGAAACAGTTTTTTTTATTGTTAATATTGGAATAATTTTGCAATAATTTGTTTTTATTATATACTTCGGACTGGTTTCGCAGGTTATATCATCATCGACGAAATTGTCATAGTCCTAAGACATAGGCACAGAGTAACCGGAAGGGTTCATCGGTGAGAACTTACGACGCAAAATGGTGTAATTCAAAAGTTCGGTATTGACAGTGAAAGCAACAAGCTCAGAGAGACGCAACGAGGGGTTATTAGAGTCCCCTTGTGTCAGAAAAATACAAACTATAGCATGTGCTGCAGTAAGCGTTCGCAACAACAACTGAGATCGACAGCATATCTGTGCCTATGTCTTACGATTATGACAATTTCGCCGATGATGTTATAGCTAGCGAAACCGTACCGAATTATATAAAAAAAACAAATTATTGCAAAAAAGAGGCGTTTCTTTTTCCATTATTAACAATCGCTTGCAATACGGACTTCTCCCTAACCCTAACTAAAGTATTTTGATTCACGCAAGTTTTACGGTTTTATAGCCTATGGTATTCTCCGGTCAAAATTTCCTGCATTAAGACGACGGAAACACATGCGTTTATTCAAATGATAATTTTCGCAAACGATTGAATTTGAAATTTTAAGCGCTATGAAATTTTGATACAGTATAGAGATCGTATAGATCTAGGTTCTTATGTTGAGTAAGTGATTATATTTCAATGAATTCATATAGAAAAGGAGTTTTGAAAAGTATAATGTTGCTATTTTTTCTTGTAGAGTTTATTACACCGATATAACCGACGCGTTTTTCTAGAAACGCGATCTTTCGAACTGGCATGCGCGCTTACTTTTGAATCATTAAACGGATCGAACTATTATTCTTTTCCCTTAGAGAAAACACTTTATTGGAGACTGAACCTCATAATAAGTGAAACTTTTAAATAATTATATTATTTATAACAATTTGAAAACGAAAAAATGGTTTAACAAATGTTATGAATAGGCTTGGAACTCGTATTACATTTATTAAAAGTACGTACAATCGCTTACAATGACATATCATTTGTTAATTATCAGTAGTCATATTATTATTGCAATAACGATGGTAACTAAACTGTCCAAGGCAGCGTTTGACATCCTTCCTGACATCAGCACACTGCGGCGTTGTTCACACAAATAGATCTTAAAATTCAAACAGCAGCCAATTTGTAAATTTTCAACTTTTTGCACTAAATGTTGGTTTAGTCGCCACCTAATTTTACCTAGTTGCGTAACATTTTTGAATTTGCATTTCCGTTTATTTTTATAGGATCACGTCGTTGAGACAAGCACGTCGTGCAGAACCGGATACTTCCTACAACAGTGTCCACTTTTTGCATATAGTTTATTATGGCACAATTTCTTTTTGTACACTAAAAATAATAAATAAATAGCAAAAGAAAAATATTGATATCTCTTACAGTTTATTTGAAAAACTGTCCCAAAGTTGAGCTTCTTTTTAGGTCTCTACATGACAACCTCCCCTTAAACGAGCTTGTTGTCCTGTTTTAGTATATAATTGCAACACGGTATAATTGGAACTATCTCTTCCTTGTAAAAACGCTCCCGGTAACGTCCCGAAACGAGGGCGAAGGCGACCCCCACCGGCATACCATGCGGACATGTGTTTGAAATCAGACGCGCTCACGAAACGTCAAAGTTCTACAACGATGATACCTACGAGCGGTGACTTGGCGTTCGAATCTAACTTATGCCCGTGTCACATACCGCAAAATAGGATTTTAAATGTCTCAAAATGACACTGGTTTCATAATCACCTGGAATATCATCATTGCGCTCATATGTTGTTTCTTGTCGGTTTAAAGTGACGTTTAGTGCATGATCAAACTTGTGCATTAAAAATATAGGATCGAGTGACCTTAGTACCTTTTAGTACCTATCTGACTCATTTCTGTCAAGTGTAGGTAACGAATTCTGTGCATATCGGCGTTTTTAGTTGATCGCAAAAAGACTTGCATAGCCACCTATAATGTCAAAATCCATCACCTAGAGTCGACAGAATTGGGCCGGATATTTTTTGGATTATCGGCAAAGGTGCCAAGGTCACTTTAAGTTACAATTTGAATAGAAACACCTTTTCATATCGGTGTAAATCTGATTACAAAATGATGTAGTATATTTGGTTGCCTACTCAATTCTTGCCCTAAGGTTGCCGTATGTCATGTATTTCGCAGGATTGCCTGGATTTAAGCTCTGTCACGTAAACGAGGACACTTAATGTGCTGGAATTTTGGAGGGATTCCTAATATATTGAAACTAGTACAATAATGCGTAATAGTATGAAAATATTTAGTATGGAAATATCGGAAATATGCAAATTTTAGGACCTTACCTACTTTTCTCCCTACAAAACTTTATTACTGATAGTAAATGTCATACTGAGTACGAAATTTCATATGGACTTGTTAATTTTTCATTTTATTAAAAAAGTATCGCCCTTTGAAATATTAATGAAACCATATTATAAACGGGATCTCAAGGAATAGAGAAAACTAATTAGTCAATATGAAAGATTTTATCCGGAATGACATTTAGTTTCTAGAAAATACCGTAAAAAGTTTAATATGGATAATATTTCGTTCATTTATTTATTCAATTTATTTGTAATGTTTTTACTTACATTTAATTAACATTATATGTACTTTATCTTTTATTTTTTGTTTTATTAAATCATCATTATTGACATAATATCTTGGTTCTAACACCCCATTTTTTAACCTTCCCCAAACCTACATCATTCAAAATTTGTAACTAATTATTATTTGTTCATCATGTACCCACATCCTTCGTCTTTGACGTGTATAATTTGCTTTGCTAAGGTTATTACTTTATTTTTGCCTGATGTATCTGGAATATCGCAACGCTCATTGGGTGATTCGAAGGATGGCACTGATCGCTTTGAATTTGCGTTGACGGTGAACGAATGGCATAGGTGTACCGAAAGACTTCATAAGAACATTTTGACAAATATAATGCCTGAGATTGATTCTGATACTAAAATTAATATCGAAATGCAATTGAGACACTTTTGAAACGTAAGTGCTGCTTAATGTGCCAATATATTTACTAAAGATTTCTTTTTATCATGAAATGTCTAATATATAAAGACCACAAGGAATTCAGTAATAATAGTTCCCAATAAATACACAATGTACAAATAAAACAAAAAAATGAACAAAACGTAATTAGTCACTGTATTCAAATACGGAAATAAGCCTACGTTGTAATTATCATACCAGCATGCGTAATCAATTTTGCAGTGAAAACCAAAACGGAGTAATATAATCAACAATTACACTGTAGAATTTCCCAATGCAATACAAGGAGCATTTCAAAAATAAAACAATCAACTTCCGGATCCGGACTTTCTCGCTGAATCCTGTGCACTTGCATCCGCTGTGCAAACTCAATGTTGTGCGAGACGTGGTGACACATTTTAGTTGGAATAAATTAGAAATTTTCTTGTGAATAATTACTGCAATTTAATGAAAGTAAACTTAAAGACCTAGCTATAATTATAAAAAACTAGAATAGAAAGACCTTCAATCATACCAAGCAGTGCCAATTAATCAAGTTTATTAATGTTAGTGATGAACTTTACAATAAAACCACGTAAAGTACTTCGAATTATTGCTTTGAGTTTTAGTAGTTGACCGAAAGAGTTATTGTTCGGAATACCTCTATAATTATATCTCAATTTAATGCACTTCAGTACGTATATTATACTCAGTATTGTAGGGACAATTTAATGTAAAAGTTTAGCAAGAGAAGCACATATTCGCTACAAATGGCGTGTTTATTGTAACTGGTTTTTTAAAAGAATAATTCACGATAATGCGCAGATGATTACACGTTCGAAGCTTGTTGATGTTTACGTAAAAATTATTGGTAATCATTTCCTTCTTAGGCACGTGAAATTGTGAAGAAATTGCGGTGTAATATAATAGGAAAATTGCGGATAATTTAACGACTTAAATCGATGACAAATTGATGATGTTTTATGTGGTATCTGATTTGATAAAAGTTATTTTCTTTCTTTTTATTGACCATATAGCTAAGATTTTTTTTATTGTTAGTACTATCATTGGTTGTGATGATTAATGATATATGGTTTATAACTCCATTCGTTTGTTTATTTTTTGTCTGTTACACGTAGGTAAACCTAAAACTGCTGATGTGCCGGTAAGAGGTAATGCCACATTTTGAAAAGTTTGTTATAGATTCAACAAAAGTAGGTATGGCTTTTCTCTCTATTTATGTATAGAAGCGGATTTAGATATTTATATTTCTTGCTACTTGTTCAGTGTTCATATTTTCTAAGTCCATTATCATATAACACTTTAATAGACATCCTTACGAAAGACAATATTACAGAAAATGCAATAAACATTTACAATCGTCCGTTATCGTTGTTCCATTTATGTTAATGGGCAAAGGTTATTTGCTGCTAACAATCCTCACTGCTACAACGTATAACTACTGCTTCATACCATATTCAGTTGAAATTAGATTTCAAAGTTTGTCTATAACCGTAAGCGGTATATACCGATAACATTGACTCTTCCATCCATTCGCAAATAAGCGGCATACAAATACTTCAGGAAGTAACAGACATGTGGAGATAGCAAAACTACTGATGCAATTGTGCATCTGGCCAATCCCGTGTAACTACAGAAAATGTCGAGAGACGGCGCTGTTCTCTGTTCATAATTCAGGACTATCTCAGCACCACCGGCATAAAACACGGCAATCTTTACGACGGCAATATAAAGTAGTATCGGCTGTACGCCTTTGCACCATATTACCCTATCAACTTACCTCTCGCTATCGTGGTTCGGTTTTCTCCTATAGTTGCCGATCGGTTTCCAAGTAAACTTGGTTCTTTATTCACTGGATTGGCATACTGGGTTGCTTTATACAATATTCAATTTAATCATAGAAATGTGAAGAAATTTACCTTACTGGTGAAATTTGTTCAATCAATTGTTCAACTTAATTAGGAATTTTAATTGAATTTTGTGGGATTTTGCCATTTGCCAAAGCCTTTTGGTTTGTCTGTGCGGTCATCAGCAAAGGAGTATCTGATAAATATTAAATGCCTATAGGAAATTGAACCCTGGAATTCTTAGTGGTAAACTATAGCCTTATCCAATTTGACGTCTTAAATTACTTGCGGTAGGTTTGTTACCTTACGCACCATTGATGTCACTTTGCAAAATTTATTGTAGGGGAGACCGGGGCAGATTGGGACACGGGACACATTGGGACACTTTAAATTCACCACCTTAATGACATGCGATTAAATGCGCATTCACACAGAATACGCTTCAGTGAATGTAAACAATACCTATCTAAAAAAGTTTCCAGCGCGATAGTGTCGAAACTACGTTTGTTGATTAGTGTATCAGTTTTTGGTTAATCACGTAAGTATTTTCTACGTCTGATCGTAAGGTTCTACACAATTTTATATGTTATATTGTATAATATTATGTATATTCATACAATTATACATATATTCTTCATATATTACCGGTATTGGCGGCTACCAAATCATAACCTACAATTTTCTAGACTTTTTCAATTCATAAAATTCATGTTGAGACAGGTAGATAAAAGGAAATATTCCACTAGAAGTTTTATGTTCCATTATTTCTATGTATTTCAATGTTTGGAATCAGGATCAATACTCGAGTCGAACTTTGAAACTAAAATACTCTCATATTGACTGCATTCCCGTCTACCGGGAATGCAGTCGATAACAGATTTGTTATTTTATTTTAAATTCGCGGCAATGTTGGAAACTTTGTTATTATTAACAGTTTCAGGCTTATTGGAGGCATACGTTAACATGACTAACAATATGTTTACTTCATCAGTATAATACAGGATGTTCAAAATTAAGTTAAATCATCAAAAAGTAAGGAAATCGAAGTAACTCAGAAACCTGATGTATTTTGATACTAATTTGCAATAAACGCGTTTTCCTTTTTCTCTGCTTTTAGTCATCTTCGCACAAACAACACTGTCCGAACATGTCCTTGTTAACACGTCAGTAGCTTAGGTGCAAATGCCATCCTGTACCAAAAAAATTAAGCCATTTGCGTCTCGGTGAAGCATATTTGACGTTAAAATTGTCTCTTTTCCTTGGCGGCCGAATATTTGAATAATAATTTTAAAAGTATTGTTATGCTGGTTTTGAAGAAATTCCTTAACAATCATTGTAGGTAGTTCATAAAACACTTTGACCTTCACAAGGTCAATCCATACAATCAAGTCACCGTTAGGCTATATGTTCATTGATGTTTTTGTTCATAAAATAAGATGCTCGCGCCTCTAATATTCGGGACGTGGAACAACACAGTCTGTATTATAATAAGACAACTATTTAAATTCCAAGTATATTTATAAGGTATAGTCTGGAATGACATAGGGCAAGATTTTTTTCGATAGATATACACGGTTTCAATTTAAAAACGTGATTTTTTTAAGTTTGAAAACGTGATATTTCTGTTACAAATTTTGAACAGTATAAGATATACTAATGACCTTAACGGCACTTTGTTTGTCCAGGTTGGTGGTTTGTACTCACCAAACATCAAATTGTTATTTTCAATGATAACCAAGATATTCACACTGTCCCAATGTGCCCCATGCCTGTCCCAATGTGCCCCGAGCCGGGGCACATTGAAACAAACTGCAAATTGGCAAGAAGTTATTATAATTCCAAAAATACTTTATTCATCTTCAAATTTCCTGTGTATATACCTGGATAACATATATATTAACTAGTATTACCATTACCAACCATTTATTGTGAAAAATAAGGCAACTAAGTGCGGATGTCAAAATCCGTCTCAATGGGCCCCGGTCTCCCCTACATATAAATTTGATTAATTACATAATTCTGAGACAAACTATATCTATTGCTCGAGGACTGATTACAATATTGGTTGTTGCTAAATATTAACATAAACACAAAATCTTTAAAAGGTCCAAGAGCAAGAAAAAGAAAAAATAGAAAGTGCAATGTCATTTTACTAGATCACCTGTAGACAATTGTATTATTATCTTTTTAACATATCATCTATTTGAGAAAGCAGTTCAGTATGGGTTGGAAGCTAAAAGTTGTCACCACTATATATTGTATTATTATTTTGCAAATAATGTAGCTAATTTCAATAGCCGATAAACATCTTCCACAAAGTGATTATACATAATTTTCTCCTACCAATCAGTACCTACCTACATAAATTTCAACATAGATGAATTACGCATGAAATATTATAGATGGTCCGGGTTCACGTAGGTACTATTATAACAACTAAAGATAATGTATGCCATTTTCAAATGCTCAAGGGTGTCGTGATCGAAGAAGGTTAAAAGCGGTGACCTAGACAAGGAGACCGTTGTTAATATGCCTGAAGTTACCTGAGAACGATTTGTCTGGTACCAGAGCTGAGACAAGCGTTTCATAAAACATTCGACGTGCAGAGAACTACATATTAATAAATCGTTTACTCCTCTTCCATACTTGAGGCAACAGACTTCTTGGCTGATCTTGATTATACGAACATGAGGACGACGGTCGGTGATGTTGTAACCGTAACATTGCAATCTTGCGATCGAACAACTCCATGACCTTCCTGGCATCGATAAACAATACGAACAAAACTGCTACAAATTCCTATGCGAATACAGCAGCCTAGTTTCTGATCCTAGATCGCTCGGTACTAATATACCGTGTACCTCCGCAACAGTTTGTGTAATACACATTTCTTCACTTTGGTTTATGCGAGTATACGTTTGCTACCGCCATATAATAATGGGAAAATCTTGTTACACCATTAGTTTCTCTCGCGGAGTGAAATCTGATGCAGAAATGCCATTGGTGTATGTACATCATTCACCCGCTGAATACAATATTACGGACGGGTATATACAGATACACAATTGTTTATTGTGTAACATATACTATACCTTATAACAAAACGCGAAATAGTCGCTATATGTTGTGCAATGGAAACATAATATACTTATTTAAAAAGTCGTTGTTCAGATAAATTTCTTTTGTTGGGCGTATTGCGAATCTAGCTCGGCGTTCGATGCTGTAACCTCAGGAGAATTATTAAGATATGCATAGAGTTGAAAGCCTACCATAGTTGAATGATGCTAGATAATTACATAATAATTGAATTAATTAATTGGCACAATTTGCGTTTGTCCTGCTAGAGAGAATGTAGCTGCTCATATTTTCTATTTTGAACTATCTAGGATGTTTCATGATTACCAAACTGTAAAATTATAACTATCTCACTCAATAATTGAGGGTAGTATAGCCAGAAATACCATGTATTTTCTATACAAATTTCTCTCCGTTGCGTTCAGCCGATACCGCACCGTTGATTTCCATAGGAAAATGTGTCTTCGCCCCTCTACTAATTAAATACAGAACGATCGCATCTTTGGTTTGTCGGTATGAAAAGAATACGATTTTACACATTGAATGAAAGAAAAGTAATTCTTATTGACCGGGGAATTTATGTTAATTGATACAAACAAAAGGTAACATTATTACAGTAAGTAATTAAAGAAAGAAATTATAGTTCTTATAGTACTAGTCCATATGTTATCATATGGGTGTGACATACCTTTTTGCAAAGAGTGTCCAAATTTTGTAAATATATATTGTGTAACTTATACCGAGATAAATAGTACAAATCCTGGTTCAAATCCAGGATGTGGCTGTAATTTTTGATTTATTTAAAATTTACATCCCGCCTCTATATCACCATATTATTAACCTATAAATAGTACAACGTTACTATAAAAAAAAATTACATTTTTATTGATAAAACTATCCGCTTCAGAAATATAGACGTCTGAATGTAGTCATAAAAAATAATCACGATCAACTTGAAACAAATTAGAAACAGGTAGATTTTTTTTATGCAGCTATAAATTTACAAAGATGCTAATTGTTTGTTTTCCTAAAATTAGTAACACACTGCACACCGTTGTTTTACAGTAAAACACGCTTTCATCTTCAAAATTATAGATCGTAATATTATCTTTCTAAAAGGTAGGTAGGTACTCACTACACTTAATTTGAGTTAACTTTCTTTTAAATATTGTTGTTGAACCTTGTTTAGAATAACTATTTTCAAAGAAAGTGGCAAACCAACCCAATCCAGAAGCTGATAATACATACAGAATAAAGAGTTTAGATACTACTTCACATTTTTAATTTATAATTAACAAAAAAAGTATTATTTATCAACTTTTGAGCAAATTCAGCATTTTCTTATTTTTTTACTACTCGCTATGTTTCTTGTATTTTGATACTCAACATGGTGACTGTGGCTATGGACCCCCTAGTGTTCCCAACAACCAAAACTATACAGATTAACGATTAACGATCTTGCGAAACTAAAATCAGGTCTATTATACAAGATTTTTTAGGGTCTTGTGATTTTATTTTCAAGGGGCGATAAAACATCCTAAAAGACAGCCATTAGCGTAAAAAAATCATAAGAAAAGTTGCATAACAAGAGAGATATAACTGTTATTTTTTGGTTTTATATTTTAGGGGTGATTAAACACCTTGAAAACGTTATTAAAGCAAAAGCGATTGATCAATCATTTAAAAAAAAATAATAAGGAGGCTGATGTCACTAACTTTTCCCGTCTGTCAAGCTGTTTCATCAGTTGTTACTGCCATAGTTACTGCTCGGTTGGTTTGACATGAATTCTCCCAAATAAATTCTTATAAGGAAAGTAAAAAATGGTTCTTCGCACCAATAGTGAATACGCTGACATGTTGTTAATTTAGGGGGATGTACGCCAGAATTCTGCTGCTGCCAGTCGATTGTATGCTGTACGGTTTCCTAACAGATCAACACCTATTCCACAAAAATTTACCGCTCTAGTAATCCGTGCACGACAAACTGGTGTACTGCAAACATGTCAAGCTCGGGATGGTGGACCTGGCCGACCCGGACGAATTTTGGATTGCGAAGAAGAAATCTTTAATCCTTTTCAAGAAGATTCTTCTAGTAGTACTCGACAAATATCTCGCCAAGTAGATGTCTTAATTCGAATTGTCTGGCGAACACTGCGCGAGGATCAATTGTATCCTTACCACCTACATAAAGTACAGGCTTTGCAACCTGAAGATCATCCTTTACGTTTATAATTTTGTCGATGGTTTCTACAAAAACATGCTGAAATTCCAGAGTTTTCTTCCATTGTATTGGCTACTGATGAAGCAACGTTTACACGTAACGGCATAAATAACTTTCATAATACTTATATCTGGGCTGTCGAAAATCCACATGCTGTTCGTCGTAATCATTTCCAGCACAGATTTTCGATAAACGTTTGGGCTGGACTGGTCAACGGACAACTTATTGGCCCATTTGTGTTGCCAAATCAATTGACTGGAAGTGATAATCTCTTTTTTTGCAAAATCATTTGATGGAACTATTGGAGGAAGTTCATTTGAATGTACGTCGACAAATGTGGTTTCTTCAAGATGGCGCACCGCCGCATTTTAATCGTTTAGTTCGCCAACATTTAGATAATGTGTTTGAAAATAAGTGGATTGGTCGAGGTGGACCTGTTCCATGGCCTCCTCGGTCACCCGACTTTAGTCCCCTGGATTTCTATTTATGGGGTGTTATGAAGACCATGGTAGACACCAACGAAATAATTGATCTAGATAATCTTCGTAACCGCTTTGCGGCAGCTGCGGCGACAATTCGATGACAAGACCAAGGCCAAGTAAATTATGGTAATTCATGGATACGTAGAGCGAGACGTTGTGTTCAAGAACACGGCGATAATTTTTAACAACTAGATTGAAATGGATTCCATGAAAAGCTAAAAAATATGTGCCGTTTAATATGCTTAATCTCCACATGAAAATAAAAACAAAAACAAAATTAGCAGCAATAACTCTCTTATGGTGCAAATTTATGTTACACATTTTTACGTTAATGACCCTCTTTTAATATTTTAAATCACCCCTTGAAAATAAAATCACAAGACCGTAAACACCCTGTATACCTGTTGTGTCTATTCGAACACACACTGTATATCGAGTAGTTTTATGACTAGCATATAAGTTAACTCGGTACATACAACTAATTCGGGCTTAAAGATAATACGTCGGTATGTGTGTAACCGGACCTTAATACTTACACTTTCTATATTTAGTACCTATCTCTTGTACCTTTATGCATTCCTAACTAATTTTTTTCTCTGTATACAAGATGTCCCCCAATTGAGTTAGAAAAATTGGATATGTTTATTGTAAGCACTAGCACACAAACAAAATGTCCGTGAAGAAGTTGTGCTTCTATTTGCTAGATACAGTACATGCCGTTGTTTTTACATTAAAATTCATATCAATTTTCTAAAGGCTACGTAAGCAAAAAATAATCGAGTTAATGAGGTAAAAAGGTCTAAAAATTTGAAACTTCAACGTCACTAAGATGCTTATAGAAATCACTGTTTTCCGCACTCTTTTCCCCACTATATATTATTATAATAGGATCATTAGAATAGTTAATAAAACTAGTTACAAAATAGCTTATGTAACTACTTAATATTAGAGAAGCTCTATCTAGGTTTAACTGTTGTTGGATATCCTAACCTCACTTAGCCAATTACTGTAGTAAACGACGTTAATTGTTTTACTTGTTTTACCACGGTCTTTCCTATTGCAGACAGTCGCAACAGATCAAACGCAAGCACCGAGGGTTGTTAATACTAAAAGTGTCAGCCAGATAGCACGCCAGTGTCGATTACGCTCAACCTAATTTTACACGTTTACTTCATCCGCCGTAATTAATACAGACTCACGAAAAGCTTAATGAGCTTCTGGTAGAGATAAATTATCTTTTAATTGCGGCGGTTATTGCGTGAACGCTTAATTCATCACGTGCCTGCCGTCGATGTCGGCCCGTTCTCTTCTGTTTATGCTAATTTGATGCCGGCCAATTATTGTTTCCAAATGTGGCCGCCTGCACACGGACCTGAATAAAATTTAAATAAAAAATTGTCCACATTATCAAAGTTACGAGAGCGATTTAGCCGTGCCGCTGTCATAAATTCGAGAAAACCTTGAATCGGCAATTTTACCCATTACTTACTTACACCACTGCCGGAGTAATGGCGGAGGAAGAAAAACAAAGCGCACGGCTCGATCGCGCGCTAAACGCTACCATTTACGTTCCACGTTGCGTTCAACTGAGAAAACGTTTTCATATTCCGACATAATCGATATTAAATTTATAATCTTATATACTTGCTGAACGTTGCTCGCCATCGCTAGCAAAAAGCACCCGCATTACTGTACTTACTGTTATCTAATTAAGGTTCAGCCCAGTTTCAAGATCGATCGAACAACTACAGTCGTGAGGTAATCATTCAATGTTACTGGTCTAGCTAATTTGCCTTTATACGATGAATACACCATAAAATATAGAACAAATATCAATAGCTTTTACCAAACGTTGCAATTTATAAGTGCGTCTTGATAATGATAGCATAACTTTTTTTCGATTTTTTTTGTGAAGCATATATCGATTGATAGGGGTGTTCTAGTACCTATGCGCCAGGGTTTTGCTCCAAAAATTCATCAAACAGTATTGTCGGAAATTTGATTATATCGTTACGCGTCACCTTATAAGAGCACTTGTCATCTCAATAAAGTGTTCCCCATAACTTTTTGAAACAACCCCATAAAGAAACAAGTGATACAAATTCCGAAAGCGCATAAAATTTTGCATCCAAAATGGTATTGGGAAGGTGTACCCCTAATATCACCTACCCCCACGACTATAATACAAGAAAATGGCGCGCCGTGTGACTAAGAAGTGCTATTAATGAACATAACGCACGCTAAAATTATTGCATAACTTCCCTAAGTAGGTCAAATTATATATATTTATTATATATATTTCTATATTTATAACTTTTGCAAATTTTGTTGTATCATATATCAAATCGTAGGTAATAGATAATAGTATATTATTCTATGAGCAAGTAATGTAAGCAATTTCTCACGAGAACGAAGTTTGCAGCACGAGCCGTAAGCGAGTGCTGCAAAACGTTCGAGTGAGAAATTGCCATTACTTGCGAATGGAATACTATACTTTTTCTACGACCGTGCAACGAAATTTTATAAATTAATTTTTGCGCATATGTCATGGAATATGTGGACGGCTGTATGTCACTATGACGGTTTACAGGATTTTGACAGATTTAAATTGTTTGGTGCGCTTGTCACTTAGCGACGTTGTCAATGCCTTGACAATGTCGCTAAGCAGAGTATCAACACAATTTGGAAATGAAAAATCCAGAGCTGTGATTGGTTCTAAAGCCATGAGGAATAAAATATTTCTCACTACTCGCAGGGTATGAGGAGCCAGGAATGAAATATTTATCAGGTGTGTGGGGACCGGTTAGTATTACTTGTCATAAATTGTCATGATAATGAATGCATTCCTCAATAGGAGTAGAAAATAGTATATTATTCTATGAGCAAGTAATGTAAGCAATTTCTCACGAGAACGAAGTTTGCAGCACGAGCCGTAGGCGAGTGCTGTAAAGCGTTCGAGTGAGAAATTGCCATTACTTGCGAATGGAATACTATACTTTTTCTACGACCATGCAACGAAATTTTATAAATTAATTTTTGTGCATATAGGGACAGCTGTATGTCACTATGACGGTTTACAGGATTTTGACAGATTAAAATTGTTTGGTGCGCCTTGTCGCGACGTTGTCAATGCCTTGACAATGTCGCTAAGCAGTGTATCAACAATTTGGAAATGAAAAATCCAGAGCTGCGATTGGTTCTAAAGCCGTGAGGAATGAAACATTTCTCACTACTGGCGGGGTATGAGGAGCCAGGAATGAAATATTTGTCATGTGTGCGGGGAATGGTTAGTATTACTTATCATAAATTGCCATGATAATGAATGCATTCCTCAATAGGAGTAGAAAAAATAAATTCCTAATAAATTGTACACGATGCGAAAATGTCGTTTTCGCGTCTCTATGGAGACACGAAAGATGCTATTTGCCAGCCAGCCCCAGCGCGGCCTGTAATGAACACTTTTCGGGGCTAGCCCGGAAAATACATTATCTCTGTCCAATTAAAACACAGTTTAGATTCGGTTTGACGTTTGTGATTAAAACGTCAACGAATTTTATTTGTCAAAAGCCAATATGTCAGAGATTAGTCTTTAGAAACGGGTGATTTTAGTACGATATTGTTGTGTAGGATAAAAAATTATGTATGCACCACGCCCAGAAAGTTGTTTTCCGGGCCTCAAGAAGTGCCCAGGCTCGCTACGCTCGCCTGTGCAACTCTCCTCTCGCCCGGAAAAGAACCACTTTCTCGGCTTGGTGCACAATATACTATTGCTAACAAACTTTGTTGAAAGATTTGGCAATAATATTAAATTATTTTTTACTATTTCTCTGTGACGGGAAAAAAGTTTGAATTTTATCTCTATTGACAGGTTATAAAACGTCACTTTTTATGAAATTACTTTTTTCCCGGGAAGAAGTAAGTAAAAAAATTTTATAGTGACGATCTTGTGGAGCAGCCTGTATAGTCAAAATCCTACGTGTGTGCTGCTATCGGTAGATAGCGACACATACGAAAAAATGGTTCAAATTTTTTTTATCGCCCAAAAAGTCCGTAATAAATAAACACAGTTCCAACAAAGCGGCATTTAAATTAAAATTATAGCACTATTGTTTATTTTTTATATACAATTTACTTGGGTAATAAGCGCGGCACTTCCACACAAAGAGCTCGATTATCACTTAATAGTCCAATCAAGGAAAAATATGAACTGGTAGAAATGATTAACTGCTACTTGTTAAAGTGCTTTTAACACGTTCGCTTATTTAAGTGTCCATTGTGAATGGCTCATATATTTATATTACTGGTCCATTATGAGTCGTCTACGCGCGGGATGGACATACAGTACGCGGCACACTCGGGCCGCGATAAAACAAACTGTAAAGATTTTAAATTACAACGGCCGCATAAAATTCGCCATTTCTAATCTTGAAGTGTCCTTTTAGTGCGCGTAATTCTTGTTAAAAATCGTCTGAAGGTTATAGCGCGGGCGAGTCTAAATATAGGAAAACATTAAATAGCGAAGAATTTATATTCTAAATATACGGATATAAGCGTTTACACTATCTTTATTGGTCAATGGCAGTAAAGATAATGCACGAATATAAAGGCGGTTTTGATGTTTTACAATTTTAAACACTCGTTCATACTCGGTTTATGTGGTTTGTGGTCATCTCGAATCAATATAAAATGTAGCGGATCCTCAGATATTTAGTGCTTTTCGCAAGCCCGCCTTATTCCACTTATGTACAATATTAAAAAAAAAACTGAAATAGTTTTGCCACATAAGTCGATCATATCATGAATCAGTTCTTGGAATACACGTAGGTTTTACACCTAAACCCATACTACAAAAAAATTAAAATAGAACAAAAAATATTGCAAAAACTTACATAGGCTTGCGACTTAAGAAATGATTTTCTTTTTTGTTACCAGATGTCTACGTTACCCAAATGTAGGTAAGACGTGATGGAGACTTGGTAGATTCATCAACTACAAAAATAACAATCAAAATTGTGTATTCTTTACACTCCTATTTTTAGATAGAGTGTACTTTTCCAAATATAAATATTATCGGCTTAAATCATCTCATAAAATTTTGAGCATGTCATGCCAAACTTTATTTCGGAAAATAATAAATAGTGCTCAAATATAATAAATAGTGATAAAATTAGACACAAATAGTGTGTCGTTGGAAATACTCGGTGATCATTTTTTGAAATATTGAACATTTAAAGCAGCTCAAAGATTGATGGTATTTATTTCTTCCATACATGTTCACATTTGTTAATTATTAAATTGTCTTTTCTCAAATAAATACATAAGGTTGTTCGCCACGAAGCAAAATTGTTATCATTCATGCTTAGATGTACGGGTAGTCATAACTACCCAAACTAATTACCTACAATTTGGTGCGCTGGACAGTTATCAAAAACATTTTGTTTACGCGGCCAAACAAAACAAACATCAATGCATCCCTGCAGGCGGTCCGTTAAGTACATATAATAATGTCATTTTGGGGCTTTTCACCTACGCTACGGTCTCGTACACAGGGAAAATGTATCAAAAATTTTTGTAAAAATTATGATTATATGCTGTAATAAACATATTTAATTTGTCATAGTTTCAAATTATTGTGATTTTGATTTAGGGGTTGCTTACCACGAAAAACTCAGCGTTTATATAAATAAATGTTTGACATATGAAGGAAAGATTTAAACCCAATCAGCAACAAATCAGGTAGTGGATAGAAACTCTTAGTAATTATTATTAGGATTCTTTTAGCTACGAAACGCTAACGTGTAACTACCTCAATCGAGGTAGTTAACTATCAATATTTTGACGTATGCAACATATGCATCAATTTTTTTAAGTTTAAAAGGGAAATTGCCTGTATTTTGTCGATCTGTAAAGCGAAAGTTTTAAAGATTGCTACAACATTCGATCTTTCTCTTAACCATCTCGGACTTAAGACTTTGTAATTCTTAAAGGAATGAATCATAGCTATCGGAAATTTGCTGCGCAAACAGCTTACCTTCAGCAACATCAGCCGTCCGATCCGCCACAGCAATGTTGAGTATAACTTAATAACTACAGATCTTTCGGTTGCATAAGTTAAAATTGCCTTAGGAATTTTTCAAACTAGCCAACTAAAGCTAACTAAAGTAATATTTTTAAAAGACATTGAAAAGACCAACTAAGGTGGTTCCAGTTAGAAGAAAAACATTTTCAGAAGGTTTCTTTTTAAGTTTAAACAATTGGTATTTATTAATAAGTAACAATATTAAAAAATAGTTAAATATTTACTACTACCTAATAAATAAATATACTCGCGGAAAATAGTACGTACACATTATAAAATTTCTGGATGAAAGTTGGATCAAATTTCGTTTTGTAGTTACTGAGTTACATGGAAACAAGAAATTTAGGATGTGAACATATTCTTTTCCCGCGACTGTACGTACAAAAACTAACTAAGAACTAAACAATTCACGCACATGCTGTATGTACGGACGCCGTGTCGCATAAAATAGCACGTCATACAAAACCAAGTCCGAACATGCACAGAAAGTCAATAGCAGTATGAAATGCAGGTCAATCCAAGCGAAGATTCCAACTTCTCACACTTATGGATTAAAACAACTCGCCAATCAGATTACAAGATGAGAAAAACTAAGAGTGTCCCAACAAGCAGAAAACACAAGCTATCGACTATTGAAAGCAAAAAAAAATATTCCGCAAAGTCCAGAAAACTGCACAGCAAAGCTGAAGCAACTCGAGGTCACAGCAACAAGTGTGACTTGTACTGCAACGCGATATATAAACTACACTTGAATGCTGTATTTTCTCAATTTATTTCTTATATAAGCCATTAAAAGTTGTCAATCAAGTGTGCTTGATTTATGCTTTGGCAAAAATATTAGCAAAGTTATCGATTCTATCCGCTACTTAAAGCTCCGTCCTAAAAACATCGCAACTCTGACACGAAATAGTGCTTTTCGACGATTTTTTTTTTGCTGGTAGTGGTCAGCTTGTCGCCCACCTACGTTAATCGGCAGTCACCAGTTATAGGCGGTGTTTAGAGCTCCTGACGTCTGCTGTTTACACCGGGCAGCAGGAATATAGGCAAATAAGTACATTTCTGGCAATTACGCATTATTATCGTAATTATAATGTTTGGGTTAAAATTGTACTTAATAGAAAATCTAATTTTCTATCATGATTTGGGCTAGAAGTTTTAAATTTGAAAAAAGAGAAAGATGTAGAAGTAAAATTCATTGTTATCTTTTCAAAAAAATAGTTTTCATCCAGCCCAACTCGTCATTTATCTAAGAAGTTACACTGAAAATTTAATAAACTTTAAACAATAAATAGCGGTATTATTTGAAAACGCGTTTTAGGAACGGTAGAACTCGGTCTAAGGGTCGGCAATCGATTAAGCTGGCCACACAGAAATTATGTAAAATAAAAAAGTACTAGACATTCGTAAGAGGCAATTAATTAAATTAATATCTGAATTTGCAAGTTTGTTAATGGATATATCATTTCAAATATCTCTATTTATTGATGATGTTTTAGTATCAAATTACCGCTTAAAATAGATACAATGGAGATAAAATAGAGATTTTAACACCCATGCTCTCCTAAACCGTCTGGTATATACAACCATACTAAAATAAATTGCAATTAACGCGTCTTGTATATTAATCACTTAAATAATGTACTCTAATCGTGCTTGTTGACACTTGGCGCTATCTCATAGAGCAAATTGTCACTACAAATTGTGTCTGTGTTTACAGTTTAGTTAACTTCTGTCTGTTGTGATCTTTGTCCATTTTTGTTTCATTACGTGGATGCAACAGATTTGGGAATAAACAATTAGAATGAGTGGTGATAATCGTTTCAAAGTCACCGTTGATAGCGCAGTTGGTAGTATATTACCTTCTTAAAAACGATGTTTTCGTTTCGTACCGACCCTTATAATTTCAACACTGTATTGGTATAATATTGGACCATTATAACTCCAATGGATTATTGGGCATACCCTATTATTTAATAACATGCGTCGAAAGTATTTCCTCACCGTATCTGTGATCTTATTATTGTGAACTTATATAAAACCGACAGTGCGTAACTGTGAATTTCAGATTCGCATTCAGCGCAAAGAAAACTATCGAAATGGCGTATTCAGATATCAAAATAATCCATCTTTCCCTGATGTTCTTCTTAATGATTTTTTACTTTATCATACGCAGTATGATGAAGTATATGTGTGTATGTGTGTACTCGAATTTTGTGAAGACGATTCCGGAGAAACTACTGAAGGCATCGGGACGAAGCTTCATATTTAGAAGTTTCATGCCTAAACTTAGAGCTGAAAAGCTTTTGGTTCAAAAGGGTCCAAAGGAACTGGACGTTTCCTCTAAGCATTTTTTTCAAGGATTTTGCAAATGATCCGCCATTTCTGTAATTTCCTCAAAATAGTTAAATAATAATTTAAAGTAGAGGATTCTGAATAATTTATGTCTGCGAATTTTTTTTTGGTATAAGTAATAATTTAGCTGCAAGAGCAAATTCTATATGATCGAGATCGGTCGCATCTGCATTGATATAATACCATATAGTGAGCCAGGATTTTCCTAATATTTTCAGTCTAATGACAGTACCGGTAGTGTCAAATGCTGATTTTTAACAATTTCTCGCTATATCTACTGTCAATAGCAAAAAGATCTCATATTGTGATACCGTCTACGGTCCTTGCCTGACTGCGTCAGACAGGTAGCGTGTTCAGCGTGTCCAAAATGCATGTGTTCTGTTTGTTTTTTGTTTGGGGAAGTATGATCATGTATCGAATGGGCTGGGCGACTTGGGGTGGTTGAACATGGATAACACTAGGGTGTTGCATGCAGCAATATTATATCATAAGTTGCTATCCAAGAGGATCCCACAATACCTCATGCGGAAGATACGCTGTAGAACGGATGTCCATAAGCTTAATTTAAGATTCAGGGGTTTGTTTGCTCCGCCTGCTCATCGCACTGACCCGTATTCGGCGATACTCTTACCAGGTCAGTCACATATACAATGGTCTAAGGGAAGATATGAAAAAATTATCGTTAGACAGTTTTGGGGGAAAGGTGAAGTGTGAAGGCAATTTGGAAACAAGTGTGCTGATCTCCGCCCTAAATATAAAGATTCTTTTGTTGCATTTAATATTGTTTTATGTTAATAAAGGAATTATTTATTTATTTATCTGTCAAATCCTGGCTAACTAGTTTTATTTTAATGCAGACATGACTGATCTCAATCAAATAGATTGTCATGCAGCTAATCTATTAATTTTATATATTGTATGATAAAGTCATGTGCCTGGCCACATCAGATATTTTTTTTATGTTGGGCTATAAAATTATATTAGTTAGAGATAATACTTCGAACAAACTACAAAGACTACTGGATCTTAAAATGGCCAATTGTCCAATTATGGCGGCACAGTGCGTACGAAATCCACCCCTAATTGCAGAGCTGTTAAAGCAACAGAATATTTACTGCGGTTTCGACATGGCCGACGCGTAGGAGCATACAAAAAAGACAATCCGACGTACAACTCGTAAACGTTACAGACAAAAGGTGGAGGTGCTGATAGTGTAAATAACCTCGGACTGATAGAGCAATGGCACGATGGTTTACCGCATGCATAATTTACCCTGCGGAGCCTGTTTTTGTCATTTCGCGTGTAAGTTCGCAAGTTTACGAGCGCGTATGCACGTTGCGTATTTAACTTTCCTTAAATGCATACAATGCTTCATTAAAACCCAAGGACAAACGTGCAATAATTTTATTTTATTGGTTATGTGTCTTAGAAACGCGTATAGTTGCTCCCTCTGCTCAGGCTAGCGCCGACGTACGTCTCCAGACTTGGCCTGCCGGTCGGTCGTGAAGAATTCTTTAATTGCGTAACGTGTACGCAGGGAATTTATCACCCAATAGCGCGAATTGATACGTAAAACTGAATATCCTAATTAGGATATGCCCGATACTGGAGTTGTTCCCGTGTCACTGGATAGCTATATTCATAAATAGGCAAATTGACTGGTCTAGTCCAGTTTATAGCCTGGCTAAATATACTTGTTTATATAGGAGCTAGATAACTTTAGGATTGCACTAGTTAGACATTAGAAAGAACACGGGATATTTGCATAGGTACTTGATCTGAAATACATTAGCATTGATATGGTCTGGATATTCTAGTGTTTATCTTTAGAGTTCTTTTCTGTATTCCTATTTTAATCGATTTACATAAAATGCTACTTTATTATTACTAGTAATTGCATGCAATATCATGTTTGAGTGTTTATAGGAATGTACTTCACGGCATTTTACTACTACTCTTTTGATACCTATCGTTAAACCTACTTATGCAATTCCTTTTATGAATTTCCATATTTATATTCAAATGTTTTTAAAAGAAAGATTTGTGTCCAAACTCTACGACTATAATTTATAGTCATATAGTCTTATGGTGCAATAAAACAGTATTATGCCTTCACAATTTCTTTTGGTTGTAATTATCAGCAGATATTAAGATAATCAAAAAAGGAATTAATTTGCGCTTTTAGTGTGGGTGCACTTTTTCCTCGTTATTTCATCATTTCCTTTCCCTTCCCTTATCTCAATCAGACAGATTCAAACATGTCCGCTAATGATAGGTATTCCTAATAGAAAGTCTTCTTTTCTACTATTGAACACTGTCTGTTATACCTGTTTTACACAATTGAGTGCGCAATTTAGTACACAATTTGTGCAGTAAGTAGATACAGCAACATCTTAAAGCAGAAATTGTGATGAATTTTCTTATGCTGACTAGTTTGTCTAGATATTTAAGCATTTTCTGTTTGCAGATTTCAGGTGCTTAACAACTTATTGTGCAACTTCTCGCACAAAAGAATTGTGTTGTGTAAAACAGCTATTATCTGTATACCAATTTTATATGTATCTGTATACATTTTTAAAGTATTTAATGACCTCAATTCGCTACTTTATATCCATACTTAATTTTGGAATTGAGTTTGATAAATACATATTAACTCGTACCCCAAGGGGCTCAGCGATGAAGAAATAACTATAATCCAAAAATTGTTTTTCCTTTTACTACAATAAATTTTCATACTACACGTAATCTAAAAAAATAATAATTTAACTCTTAAATCCACTAATCAGAGAAGTTCACTAATTTCCAAGTAGGTACCTATACAATTTGTCGAAAATGCAATTCTTCTCAATCTAACTTTGGACTATCCTGGCCAACAATAAACAAAATCGAACAAACGAAAACTATTTCTGGTATGCGTCTTTTTCCGTAGACTGTAAATCTGAAAGCAGATATTCAGAAGTGAGTCTTGTTTGTGAGATGAAAACATTTTCAGAAAAATTACAACTTTAAAGTCTGTCCTTCTTGTTTTATTTTTAATTCTTTGGAAAATGGTAAAACAATTGTGTCCTTATTTGTAAACAGAACAGGAATAAATACCAGCCTTTGTTTTAAAAAAATATCGCCACCATGCTTCCAAGCTGCATTTTGTTGCACAAGCCGTACAATCCAACACACATGCTTCTTGTCTGCAATAAACCGTCGTCATCTAAAATTGCTTTGAAGAATGGCCTTTTTATTCTTTTAGAACACTTTTTCCCAAATAATCCGCAGATTTTGTCGATTGTATTTATTTATGTCATATTAATTTACAATGTAACTATTTCATATAAACATTTAAGGCACCTTTTCCTTTCTTACTCTGAGTGATGATTATTTCTAAAGATCTCAACAAATCTAAACAAAAAAATACGTGTGCTAAATTCAATATTTCAATCCCTATTGGTATACACATTTCAACGGCATTAAATTGATAAAGATCATGTCGATTTGCAGAAGAAGAAACGGCGCCCAATTGAATGATAAGATCTAGACTGGCTACTCGATCGAAATAACAAATGCGTACGATAAATATTCAGCCGAAGACAACGGCGGTATGTAAATAAGTAGTCGGGTATTGTATGAGAAATTACCGTACCGGTACATACGGTGGGTAAACACAAAAGATAAATAAAACCGGGCCGATTTTTACAGACTTTTCCAATAATGTATGATTTATTTCAAATCTATAGATAGAGCCCGCACTCATGAATCGATACCTATCTTCGTCGTGCGCGGACCGCGGTCGTCCTTGACTGCGCCCGTCTCTATTTGCAATTATAAGCATCTCTCACCGTACGTACTACGTACCGACGAGACGGTACCATTACATACAGTACGTCCCATAAAAATTACGCGCTCTTCGGGAGGGTAGGTATTTATTCTGAATATTGTCATTTACGAGTATATGTTCATTCGTAATTATTAAATAAGCAGCCTACAGCTAGCTAGGAAGAAAAACGTTTCCACCATTCCTTACGTAGATTACGAATCTACAAATAAAAAAGGTCATTCAAGTCACATTGTTTCTTGTTGAGAAAAGGGTGTAAGAAAATGTAAAAAATGCTTTATTCTTTAACTTGGCTCAAATGAAAGCTGCGACTGGTAGCAGGCATTTAAACATGGCGCGGGGAAATTTTAGTCCCCCGTTTGTCAGTACTGAAACATCGATCCACATAGTTGTAACTGGTTTCTCTCTTCATAGCTTGAATGTTCAAGCTTTAATTTAGGTCAACGTGTGCCATTTTGCGCAATTATGTTTATCGGAATTGGGATGTGTATGACGAAGTTATAATGTGACAAATGTTTGAAGTGCTACCTACAGTGTTTTCAGGAAAGTCCGCAGCATATGAAAAAAATGTATTATCCATTTTTCAGAAAATTTTATTCTGTATAAAAGTTGGCTGCTTATATGAAACCGATACAGCAACAGTCGAATATGTAAATTTCGATACCATATACCAAGCGATTCAGAATATATGAAGTTGTAAAAAGAGTAAAGTAACCTTTATTTTCATTATTATCGATAAACATATTTGGAAATGTTGTTTAGAAGTAAAAATTATATTCAAATATGAAGTCACTGCCACATAGCTTGAATTTTTCTTCTTTGTTTTTTTAATTCTTACTTTTATGACAAATATTAGTCAATTCCAGTGATACTAAAAGCTTCGTTTTAACCTATTTTTTAAAAATTTGAATAATTTTTTACGGTTTTTGTTATTTTGTTATAATAACTAATGTTTATTTAGAACTAGCGCAAAATTGCTCGTTTTCTTGATGCAAAGTTGATATTTCACCCTGTAGGTAATAATAGTTCATACAATAATTAATACACGAGCGTGACTTACCTTTAATTCAATTAATATTAATGAGTGGATATGTTTATAATAGTAGTTATCCATCTACAGCAAGCGACTAGTCGTGGTTGCTGATATTTTCAATGAAAGATACTCGGACAACCAAATTACTGTTGAAAATCTCTAAGAAACCCCACTAAAAATACGTTGCCGGAAATAAGGAGGCAAGTTTACCAGTGTTGCAAGCAATGCAGTAAATCAACATCACATAACATTAAAAAACTGAACAAATATAACCTTTATAAACAAAAATAACTACTAAAGGCAAGAGACTATGGTATCTGGTATGACTTCATTATCGATAAACTTTACTTGAAGATGTTGTTTAGAAGTAAAATTTAATAATTTAAAAATCTGTCCTTTTCCATTTCCCCCTCAAACCAGATGGCGAAGTCATAACTATGGCATCAGGTCTGATGTCATAGGTATGGTACTCATGCCATAGTGTCTTTCCTTTAGTGTACTTATAAATTTCGTATGGTTTTTAAAGGTGATATTTGTTCAGTTTTACCATGTTATGTGCTGTTGATTTACTGGATTGGGTGTGATAAGCAATACCGAAGTCGTTCTATGTACGACTATTGCTTGCAACACTGGTATATTATAATATGTTTTTTGTGGCATTTCTTAAAGAGATTTTCAAGAGATTGTCTGCTTGAATTTTCTTATTATCCTAGATATGGTCAACTTGGTTGTCCGGGTTCTTTCATCGAAATATCAGCAACATCGAGATAATCGCTTTTCTGTAGATGGATAACTACTACTATAAACATATCCAAAGTCATTAAAATTAATTGAATTAAAAGTTAGTCACGGTCATTAGTTATTATATGATGTATTATTATCTACAGGGTGAAATATCAACATTGAAACATGTACGATGACGTACTACATTTTTAAAACTACTTTGCATCAAGAAAATGAGTAATTTTGCGCTAGTTCTAATTAAACATTAGTTATCATACCAAAATAATCAAAAATGTATTCAAATTTATAAAAATATATTAAATCGAACATTTTAGTATCACTGGCATTGACGAATGTTAGTCATAAAACTAAGAATTAGAAAAAAAACAAAAAAAGAAGGAATATTTCAATTGGTATAGGTGGCTGTGACTTCATATTTGAATATAATTTTTACTTCTAAACGGCCGTATTGGTTTCATATAAGCCGCCAACTTTTATAATGAATAAGATTTTCTGAGAAATGGATAATAAAAGTTTTCCATATGATGCGGAGTTTCCTGGACACACTGTATGTCTTGAGTTTCATTTCACATACTTTGCTAATCATGGAGTCGGTCGTAGGAGTAGTAACTACTAGTTTTTGAAAAAGTGTCAAATACTGCATTAAAAAGCAGTTACTCAAAACAAACCATAGAGAAAAGTGTGTTATAACCATCTATTTACACGTAGAAATTATTGCACTTATTTCTGATCCGTCCTTTATATTTTTTTTAATAGATAATCAGTACAAATTACTTCCGCAAACTATAAAATAAAACGTGCACTTATTGTAAGCAGTTGGTAAAATATTTGACCAAAACAAAAAATATTTGTCGAATACAAAAAATATTTAAGCAATGCAAAAAGTTCCTTGTGCATTACTGGTTATTTAACCAACAAGTATATTAAAAACAACGATTAATGATCGAGACTGTTTAACGCCCGAGCGATTAGCGAGTGCGTTAATTGTCGCAATCATTCATCGCCGTTTAATATTCGAGTTGGTTTTTTTCGTCAATCGTATTGTTCTGGCTGCGTCAACATCGATCTTATTCATCGATGTAGATTGAGTTTGGACATTTATGTACATTGACACTGACAGTTCTGAACTGTGTGCCTGGATAACAGAAAGTATAGAGGGGATGGTTCTATTTTACGTATGTTCGATTGTCTATAAAGAAGTCGTTTGATTGGCTATAACAAATCATGCGTTAATAGAAATCGTGCCTTTATAGAGCTTTTTAATAAATAATTTTCTATTCAGTAAACATACACATAAATAAACGATCGACGGAAAAAGAATAAATGTGCAATAAATTTATATAAATGTACATCAGAATAAATATTTGTTGATTTCTATATTTTTTTAAAGTTTTTTTTAATGTTCCTTTTATGGTTTATTTCTACACTTAAATAAATAAATGTGCAATACAATCGGTACCTCTATAAAAATATAATGAGCAGCCAAAAAAATCATGTTCGTTGAGAAATATATTTCCAATCGTTTAAATAAATCAGCATTTGAAAATATCATATGCGCATTTACTAATCTAAATTGTACCATGAGAAAATTATAATGCGCCCTAGGAAGAATATAATGTGCATTAAGTTCTGTAACCGTTAGCGTACATACAGTCCGCGCGTAATGTATGGAAACATGGGAACATTTCTGAGATGTTTTGTCATTTAAATAAATCCTTGACGACGTCGATTTTTAATTAGAATTGTAAATTGAAAAATATTGAGAAGCTTGGGGAAAATAGGTTTTGTAAATTCAATATGAAATGCCCTTTAGGTTTGAATTAATTGCTCTGAAAACGAATCTAAAAATTATATATCGCGCAAAGTTTTCGAAAAAAGTGCGTAAAGATGTAAAATTCGATTTTGTTAATTTTCACAAATTTATACCATCATTGTCCTAGAAACTTCAAAATACATATTAATGGTAATCCTTAATTTGAATACTCAATCCTTAAGCTCATATTTATATTCAGCGCAAATAAATGAATCGAAAACGCCTATTCGCAATCCATAAACAAATAAATAATTATATCCTAATTTTCAACTGTCGTTTTCTCAAAAATTTTATTATGTAAGGCCTTGTAAATTACCTTTAAAACAATTAACAGATCTATCAATATCAGTACAACTAAATATGGGGTTGCCATTTAAAAAACGTGTCGATATGTAGAATAAGCCATTTGAATTATTTAATAAGGTATTATATCATTGAAAGTATGCGGATACGAATCGCCAAAATACAAATCAGCGTTAATTTTGATGCGCAGTAGATCTAGTGCTCAATAATTATAATTTCAATATACAAGACCATTTTAGGGCACAATATGAATAAAATATTGCTCATTATAACATTTTGTATGTAACATATTTATAATAATGCTATTTGGATATTATTTTAATGCACAAGTTATCCATTGTACGGCACAATATATATTTTTTCATGTAACATATTCATAATTATTTAATGCACAATATTTATTATTTTAATGCACTTATCTATTTAAATTATGCACACTTAAATAGCATCCATAGATAAACTGATCTTCGGCATTTGGCATATCCAAACAGTAACTTTCCACTTCCAAAGAAATATCCCAGAGCCCACCTCCCGTAAGCTTGTGTCCCCTTACTGCTGCCCCGCCAAACATGGGCCAGGACCGTGCATGTATGCTGTTAATAGAATTAGTATTGTACATCGTTGGATTCAGAAAACATGACTGAAACTATCTGCTGTTACGGCTACAAAGCAGGAAGAGCTTTCGTTGATCTTTAACGTGTTGATATACAACTATGGCAGTGTAACAGATAGTCACAGGCGTGCTTGAATTCGTTACACAACCGATTTTTGCGCGGATTATTGTACAAATCGCGGCGCGCAAAATATCATCGAGATATTTGCATATATGCAGTTGAGTTCGTTCGCGTCTAACTGGGCGAGACGAACAGCGAGATCGCGCGCTGTACGGCAAATCTCATCAATTCAGATGAATAATGCTCACCGGTTCACATAAAATTATTAACCGACAAATAATTGCTCGTGGCAGTTTCGTTTGCATTATTTATTCATTGTACGTTACATAATAATGAAGCATTATGTACCGGCTAGGTAACAGCTTCATCAGATGGACCTATGAATAGCATTAATTTTAATTAGACAAGTATACCGGCCTCTCCGTTACAAAAAATAATCTGACAATAATATTACCTGCGTAAAGGTACGCTCTAGGATATATTTGCAGTCGCTAATTATTTATTTAATTTGCATATATTTCCTGGATGAGTACCTAGTTCTTGCTGATTTGCAATTGACTTCTACCGGGGATTTATTTATATCTTGCGGAGGTTGTTGTGTTGCTATCTTTGTTGAAAATAAATAAATTGTCCTTGTTTCTCTTGTTTGTATGAGGTTAAAAGCAGCGAAGCTAAAGATAGGAGAGGGTAACTCTCTTTCCATATATCATCAATGTGATTTCTGAGAACATATTCCATTCGGTTTTGTGATTGTGATTTTACAAAATATACAGTGTAACTGCATTTAGTACATTTGTTTCTCATGACAGATAAGCTAATTTGATCGTGTGTTTACCCTTAGCGGCATAATTAACGGCATGAATTAAATATTGGATGATACCTGATACCAGTAGAATATCGTTCTATATTTCATCATTCAATCGTAACCTACTGTGATCAGCAATTAACAATTTTCTTTAAACGAAACGATAAGTTGCCGGATCAGGTGAGCCACAGAAACGCGTAATATAGGCCCTGTGCACAGTAGGTACGGAGTGGGGGACTCAGAAACGATTTGGATGCCCATGGCGAAATATGAATCCCGCGAGAAGTTTTCTCCGTTACCGTTGCACGCAAAAGCGCTGCGAAAACGGGCACTAATTTCACTACAAACCACAATAAACACACTACTTGCTTCTACCAATTTACGCACAACAACAACTTTAGTAGACACGTTACAGGAAACTACTACGGGGTGATTACTAAGGAGGAAACTGCATAAAACAGCACCACTACGTGTCGATATTAGACATGTCCCGTCGTAAGACAGATGGCGTGTTGTATGCGCACCCGGCCACTAGAATTCCCAATATAGATTTTCAAATAAAGAATATTACACCAACCTACAAGAAGTACTTCCCTGTTACTGAACCTCACACCAAATGTCCGGGAAAGGTAATACCTAAAAGCGTGGTGTTCAAAATCTTATATTATATACTAAGATGTATAGTTTTATCATCAAAACCTGGAACTGAAACACCAAATATAATAATTTTTACTTTATCATACGCAGTATATAATAATTGTAATAATTTTGATACCAAAACCTAAAACCTAATTTAATATTTCCCGAAACTGAAACATTTTACACATTTTAAGTAGTCTTAATGAGCTGATCATCGAACACCATCGTCAATCTTTCGAGCAACTTGTAATGGTTGTTAATATGTTTGTATTTTCGAGTGATATGTTTATTCATATTATGCATTTTTTAGTATGTTCGTCAATTCTGTTCCCTCTTCGAAATCAAAATTTTAATTTCCTGGCATATTATTCAATCGCCCATTATATGGTAATTTTTAAGAAATTTTCTAATAAGTACTCTATGAAAAAAATACCATACATCACACCAACAATTACGAGCAGAGAAGAGGACGATGCACTAGCAGTGGTGTGAAGAAACCTGACCGCGACTTATCTAAATCAATAATGAGTTAGGGTAGTAGCTTAGCTTCTATTTGGCATTTCTTTATTTATCATTTCTACTGCGTTGCTGGTACCTATATCCTATATCTAAGAAATTTAAACGTTGTATCCTTAAATAAACAATAAACAATTGTTCAGGATGCTCCACTTAATATTGTTTAAAAAATACTATATTTTGATATTCAAAATCTATTTTATTAGTTTGAAGATGCAAATTAATTTTAGTATAATTATAAATATAAATGACGTACATGCATATTATGCCTTATTATGGGTTACATGTCAATCATCATTTGACAAAAAAGTTAAGCTCAAAGACTGCGTGACGAAAAGTCATTTAGATAGTGCGATTTTCAAAACCCAATTTTTGCTCTCATCTTTTTTTCTTTTTGATGAATAAATAGTAAAAAGGTACTTTTTGTTTGTTGTTTAATAATATATTCTCAAGTTATTTCCCGTTTTGTTAGAAATCCTAACTATAATAATATAATATATTGTACATATGTATACTGCCGTTGTATGTATCATTGTTTTGGTTAATTTTCTTCTGAACCGAGGAACTAATTTTATACCAAAATTAAATGTAACAAAAAATGAAGTACAGCATCTTTTAATTTTAATTGTTAACAGTTGTCACATCTCGTCTGTACTTTATGTATTGCAAAAATCTTCCACCGACCGGTTCGCATCCAAACATAGAGTTGGCAATATTTTACAACCGCCCTGAATAGAACAGGGACAATAAGTTATGTCGTGCATCTCAAAGATGAAAATCTTATCTTCTTTTGTCCGAGTACAAGATGTGCAATATTCGTCTTCAATTGTTTCAGTGTAAAAATCCTACACTCGCGGTCTTGTACGCTGTCGATATCTGGGTCCGAGTCATTTATCTGCCGTAATTTATCTACGGAGCAATGTGTCCGCGGAGGCAGAGGCAGAGAACACTCCCGGCCAAAATAAAGAAAGGTGCCGATGCCGTGACCGTAACTTTCGGTTTCTTTTTTTTTAGTTTGTAGGTACCGGTCACAATATACGGAGCGTTCCGATGTTATAGATCCACTCTGTTTATCCGCTTGTCGCAAATCCTTAAGACAAAACGTATGTAGGTAAGAGTTACGAGTGCGGTTTTTCCGCAGCACCTAAGCCTCATCGAGTCCTTTGAGCTTTTCCCTGAGATATTCCCTACGCAAACTTTCAACTCTTACCCATCAGATCATAACTGCATCAGTGTCGGCATTGTCGACACATAAATTGTGTCATACTTATTACGATACAACACATCCCAGTTACTATTAATAACCAAATAGTAACGTACGCAAACACCGCCAAATATCTCGGCATGACATGAGACGCCAGGCTCCGCTGGACAGCCCATGTCAAAAAGAAAAGAGAGGAACTAGGAATCCGTTATAGAGAGATGTACTGGGTGCTAGGAAGAAACTCTACGCTGTCTGTACATAATAAGCTTATCTTGTACCAGCAAATTCTAAAACCCGTGTGGACGTATGGTGCTCAAGTCTAGGGTTGCACCAAAAAAAGCAACATTAAAATTGTCCAGACCTTCCAAAATAAAATATTGAGATGCATTGTCAATGCGCCTTGGTACATTAGGAATCATGATCTCCACAAGGACCTCAAAATGAAGTTTGTGTGCAAAGAAGTCCAAAAATTAGCAAGAAGTCACGAGGAAAGGCTTCACCATCACGTAAACGTTGAGGCCATCCAACTCCTCGACAACACCGCATTAGTCAGAAGACTCTAGAGAATGAAGCCTTTTGAGTTAGTGTGAATGTGAGATAGTGACAAAAGCAGAGTAAGTGCTGGTTGTAGGTGTTAGTTCTAAAAGCAGAGTCAGTGCTACGTAGTGCGCAAGAAAATCGTGCCCAGTATACCAGGACTAACTGAAAGACATCGATGGGTGCCTGTTAGGTTAAGTTATACTAGTAAAATAAGTTAGAGTTAAGTTACTCATTAGTCAATTATGACTAGATTGTAATGCTCTTATTGAATAAAAAAAAATACTTATTAAGGTATATGTGTGAACTCCATTAATAAAAATATGATAAAAGTGGTAGAATATTATAGTTTATTGCGGTGCTTATCAAACCAAAATCTACCGCGGCCCGATATGATTAGTGCTTTGTTTTTCGTAATTTGTTTTTCGCATTTCCATACATTTATATCTTCCTTTATATACATCGACTACACAAGAAACTGTTCACCAATAAGTTCTTACACGGAATTTATTTTTTGAATGTAACAGACATATTCTTTTATTACGGCCCTGTAATTTCAGGAGTAAGTGTCGCTCCATTCGCCATCACAATAAAATTAAATTGATTTATACATAAGATAGAACCAGAAACGTTTAGGTGCGCGTAATATGAACAACTAATTAAAATATACGTTTCTGGTTTTATCTCGGAAATTGACCGATCGAATTTATTTACGTTTGGTACACGCATAGTAGGTACTTATTAATTCTCTTTAATTGTATGTCGCTGAAGAAAACGGATGTCATTAACTAACATTTGCTCACTAATTCTTTATATGTAACAAACATTAACGGACGTTAACGTTAACCGTTAATCGTTAACTTAATATAGAAAAACTGTTGGTTATGTTGAGTGTTGTCCTAAGAACTTTTCAAACTTGATACAGTAGTAACTAAAATAACAATATTGCGAAATGCAAGATTTAAAAATATACATTCCAAAGACCAACTAAGGTGGTTGGAGTTAGAAGGAAACCATTTTTGAAGGTTATGTTTCAAAAATATACGAAGGACAAAAGAGAACACCCTGTTTATCAGTGGTTTGTATTATCCTAATTTTGATCATTGGGCTAGCCCTACTGATAAACTGCGTCGAGTGAATAATTTTAATAGCTTATATAGTAATCAAAATAACACAGCTAACTTATTTGACAGCTTGTATTCAAAAGATTTATTTTTTATAAATAACGTTTGTATTACATTTATTTTTGCCTGGTAGGGAGTTTCTGGTAAGAGTTTCTAATAACATTGGCCAAATACTGCGGTTGTTATTAATAATAGCCGGTAATTATTAATACAAACACATTTATCACAGTAACCGCAATATAGTGAGGGTAAGTATTGTTTTGTTCTTAAATATTTCCTTACAGGAATCCCCTGATTTCGGTTGAAATATGCTTCTTAGACATGCACTTTTTAATTTCTCTCTACTCGCCACTTCAACCGAATTGGACCAAAATTGGATGCCATATTTTATCCTGGAATATACATAACCGTAACATGCGGCCCTTGCTGCTCGGAGGCTACGTTGGTGATGGTATGGAGGGCATATATAAAATTTGAGACTCTTGCACATAATTCCCCTACCTGCTGATTCTAGCTCATTGACAAGTCAAGAACAACCACAAGAAATCTTGCCGTTGTTTCGGATGTCAACGTTTTCTTGCGGCACACAATAACACATTTCCTATTCCTGTTTTAAAATAAACCATTTTCGCTTTTTCTATGTTCAATTCTAAGCAATTGTTATTAAGCCACACCGATACATTAACCACACTATCCTCGAGTTTCCTCTGCAAAGATTCCCACCTGATATGGCAAACTACATGGTAGGTCATTGAAGTAGATTACATACAAGATGCATCTCATTACTTATACCTGAGGAATTCCCCTGTTTACGTATCTCCATTTCGAAACTATATGGTCACCGGTATGTGGGTTAGTTACCACAATTCTCTGTTTTCTATTACTGAGATAAGATAATAGGTTTAACACTTGTCTTCGAAATCCCAATATCTCCATATTCTCTAGCAGTATTTGATAGTCTACGGTGTCGAAAGCCTTTGACAGGTCCAGAAAGCGTCTACCACCTACGGTTTACTATTCAGCTGAAATAATATCTCACTCAAAGTCGGGTAAATTGTATGGGTTGTCGATCTACCCTTGAGATAAGCATTTTGAGCACATGAGATCATGTTGGTTTTTTAGTTCTGTGCGTAATGACGGTTATTGGAGGACACTGCTAGAAAAACAATGTCTCTCATGTTCGGCATGATTTCGTCCGTCTAGAATGTCTAGGATCTAGATAAATGGATCTTCAAAAAGGTTTGTGCAAAATAATACAATAGTAAAATAATAAACTTTGATGTTAGAATCGTGAATTTAATGACTAATTGTGGTATCTCATGCTAATGCATAAAAAATGCATTAAGTAAAATATAAAAAGACAGGGTTTGGTGCACTGCATCTGATTTTTCGTACAGATAGTTCGGAAAAGACGTTACCCGTAAAACTACAGAAGTTTGGTTACGACACATTATCCTGACCTGGATTAATTAATCAATAATTAATTAACCATTTACTTGATTCTACATTACTGACGAGTTTACGTAATAACCGTTTTCCCTTGAATTTATTCATCTGTATGAGCTGTTGGCAATAAACATATAGCGATTCCTAGTTACCAAACTTCCATCTATCCCCAATAGATGTCACGACGGGTTTGTTTAATTCGAAACTCGGATTGCAAGTCCTGGAAGTGACAAATAAAACCTATCAATTTCAACTGCCTCTGTAGCTCAACTGGGAGATCTGTCAAACGGAAATTGGAGGGTTTCTGGTTAAAATCCAGGCGGAGGTATGTTTTCAAAAAATTATTCCTCACCTGGATTAATTATCATTCGCTTCTTTAGTTGATTCTAAATTACTGACGAGTTTACGTAATAACCATTCTCCCTTGAATTTAGATAATGTTTGACTTGCGCATGTTTCGCACAGCCTAACGACACATCCTGTATTTTTACAACGGCATCACAGATTTATGTAGACGCGGGCGGCGGACTTGCAAAGTTTACTTGGCCGGGATCGTCCACTTTCACCTACACCTTGCGGACAACTCGCAAAATGCATAGTCACCTGGGACAATACGATTTGTCTGAATAATAATTACGTACACGAAAGGAAAAAAATAACCACGTTGCGGGAATGTTGCGCAACTATCTATCGCAAATTTAATAAAGAAAATCTAATTAGTTTTTTCTATTCTGATTTCAGGAGCAGTAGCCCGAGGTTCATTCCATATGTGGTAAGTCGATTCAGTTGTTCTACTACTACTGTGATTGCACACTGTGGGCAAAAAAAGAGTACAAATTTTCAATTGCTGATATTTTCAAAAATATTAAGGAAATTCAAGTATTTCTTTGATAAACTAATTGCTTATATTGTGAAGATTGAAAACATACCATATTTGCAATAATTGAACGTTCTACTCCAATGTAGTGTTGCTTTATGTATGGCTATGCAATATTTCTGTTAATATCGGGTCAATTTAATGTTAAATGGAAGGTGTAATGAAATTAGTAGGTAATGGTATTTGTTTTCTTTTGGTCATAAGGAACAGTAGAGATTTTATAGCATCGTATACAACATCGTCTTTTGTTGTATTTACTTAATAAAGCAGTTGGATTGGACGTTTGCATAGAAACAAAAAGATTCCATTGCATAGACTCGAAAAGTCAGTCCAATTGCGAACTTGAGTTATCTTTAATGATGGTGGAGAAGCCACCCAACGTTTAGTTTCCTTATGGGCGCCATGTTCGATTTTGAAATTTTTAAAGCAATTTTCTTATCTGTTTTCCATATTGTACTACAATTATTGGGCTGTAGATTTTTTTGCAAATTTTTATCTTTTTGCTACCCCAACATGAAATTTTGCTTTTGAAGTGATTTGGAACTAAAATCAACATCGCTTTTTATTGAGCTAAAATTATAGCAGTTTGCTTTCACTTGTCTGATGGTCAGGTCTTTGCTGTTCGTTGTCACGTAAAAATTACATCAAATAAAAAATATCTAAAAAGAGGAACAACACAATGTATTCAGGCTGGCTTCAGGCTAATGTTGGAAGTTCTCTTTATTTAAACATGACATAAAACTAAAAAAGACGACTTGGTTTGAAGAGGTGTGACATACTCAAAAAACGTTGATTCCAGCTCAAGTTCAATCTTAGCAAGAACAAGCAAAGGAACTAGAACAAGTAATATACGTCTGAAATGTACAGCTAAACAACAAGTGTGATATTGTCATAATATTGAAACTGACGAAAATACCACCTAAAATAATAAATTCAAACATGCCGCCCATACCAACACCAATGGCTTGATCATTAAAGACTCAAGTACACAATTAGATTTCTCTTGCCATTGCAATGCTTTTGTTACAAACGTCATATTCCACTGGTTTTTTCTAAAAACAATAAAAAAAATATTTTACGCTGTATAAGAAAAAATCACCCTGTATATGATGCTATAAGATCTCCAGTGCCCTTTTTTACCAAAACAATACGAATTTCACATTCATATCACCCGATATTATCAGGAATGTTGCATAGCCAAACATAAAGCAACATAACTTTGGATTGAAACGGTCTGTTATTGCGAATATGGTATGGTCTGAATCTTCACACTACAAGCAATTTCTTTTAAGAAGAAATATTTGAATTCAATAAATATTATTGGTAATAGGAGTGATTAAAAATTTTTACCTTTTTTGGCCCACAGTGTATATAAGTTATTCCGTGTTGGAACAATATTTTGACATATAATTAGGTAAAACAACAATTTCTTTTGCGAAGTGTTCGTACTATTTCTTTCTTACAGTTATGTACAGTAAAACTGATAGACGACATGTCTCAAGTACTTATCAAGCAATAGGTTTTGTATTCAGTATTATTTAATCGAACACATTATACAAATTAATTCCCAGAGGACAAAAAACGACACAAATTTTAATTACTTTTATGTAATTCCAATAATGATTAGTCGGTTCAAATATTTCTTTGATGAGGTGGCCGAGTAGATAACGCAAATGCCAAAGTTGGAGTTTTACTTGTCATTAAATGCATATCGTGAGATATTTGCGAGCATATGAACTTTATTATGGTATAATTTTATGTTAATATCCATACCGGTCTTACCCAGATTAAGAGTTCCATTTGGTTCCTTTTCAATTTGCAATTTTATGATATATAAACCTATTAATTTTACTATACTCAAATGTTAATTGCCCAATAATCACGTCGATAAAGCTTTACCTGTTAACACTCACCACAGACTAAGATTCCTGGCCAAATAACTCACGGTTGGCGTTTGACAACAAAAAATTTGTGTTAGTAGCGAGACTCTATGCAGAGGAAACAATTGCCAAACGACCGTAAAATAACTTGTTGGTTCTTGCGTAATTATTCTTTCGCTTAAGATGAAACTGACCCAGATTCGTAACATTGCAGGCAAATTGTTTTGCGCGCTCAATTCGAGCCACTTTTGCAATTAGTGTCCGAAGTGTGGTGGAATGAGGTAGCGCACGTTTAAGTCAATTAGTGTTTGTAGGGACGGAAAAGTCTACCTGGGACCTGATGACAAATGATCCCAGCAAGCGCGCAAACGTAACACTTCTGATTTCCGGCTTTGTTCGAATAGCACTGAAAGAACATGAAAACCGTTTCATGCCTGACAACGGTCTGACTAATTTTGTTTTGTTTCTAGGTTATTTTCCAACGGATTACGTAAAAAGTTAGTGAAACGTGAAAGCCATTTTTAAGCATTTATAAATAGATATTTGTTTTAGTATTGCTGGTGTAATGGGGGTAAAATATATGATAATTTTAATTCCTAAATTTTCCGGTAGGGACCCCAATACGACAACGTAATCTAGACAGCAACTGACAACGATTAAAAAAGGCATTTATTGCGTTTGCCATCACTTTAATGGCCTTTATCTCCTTAGCTGTGTTTTAACAATTAGCCGATTAAAAAATTAATTATATAGGTACATAATTGCAATTATGTACCTACTTGGAATATTGCACGTGTGATGTAATTCGGAAATTGGAAATGTTTCGAACGGTTAATATATAGGTATTAATGCATTAACCAAGTATTTAAGTATCCACATTAACACACTTTTGTTATAAAACAGTAAATATTCACTTAGTGGTGCCTTCACCATGACACTGAAACAGGTTAACAACTTAAAAATCTGCTTTTCAACACATAACAATTCATAACTGTTTAACCACTTGACTAATATTACTACTGGTGTCCTCTTAAAATAAAGTTGTTTTCAGGTTTTAATGTGTTTTATATGAAGGCAATGTATTTATTATTTGCAGACTCAGAAATGTTATTTAAAGTTATTATAAGAAATGTTTAGTAAAGGCGCTGATGTGTCATGACTAATGTTCACAATATTAAATTATCTATTTCACAGGAACTCCAAAACAAAATGAGTTTGTAAGTAGACTTTAAATTTACAAATAATTAGAAATTTTTTAAACTCTTTGTCATTTGTGGTTTGTATCTAGAATTGGCTGATAATGTGATTGCGGCACGAAACACGTACCAAGTATGACCGATATTAATGTTTTCTAAGATTAAATTATACTGGGTGGTATGATTAAAAAGAGTGTTTGCTTTTACTTTAAGTATGACATTTTACTTCATAGTATTTTGTGGAGTATAATCTATCACATAAAGTAAATACTTCAATGGGTAGTTTTTACTTATGTTAGAAGTATAGACTAGTAGTAAATGCTAGGACATAATATTTCGAGGAAAAAAATTGTGAATTCCCTTAGAATTTTTTCAATTTAATACTACAAAATCGCTTAACTTCAAATCCTTCCTTTAACTCTTTAGGTAGTTCAATTTCGCGGACAAAGAAATCGAAACACTTTTCTTGAAACTTCTTTAATTATTTTTGAAACGGTAGTTTGACGTACCCCATCATCTACACGAACACCTTGTTAAAATCCAGGATCACCTAGACTTCCTAAAATATCTCCATTTTTGTTACATTTGATAAAGGTGGTCGTCTTGTCTCAATATATTTTCCTATGAACTTGTCTGCCATCCATTCAACTTTCATCCATTCAACGCCAGGAGAACAATGCCTTTAGCTATAAAGTTATCTAAAATAGTTGACTATTTTTCTTTACAGGTCTTCCCCATGCGTTCTATGTTACCATATTTTCCTCCTTTTCCTACGATAATTTTTAGTATTTCCTTAAGTAAATGCTACAACATGAACGATTTGCTAGAAGTAAAAGTAAATACTTTTTTAACCATACCGCTCACTATCTATGTACTTCATCAAAATCCATATTCAATGGTTTAAATTTCAGGTTTTAACATATTTACCTTTTCAAGTCTGAAGTTTGACAACAAATGGAAAACTTCTTTATTATTGACTTAAAAAAAATATATTAAGAATTATTTTGAAACACTGTCACCTATCTTGAAAGTATTAAATTTTTTGTTAATGACGACAGAAAATTAAATTAAGATAGAATCGTTAAGACAAAAATGTCCAATATTCTGAGAGGTTAGTGCGACACACATCTGTACACATTCATTGAAGTATTCTACAACTTATACAACTTATAGTTATATGTATAACTAAACCTAATTATATTGAGTTTGTCAGATATTCTACCATTGGCGCCCTTAGCGTAATTCAACGACATTTTCACGCTATTAGGTTCAAAAAGCAAGGGCTCTCATGAAACGAGTTTGCCCTAAGCCTACTGAATGAAGCTAAAATTGATTGTTCGTGATTATTTGACAATGTTTGTATTTGTTTGACAATAATTGGCAATTAGAATTGACAATAATTGGCAATTAGAATTGACAATCAATGTGTTTTTGTGTTGAGATTGCACGTAATCACAATTGAAAATATCACAAAAATAATATAGAATGACATTGAAAATTTCAAATATGGAAACTATCCATAAGAATACCACGTAATTAGGAGTGAAAATGAACACAAAAAAGGTAGTTGACTGTGAAAAGCTTTTCCAAAAACATTTTTTCGTAATATTGAAAATAAAAAAAATAAGGTAGTTCCCGGTATACTATTATATACATTGCAAACAAATTGATTGTTGCATTACTTGCTAGTTTGAAAGAATCCACAATCTTTTACAAATAACAAGAACAATTTTATGAGAAATTTATAATTCATTTATTGCAAACTTTCTGAAATACGTTAGTATTAAACGTCACCGATAAGTCAAGTATAAAAAATAAAACCTGTAGTAAGCGTCAGATCATAAAAATGGGTACAATAAAATACAATACACATCAATAACCAGATTATAGTATTATAACAATAGATCCCTAGAGGCACATCACAATGATCGACATTTCAAATTTACGACTGGAAGGTATTTTATCCGCTCTGCAGATGGCACCTGCTAACAATAAAAAGTAAATTTATAGATGTGGTGAATTGGGCAATTACCATTGTTATTGTTATACAATAAAAGTAGTGAAAGGTTATGCGTTGCAAATCAACACTAACCTGAAGTGTGTATAAAACAGTAATCAGTTCGGGACTCGTTCTTCGCTGTTATGATTACATGACAGCATCTTCATTCGAACTATTAATGATGCTGGACCAAGATAATAAACTGATCGATTATATGCTCCTATCAAGTCTGGAACATTACCTCGAAAGGTATTAGTATTGTAAGCGGTGCTTAAACAATGTCCCATTATAATTGTGAGTTACGAAATTGGGTAAGATAATTTAACGGCCAATCTAAAGACAATGGGCATTTACACCGCTCGGCAATATGGGTGTTATCAACGGGTTCAGTAAATACCAAGGTGCGGCTGTGAACCGATGGGGGTAACAAATGGGTACACGAGTGCAAGACACAATACTATATGTCGGACAATAACTCATTATTGTATCAAGTAATTGTTGCGTCGATTTGTCAGATAAAAGTAAGGAATTGATTCGTAAGAATTTATAAGTGAACAATGTTTTCTTGATTTCTTTTAATGTTGGTTGATGAATTTGACACCCTTCGGAAAATGCATGCCGTTTAACTTCAGTGCTTAGTCGCACTATAAAACCTTAATAACACTAATCTTTGAAGGAAAAAATACAAAAGTATTACGAAAGTATGTGTCGAAAATGTGTCAGTCCTTGCTAAGAACCGTAGAAGTGCATAGATGAGAAATGGTATTAGAATTTTTTCTTTTAACTAGAATTTTTATATTAATTAGTTGAGTGCAATAAAGCTGATATCTCAGAATCCGGTACAATTATGCTCCGATGTTCATGAAACCATTTGGATTGTGTTTATTAGACATACAAATAAATAAGCTACCACCTTCTATTTGAAACAAATGTCTAAGGTTGAAGGGCTAGAGTCACAAACATACTATCCTTATCTGCATCTATAAGTTGCTGATTATTCTTAAACTTAATTCTTGTTTTGGCAAACTAATGTTGAAAAAAGTGTTATTGTTTATTCAATTGCAAGTTGTGCCAATTTAAATAGTTTTTGTTGGTACTGTGCAGCCTACTTTTATTTACATGGTATAGTATATTTTTCTCATTAGCTTAATATTATATTTTCGGTTTTTAAATTTTAAGCTGTTATTTAAATTTATTTTAGGAATAACTAGTAAATTTCTTACTCTTAATATTTCTCCTACAAAATCTCTGAGAAAAATACTATTCTACTAAAACTTGCAGTAGGCAGTATGGAAGCTATTTTATTTATTCCAATTTTTCTAGCCAATAAATGTCAATCCGAGTAAAAAGTTTCAAGTCGACTTTCTTATTTCAATTCCTTAAAAATTTACATCTGTTTGAAAAATTAATTAAACCCACAAAATAAATAAATTAATATATTAAACGGTGGCGTATAGGATAGAGCGGCTGCTATCTACGCTGGAAGCCCGGGTTCGAAACCCGGCTCGGGCTAAAATCGACTGTCCTGGTATTTCAGGCAGGGAACAAATACCTTTACAATCCGCCTTCCATCAGATGAGAAAGTAAAACCGGTGGCCTCGTGTGCTGGCATGATGCGAAATGCACGTTAAAGAACTCTTACTGAAGGTTGACAAAATTCCTTCAGTTCGACAAAATTCCTGGGTGTGTGTAGCCTGCTCTCAGCGTCGGTGATTGGCCTAAGTTGCGGAAATAGACCGACGTAAAATAAACATGTAAAAAATATATATTAGACAATGCAAAAAGTAGAATGCACAGAAACAATAATCATAACCAAACAATAACCACAATATAATACATAACTAGTAATAAATTGAATAATGAATGAAGATAAAAGGGAAAACGTTTCACTGATATATTTAGAAAAAAAATCATTCTAAGAAAATAGCATCAAATTACTTATTGGACTCAAACTAATTCCTCGGGTTGCGACGTTTTTACCTCTAATTTCTCTCCACTATAATATGGATTTCCGTTTGTTCCAAAGGAATCAAAATACCCATTTATATGTTAAATTTTAATTATTTTTTTCTTCTACACAGGTAGACATTTTTGTTTAACTTAAATAAATATTTGTTTGACGAGAGACAAAATTATATTTATTTGATATAAACAATCTTTTCTTGAGTCTAAATAATATTACTTTTCTCCAAACAAATGGCATTTGACTCAACTAAACATTCTTTGTAGCAAATAAATATATTTTTGCCTCTATCCAAACACGCATGTATTAGAATTAAACAAATATTTCTATCTGTGTATAAAATGTTTCTGAGAAATATTCCGACAGGTACAATTACTTCCGAATCATTTAAAAAAATTCTACATTGAATTAAATTGAAAAGAAACTTTGGACAGAACTCGAAACTCGAACTCGGCTTTAACTTAGTTATTTTCTGCACTAAAGCGACTATTATTATGATAAATATTACAATACGTTTGAATATAAGTTTTATATAGTGTGTCCCACTTAAGAGTGTAACACCTTTATATCTTTTTTTTTATTTTTAGTCCAATTTTAATAATTTTTTTCAAATATAGAACACATATTTTTCTATTTATTGCCAAAAACCAATTGTCTTCTTTAAAAATCAAGAAATCACTTTAGGGATTTTTTTATCGATAATTGTTCAGAATTTCCCAAAAACACTAAATCCAACATTTCAATTAAAAAAAGTCTGCCGAAAAGGTGGAAATAAGATTCGCGAGTGTAAGCAATATTATCCAGACAATAATTAAATACGACAAAGCACTTTGACCGTTCAGGTTTTATTTCAAACAAAATTTCCACAGGACACTTTTTTTAAGCGCAGATGCCTATGCAAATAGTATTTACGGACAATTATTTTTGAAGAAAATTTCATTATTTTTTAATTTTCATGAACTTTTGGATTTACCTGGTCATGAGCGAAATTAAATGTAGGTTATGTTTTTGATTTAATTAGTGGATTTTGGAAAGCGATAGTACATCAATAGTGCAAAGTTTGACGTAACACTCGTGATTCGTGTATGTGATCACAATCATCAGAATGTTATAGACAGGAAATTACCAAATTTGTAGCTTATATGGATAAGTGCCCCAGTTATGTTTGTAATAAATTTATAATCCCTAGTATTGTATGGATAGTTTTGAAAAATTAAATATCGGTTTATTTGTAACTCGTGGATTATGAAAATACGAAAGAAAGACGGATCTTAATCTTTAATCCAATTGCCAATAATCGATCAGCCGTTTTAATTCAAGGAATACCCAGTCATCGTCCGTGTATTGTTCACAATCCAATAAATGACATTACACGGTACACCGAACAAAACCAAATTCGCTGCATAATCAATTGTCAGGCCCGTTTTTGCAAGAGTCCGCGAAGCGCTAGCGCAAACTAACCTTGATCTGCGGTTTTTGAGCGCTTTTTCATCGTTTCCTCCGGAGGCGAAAGAACCAGAAAGATAAAGAAAACGTGCCGCATATACATATAGCCTTTTTACATAAACCCCGACGCTTTGGATGGATTTATCATCGCGTTCTGCTGTAAGGTTAAACTAACGATGATTCATTCCAGTTTGATATTTACACTCAATTAAATTAAAACATTTTGTTCATTAAGGGTGATAAATTTGCGCCGGGCATTTATACTGATTAATAGCCTCCAGATGTGTATCTGCGGTGAAAAAATAAACGCTCCGACAAGTAAACAAATAGAATGAAGCTGGAGAGAGAAAGAGACGACGCCGGCGCCGCTCTTACTTCTAAAAGGATAACGAAAAATGCAGATCGGATGCGGAGATCATGGTAGTGCGTTGCCTCACGCTTCTACACATTACTCACGTATATTACTTTATTAACAGGCTGGCAACGTGATGTTTCAAAAAACAACAGTATTTGATACTTATCCATCTGGAGCCGCTATTTGCGTTATTTATATTATTGATTATTTCCTTTTCTATTGTTTATATAATGAAACAATACCCGGCATGGGCTGTCTCACACAATACATAATACACAAATATAAAGATAATGAAACAAATCTGACAAAAACTGCATCAGATATCTTTATAAGCGTCGGTTTGTCGACACGCATCACTGACTTTTTTTGATGAAATGTTTATGTACTTTTTAAATAGTATTCAGTATACTAATCAGGCCATACTTTAACGATTCAACTGCATTAATCTACAAAGAAGTTTGGTTTCGGCTTAAAAGCTTTCAATAGAAGATATTAATTCCCCTGTTAGATACCTTCGTGGTTTCATCTTGTCACCTTGAGCAGTCTTGACAACCCTTGATTTGTTAATTTTGTAACAAACAGTACATGGGCAAAATTCTCTTTTAACGTCTACTTCTGCAAGTTCTTTGTATCAAAAGAAGGTGCCTGGAAACAACTTGCTTAGGAGATACGTATAAACAAACATAATTTAATAATAAGCAAGTTAATAGTTTATATTCCGATTTGGGGTGGTTCCGCAAATATGGACAATAAGAATTGAGTTTTCCTGTTACAGATGATGATGGACATTTTTTAATCAAAATGGTAGTTTTAAAAAGTGAGTTCGTGTTTAGTTGTGTTCACTTATATAGGTTTCACAGTTATTAACAGTAATTATAATGTCACTGTTTTATTTTTTATTATTTTAAACACTATCTGCATTCGATCATATGCGATGATAGAAAGAACCGTTATTTTATTAGACTACACTTGATGTGTAATAACTAATAACGCTTATGTTTAATTAATGGGGATACAGGTTTTTCCGGTATATTAGTTTTTGAAATATCATGCCAATCGTTCGAGAAAAAACTGCCATATTTTATTCCTTCTTCCACTTCGTAGAATTTATTTTGAGACGTTTGCTCATTTCTACGCCATGTTTGAGCTTATTTTGCAGCCTCGAGTGCACGTCTCGACGACGTCACCAGACGCTGTTTCTCCCGCACATTTGCAAATATCTTCTTTTCTGTGCCAATCACGATTCCTATTGTTGTCATAGCTTTAAGGACGATTTTTGATAGGTTTTGAGCCACGGCGAAGATGTTTGGGTGCGAGGCGCCAGACAATAGAATTGAAGCTTTAGTTGTTGCTTTGACTATCACCACCTAAACACCGTGCTAACAACTCTATCCACGACAAGTAGTTGTAAATCGGCTTGATCGCATTTTCGACATTTTTATCAAGTGTAAGGGTAAGAATTCCAGTTTTTCTTCGCTTTGGTTTTTCGCCATTTGCACCCGAGGATATGCTAGCGATTTTCATTCATCTATACTAGATCTTATGATAGAATTTGGTCCACACATCATTGTACCTACATGTTATCAACAGTATGGATGTCTTCTGATTGGTAAACCATAGAAAGTTGTCTATTCTGTTCAATGTACAAGCCGCATCGGAAATTTTTTGTTGTCTATCAACGTGTAGGAGTTTTTCTTCAGTGTTTCCTATCCATGCCTGTTCACGAGAGAATTTCACAGAATTGTAAACCACACACTGCAAGATTTTTTTGGCTTAATAAAATTTTAGCTCGAGACGAAAAATTGTTGTGTACGCGATCTGACCGAACCGCCCATTCCATACTTGTGGCACCTGCACGCCGTCGGCTAATTGCTTTTAACTTGGCTAATTTTTCAAATTTTGCTTCGTTCGTAAGACCTTAAATAATAAAATAATATACAGAAAAAAATCGATTTCTAATCATCTGGAATCCCTCTTAAAGTCAAGGAGCACACCACGATGACTGGTCTTTAATTTTTTTATTACTTTAGGTCTTCTTCTAACTGCATAGTAAATTACCCCAATTTTAAAGAACAAGAAAACTTGAAGATATGTCTATAAGTAATATCAAATTGCTTTTATCCAATATGTGCCAATAATAAGTTGTAGTGAAAAATTTAACGCTCTGAAGATCTGGCAACTAAAGGAAACTACAGATTTGTTTTTCATATTTGTGTAAATGTGGCGGTATTTTTTAGTATTTGCACTATTTGTAGAACACTTTAGAGTTTCGTAATACGGCGCAATATTAAGAGAACCCATTTGTTTTAGTTGTAAGACACCTAGAAGTTTCGAGATGTTTTATTTATTCACAGAATACACACATTGGTTTTTTAAAAACCAGTAATGGTATCCGACAATAACGTTCACTTATTTGAACATTTGTTAACGAATAATAATCGCCAAAATTGGGAAACTGCCAGAACATTATTTTATTGCCTATATACCTAAGTAAACAACTATTTTTTCTTAATTTGTGCGCTACAATTTAGCGTTCTTTTGCGTTTTTACCTCAATTATTCAGTATAGAAAACATGCTTCTGCCGTGATTTAGAAATTGCACGATCATGAGAACTGCTTAAAATATTGATGAAACATGTATATCGGGTGGTCCTTTTAACTTGAGAATCCTAAATATCTCGAGAAAAAGTGTCTTAAATAAACTTGTAGTACTCAAAGGGGGAAATGATATGACGATATCAGTTTCATTGCAGATGGCGCTGCAATCGGTGAAAATGAGGCTAACTTCACTTTTTTAAATGGGAATACCAAATTTTTTGATCAAATTATGATTGTACGCTAAATAAGAACAATCTTTTGTCTGAAATTTTTTTTCGTACGATGCATCAATTAAAAGTTATTGACGATGGAAGTTTGTCGCCGTCTGGCTGTCAAAGCGACGACTGAGTAGACACTCACGCTACAATGTAGGAAGGTATGTGCGTAACAGGGACACGTTTTGGTATGTCGCGCGTTGTGCCGTCATGCGCATAAGGTTTGTTTACGCACGAAAAAAAAATGCATCGTACGAAAAAAGTTTCACACAAGATTCTTCTTATTTAGCGTAAAATCATAACGATAAAAAATTTTGGTAGGCATTCCCATTTAAAAAAAAAATCACCGATTGCAGCGTCATCTGCAATGAAACTGATATCGTCATCTCATTTCCCCCTTTGAGTCCTACAAGTTTATTTAAGACTCTTTTGTTGTACAATGCATATTTCTCGAGATATTTAGGAGTCTCAAGTTAAAAGGACCACCCGGTATAACGTGTTCCGGAATGTAAGCAACAAGTGATTTTTCTCACTTGATTAGCACCAGAGATAAACATAATTATAATTGCAACCTACTTAAATAAATAAATAATGTAATAACTAATTAATGTAATTAACTAATAGTTAATATCTGCGTATATCTACGAAACTTTAAAAAGGAGAATATTCAGCCATAATATATAATATCTAACCCACTTTATGTACAAACTTTTTCTCAATTCTCAGTTACTACTTCATTCTTAGCCGGATTTAAATTGCATGTAAACTATCAAAAGTAGCATATATTATGAAAAACTGCGTTTATTATTACTGGCGCCGGTTTGTTGGCTAACGCATCATTGATGTCTCCATGATGAATTTGCGATTTTAAACCTTTTTAAATCGATTGGATAATATAGGTCATGACGATCAGTCGTTATTATCATTTAAATCATGTTAAAATTAGAGATTGTTGTTTTTATTTATAGTTTTGCTAATAAAATCAAAAGTACACGCATTCTCTCAACGAAGGTAACAGTAAACAGGCCAGTTTCCGCGTTCGGTTCACAGAAAGCTTGCGCGCTTGTGCGACGTGCGTATTCCCCCATACAGGCATTGAATGCGTCTCACAGAGAATACTCCCGGCGCAATTGAATTTTCATTTCGGCATTGTCCAACGTTGAATAGGAATTGTTTTCGAACAAAACGCGAAATATAATTTGTTGCCGGTCTCAGGGACACCTCTATTACACCATAAAACCGATAGACGTCTGCATTGTGCCGACTGGAAACAAGGCACTTAAACTTATTGTTCACACCTGCGCTCTGAGATAAACCTAGCCGGTGTTTCCCTCTACCCGGATAAATATAAGCGACGCGGCGCGGCGCTGCGCGGCTTGGCCGGCGTGGCGTGGCGGCGTTATTGTCGCACCGGTAGTAAAGTTGTATACGTATACCTTATTTTATTTCGATTAGATGTGCCATTGTGTGGGGCACGTAGGTGGACGATACGTATGGCAATACGGAAACATCGAACAGTCGACTCCGTACGTATATTGTAATTTATGGTAATCAGACCTCTGCTAAGTAGACCTATCTTGTCCACAGTCTTACGGTTCTTCAGCGCCTGTCTGTATCTGTATTCTTTCGATTGGTGATTTATAAAATCGGGGCTCCGGTTTGCAGAAACGGTCAACGCAGACCGCACCAAATGCTCTCTTCTCTGATGAACGTCACGTTACCAGTTGCCCAATATTACCGCAGGTTTGCTGTAACGTCCCGTCATTGCGATAATAACAGGTGTGATGCGGATTTAATAAAATATTCTTCTATTAGATTCGGAACATATGGTAAGGCATTCTGCCAGTCATCGGCAATCGGAATTGACATAGACGTGTAGACATATTGATAAAAAGGACGTGTCTATCTGAGTGGTACACCGAAGTCATTCCAACACAGATACCACATTGCTCAACATGTCACTTCCATTACTGTTACTTATAAGAAAATGTAATATGACTTAAAAAATATTACCGTTGCCGCTTCGAACTGGGTACACGTTCAGTAGAATTCATGTTAAATAAAATTTACTTCTAATGACTTTGTTAATACTTATTTTTAAATGATTGAAGCATGTTTTTGTTTAAAGGTGTGATTTAATTTATTAATAAGCAACATAAAGTTGGTCTAATTGTTTGAAGGGTGCGGTAAAGCGTTCAATATATCCCAGGCATACTCAATGACTGTTAGTGTAGCGAATTGAAGCATATTGCACCCTATGCCACATAACTTCAGAGCTGGTGACACAATAACTTTATCTTAATATTTATTGCATTATCCTTCAGACTGCAGGAATATTTTTAGAAAATTCTGGTACGAAGACAATAGCAGAGCAGTAGCTTCGCACAATCGTGTTGGGTGCTCTACCCATTTTAGCTACCGATACAGAGGAAATTGATGGCCAAATGCGTCGCTTCAAGGAAGTTTGTTCGATAATCACACCTATACAGAGCCATTACGACACCTATAACGTGATAGATGGAAGTTATGGTATTTCAGAATCGCTAAGAATATCGAGGATGTTCCGCCGCAGCCCCCTATTACATATGACTCCCCATCTTGTACGGAGTTCTACCCCCTTCCACCCCAGCCCTCCTCGATCCCTACCCCACTCGAACGCCCCCAATTCCCCCGACCTCCACCATTACACCCCCAAAAGTTTTCGTTAAATTTTATGATTAACGAAGTTTTATTAACTGTACACTATGGCCTTGTGGGGGTCCTGATATGCGTCGACTCGATTTGCTCTGTTTCGGTTTGCGTTGATCGAAAAATATGGGAATTTGGTTTGCGTTATTAAGATTCGATATGCATCCTTACAGACATAAATAGGGGATTCCCGTGCATACACTGCGTGAATCGTCTGTATTTATTAATATAGATGATAGCGGGTAGTTTATAATAATAATGCGGCGCAAGATCAGGCAATACGTACCAGATATCATGAACAGAAGATTATGAAAGATTATTATTGCTCATGATGGAAGTTGTAGACTGTGTCATCAGGATCCGGAACATGTCTACCACTTATTGGCGGCTTGTCCAGTCTTAGCTGAGTCGCATTACATTGCTAGGCATGATAGGGTGGGAACATATACATTAGAATTTATGTTCCCAACTAGGTTTAGCAATGGATGTGTCTCGGTGGTATGACCACATCCCATCTCCTGTTGTGAGTAACGATCATATTACCATATTAAGGAACATGCCTGTTGCCACTGATAGAATGCTAGATACTAATAAGCCAGTTATTGTGGTAAAGGATTTCCAGAGGAAGGTGTGCACGTTCATAGAAATCTCGGTACCTGCTGATGTGAATGTTGTACGGAAGGAGCTTGAAAAACAACTTACATATAAGGATCTCTCTATAGAAGTTAGACGTATGTGGGGAATGAAAGTGAACATTGTTCCGGTGATTGTAGGTTCATTGGAAGCAGTTACTCTAAATTATAGTAAACTTTTGAAAGAGTTGCCGTGCAAAATTTCGCCCTGGGAAATTCAAGAAATTGCGGTTTTGGGAAGCGCCAATATTTTGAGGAGAGTTTTATCATAAAGAACCCTAAATCTGCTGCTTAATATTTCATCTTCACCATCCTTTAATGTATATTGTCTATTAATAAATAATAGTGTGTGTTTTTGGTGACCTTTTGCACATGGCTACAAGGGGTTTATGCATTTTTAGTTTGCTTTGCAAAAATGAAAAATGAAATTTTTCTTTGCAAAGCATAAATGGCCTTATTTTTCAAAATTGGGTTGAGCTGCAGTGATACCCGCAAAGAGAGTACCTACCCTAGGCTTCAGCGAAGCTCGGTACTACCAAATTGCCCTGATCCTGTTTATTACTTTTCAAAATTATTAGTGGAATTTTCGTATTTATATGTTGTATCTAAATTATATTATCTAGGTTTCATATATTTAATGAGATGTACCGGAGATTTCCAATAAATAATAATAATAATATCACACTCTTCAATAACGTCAAAATCTAGTTGCGCGGATATGGTAGACGTAAAAGTGATAAAATTAGATTTATTTAAATTAATAGACATGTTTGAATCACACCAGAGCTTGATTATCAGGCTATGCATTATTGAAAAAGACATTCAATAAAAAACTATTAATGGTGAGACACTTCAGAACCATTGAATACCAAAATATTCAAAGAATATCTTTCATTTATTTTCTTGAAAAAAAAAATGCTAATTTAAGTGACATCGGGTTTCAAGATACTGCTATCTTGTAGGGTCTACTTACATGTGCTAGCCAGTGTAACAAAAACTGATAACATACCGGGTTTCAGTGATAAATTTATAGACAAGTCAGTATTAGATTGTTTAGCTTATTATTCTTTATATTAGGTACCTACTGATTATGTAAAATAATGTCATTATACAAAATAGCTATTGAGGATACAAGTACAAGTTTGGAGTGTGGGAAAGGTTGTTGGTAATGATTTGAAGATATCGAATGTGAAATATCGGAGGAACTATCACCATAAAGAGGAGTTTCCACTCTAAATCATGTGGTAATGTGGTAATCATGTCACATTTATAAATGTTGAAGAAGAGTCTGCTCTCTACACAGAGAAACAAATTTCTACGTCATTATCAAGCTTTATTTGAATCGAAGAAATATAACAGCAAACATATATTATTTTCTAGAACTATTTTCTTATTTTATAATATTTGTAGCAAATATCCAATTTGTTTGCTCCATTAAGCTACATATTTGTTAATATAATATTCTTAGCCTAAATACATATTAATTAAAAATAGAAAATCTTTTGAATTAAAATACCATTTGTTTTTTTGTCATAATATCATCATTTGTTTGATGTAAACTGTTGAGTTAATCATATCTCTTTTTAGATTTGCTCATTAATACACTCAAATGCCAGGTCATCGCTTGTCACAAAAAGTACCCTTTACCATATCCGTACATTTATATTATCATTTCAAATTGCATCTAATGTAAACTGTTAGATAGAAAGACATACCGACTAAATGTTTCTGAATGAAAACGCAGGTACATTAGCCCATGATTGCTTCTAATGGTTTAACAGATGCAGCATAATACTAAAACAGGAAAATTAACAAAAGACAAATATTAAGATATTAAAAGTCATTAAATGTCTATGAAAAGTTATTTCTTCAGCCATTGAGCAAAATTATCAGTCCTTTACTGTTACTATGATAGTCACAGAAATGTATGTCAGGATGTGAAGCCACTTTCCTTGAAAACCTGTGGGAAGGAGTATAATTCCATTTAAACGCATAAAAATGAACATTCTTATGTGCAATAAATAACTTAATAAGTAAACAGGCATGCGAAATTGTAACCAATTTCTGCGTCGTGTAACGATAATTGGTCTAAAAAATCGATGTAATTAAATCGATATCGAATTCCGATCGGCTGAACTTATTGCGCCGCAGTACATGTAAAAACAGGATCGGTTATTAAACGCATTAACTTCTTCACCAGACTCGGTACACAATAATATATCGTATTAAAAGTATCTCGCAATGAAACGAGCAATTTGCGTCAAAAGGCGCAGATATAAATAATCATTAATAATAAGAATACGAGCGTATTAACTCAGGTGGTTTCTTCATACAAACGCCATAGGCTACTGCTCGTCTCGTTATTGTTTTTCTTTCTTATTATCCGGTATAGAATAAACATGTCTTCTTGGTTAAAATTGATATTTATTGCAATTTTAGGTCCAGGTAGATAGGTATACAACTTTTGTTGCAATTAGTTTATTAAGATTATTCAAGTGATGGTATTTTTATCAGATTGTGAAATGCATCAGACTACAGGTGTCTCACAGAACATGATGTACATGGGGATCTCGGAAACTGTAAGAACTACGATGTCGGTTAAATGGGAAAAAAGTTGCGTAAATGTGAACAGTTTTCAGGACAGTTCTTCAAGTTAACATTTTTGCATGGATCACGTGTTATTACGGAAAACTGTCAATTTCGTTTTTCTTGAATAACTTTACTATTGCGATAGATAGAAAGTAGACGTGTTGTTTCCTTACATAAGAGGATACTCTGAAGCCATTTTTGATGTCAGAAAATGTTGTTGGCCACTAGCTTTGACTGGGCGATAATTAATTCTTTTATTTCTTATGGTCGCCATATTGAAGTTATAAACATTCAAATAGAGTATTGTAAATGCTTTACAACCATGTATAATACGAATATGAAATTATCACAAACAAATGCCATTAGGTGGCCCGCCATATCGCCCGACTTACCCCACATGTTTTTTTTTTCTGTGGGACGTCATAAATACTAGGGTTCATACAATGAACAGTGATACTGTATAGGAGCTTGAGACGGCAGTGGAAAAGGCTAGTAGGGACATACTTCTTCTCTAATTGTTAATTCATGTTTAGAATTAATAATGGCCAATTATGTGACGTTCTATTTGATATTTACACATTTAAATAGAAAATATAAACTGCTTTACAACCGCCTGTGTAAGGCATTGATAATAGGATAGAATTTTCACAAAATTGTAAATTAAAATTTAAGTACAAATTAACGAACTAATATTTTCACATACTTACCTAATTTTACACAATTAGCATTATTATTTGTAACAGCAGTACTTAAATTTATTGTGAATTACAAGTTAAAACTCCTCAAGCAATTAACTAATTACTTAAAAAAATCATGAACAGAAATTATTTGATAAACATTTGAGTTCGTAATCTAAACCAGACCATTATTATTAGTTCTATTAGATATCTCTTATAGCCTTGTTCACTACTCCCTGAAGGCCCTGCACTGCTAAGAGCGCTCTCTATGGACTGGTAGGGTAAACAACACACAAATAGTTTGATTGTGGTGGGGGTAACGAGAGATAAACACCCGGAGATAAACTCGAAAAGGCAACAGTTTTTTTTTAATTTTTACTTTATCATACGCAGTATGGTAAAGTATTGTAATCGTGCCGAAAAAATTGGATTTTAGCGGAAATAGGTATTTTTGGGTCCCCTCAACATTTTTTACCAAGGTGCAAAAAATGTCTGTGTGTGTGTGTGTGTGTGTGTATATGTGTGTACCCGATTTTTCTGACGACGATTCCGGAGAAAATACTGAAGGTATCGTGACAAAAGTTCATATGTAGAAGTTTCATGACCAAAATTAGAGCTGAAAAGCGTTTGGTTCAAAGGGGTCCAAAGGAACTGGCTACTCCTAGGCATTTTTCAACGATTTTGCAAATGTGCCGTCATTTCTGTAATTTCGTCAAAATAGATAAATATAAATTAAAGTTATGATCAAAGTAGAGAAAATTTGGTATAATTTATGTCTATAACATATTTTGGTAAAATTAATAGTTTAGCTGCAGGAGCAAATTCTATTTGATCTAAATCGTGTCTGCATTAATAGTAGGTAGCCAGGATATTTTGAAACTTTTGACAGTATTCAGAACGTCAGCGGTCGCGAAACGTCAATTCAACACGCAAATGCATGGAGAATGCGATGAGGAGGAGAAACACGTGCGCACGTACGCTATCTGAAACATCTTGGTTTTTACAAAGTCAATGTGTATTTCGAGTGCGGATGCAATGTTGTTATGCGTTTTTCAAGGATTTTGCAAATGAGCCGCCATTTCTGTAATTTCGTCAAAATAGTTAAATAATAAATTGAAGTAGGGGAAATTTTGTATAATTTATGTCTATGACATTAATTTTTCAAATTAATAGTGTAGCTGTAGGAGCAAATTCTATTTGATCGAGATCGTGCCTGCATTAATATAAAGTTAGCCAGGATTTGCCAGATATTTTTATTCTAATGACAGTAGGTAGTGTCAAATGCTGTTTTTTGACAATACCTACTGTCGCTATCTGTCAAATCCTGGCTAATTCGTTTTATTTTAATGCAAACACGATCGATCTCGATCAAATAGAATCTCATGCAGCTAAACTATTAATTTTATATATTGTATGATAAAGTCATGTGCCTATCCACATCAGATTTTTATAATTCTCTGTAGAGAATTATATTACGAAGAGAATGACAGGTCAAACGATTCGATCGGATAATTAGAACCGCAGAAAAGCTGGAAAACCCGAAAAATTTAGTTTTTTTTTAAATATTCATAACTCCGCCATTTTTGGCGGCTTTATATATAACGACGCTTAGCAATGAACATAGAATATCTACTTATTCTTCCATCACTCACAAAATCTGAGTCAAGAATGAAATTCCTCAAGATTGAGATACCCCCAAAATAACAAAAAAATCTATCAAGTAGCTGCAGTATTTGCTGAAATAATTAAATACATACAAAGAATTGTACTACGTTCTCCGCAGCGCGCGCGTATTACTATATATACGTTTCCCCTCTAGTCGCACACTTCCCTATCGCGCGGCCATTTCCGCTCATGTTCTCAGTAGTTTATTACTTACTAAAACGGAATAAATTAAATAAAAAATCAGAATAGACGTTTTTTTGCTGTTCACGTCAAGTTTCCAAATCTGCTTTTTAAATTACATCCAGGTATACGCAAAAATATTGAAAAAAAAAATTAAATGAGAATTGTGCCAAGCGATCCAGGTACTGCACACTTAAAGTATATGTGAATAGCTACCACTGTGCAGTTTCACCTGTTAATATTAAAAAATGGCGGAGTTTCGAGCGGTTTTTCCAGATTTTCTCCGATTCTGTTATTCTTTTCGTAATTTAATTCTCTACAGTTCATACCGTTGTATCTTTAAGATTGCTTCAATAGTTTTCACTTTACAATAATAAAAGTAAAAAATTAGGAAATGGTATTTTCGAGTCTGAACCATAGTGAGAATATACTACGGACTGTCCTGCACAGGATGGTACAGGCGGCTTTCTGCTAGTCTTTATATCAAGGGCAAGCTTTCTATTGCTTGGCCTACTAGTACACTATAAAGCACTACTTACGCAAAATGAAAAAAAAAGCAATGAATTCGGTAGGAAATTTATTAGTTGAGCAATTCTGTGAGATAACAAGACGTACATTGCCCACTCAAAATTTAATTTTAAAACTGTGTGTGTCGAGCAAATTCCGTACATTTACAAAAACATTATTCAATGTTGATGTTTATAGGAAAATGTGGATTAGTTGTCAAAATTGATCTTTCCCCTTTTTATTATTCGAAGCAGAGAAAAGGTGACAAACACTTGGATAACACACTTGAACCATTTGTATTCCCTTTTTAGAACGGTGAACATTGCGGCAGAATTGGCAAAATTGCAGTATAGCCTTATCTAAGACTTTTTATGAAAATTAAGAATTTTATAAAATTTTAGTATTTTTAGTATTTAGTATTTTGTAAATTTAATATTAATAATAATATAAAGGAAAATCTGCCACAAGGGCTCGAATCATCGGAAAATTGCATCGACTTGGTCACTGCGCAGTTGAACAAGCAAAAGCATTTCGTTTTTTCAAAACTCTTGAAACTGCTAATTTCTGGATTTTATTTTGCCATTGTTCATTTTACCATTAATAATTACTAAGAAACCCACATGATGTACCTACTTCACTACACTTACCACAACAAGACTGAATCTTGCTTCTACGAAGTAAGCGATTGTATGGGAGGGCCAGACTGGCGGGATCAGCAACGGTTAATAGAATAGATTCGCCTTAGAACAACGGTTAATTCGGTTAGACGAGGTCTTTGTTGAAAAAAATTACTTGCAATATTTCGTAAAATTTTGTCAACTCATCACCCCGAAGAGAATTCCCGATCGTTACCACGGCGGCCGGTGGCCACCATGAGCCGCTCCACCAGCTGAGAGAGTCATTGACTCCTCCATTGCTACATTATCTCTATTTATTATAGTTAACGCTTACAGATTTTTATCGGGGCAGAATAAACGAGCTCCCAGCGGAGCCGATCTCGGTACGGGTCAGGTGCAGGAGAGCGGCATTATATTTCCTCACTTTGTAATTGATTTCATCTTGAATTGCGATTACGGCAAGCGACGATTTGCCTGACACGAAACCTATCGGACGGCCAGTAAGCAGCACAATTGCCAACGTCTCGGTCGGTTCGAAGGCCTCGCGAGATCTTTAGACGTCAATGGGATTCACGCGCACTTCAATTGCTAACCTAACGAAATTAATTTCAATAATAGATACAGACTTGTATTTGATAGGATGGAGTTGAACACATTCGCTATACTTGTACCGTCAATCTATAAAATATTACTTTATAGCGCTTCGTCTGTGGTTAGTTCTTTATAAATGTTGTTCAAGGCTCCCGTATCCTGCAACCAAACGCCGACTTGTGCTCTTTTCACCAAAGTTTCTACCTATAAATTCACCAGATGTACATAGATACCTCCACGTTTGCCATCTCTTAAATTATTCGGTATATATCTAGATTCATCAGACCGCGGAAATCTACAATCTAGATATACAAACCTCTACGGGGAGGTGATCCAGAAAAAGACCAAAGAGTTTAGCAAACTCCGCTTGAAGATAAGTCGTCTTCTTTGTTCCTTAACCTTCCTTGTCCGTTGTCGAGACAACAACAAGATCCCAAACTGCCTCACAGTCAAACACCCCATCCAATCTTTTTCTACCCCTCAAATTTTTCGTCGAGCAGGTCAAGCTCTCGTTCGCGAGAGAATTCGACATGCGAGACGTGATTTGAATAAGTTGTCCACCCAGCTATCTCTCCTACACCTAGAATTATCACATTCTTTATCACATCATGATTTTGACCACCTTGGCCGAATTTCCGCAGCTCAAGCTGATCGAACCCGTACCCTTACTACCGAAACACACAAACGCAAATTCAACAACCTCTCCGCTCCTAACATGCCCAAACCACCATATCAATATATATAACATACCGTTGTCAACCACTCCAGGCATGTCCTAACCCCAGACGAAGTATCTCTTTTGTCGAAAGGTTTTAATTACGCCCTTACTCCAAAACATATTCCCGTTTAAACCAATATTTCCTCAGTCCTCAGTCTTCAGTCCTCAGTCCTCAGTCCTCAGTCCTCTATCTTTAAGCTTCCACCCGCTATTGCCGATCCCATACGTCACGAAACCACGAAACTCCTTAAACATGCCAAACCCCCAAAACCAAATTACTCCAAGTCCGAACTAACCGCTCTCTAATCCCTAAAATCCAACACTGACATCGTCATCCTCAAAGCTGACAAAAGTAACACCACTGTTATCCTTGACACCCAATTTTATGAGGAGAAAATGAATTTTCTGCTTAACAACCCGTCATACCGTATCCTTAGTCGTGACCCTACTTCCCGCCTATCCCACCAAATTACTGATCTCATCAAACACTCTCCCACCCCAAAAGATACACTACAAGCCCTAATTCCGAAAGACTCCCGACCTCCTAGACTGTATGGTTTACCTAAGATCCACAAACCTAATATTCCGCTACGTCCTATAGTCAGTTCAATTGCCAGTCCTACCTATGCTCTTTCCCAGTTTCTTGCGAACATCCTACACAAATATACCGGTAACACATCCTCAATTTTCAACATTTTGTGCAAAGAATCCGAAACCTGTCCCTTGATCCTCAAGACTTCCTGGTTAGTTTCTACTTTGAGTCTTTATTTACCAGGGTTCCAATCCAGGATACCATCACCATAGTTAAGCAACTCCTTACATCTGATAACCAACCTTCCTGTTACGCTGACATGGTAGGTGCTTGTCTATCTTCCACTTACTTCCAGTTTCGAGGCAAGTTCTATGAACAAGTTTCGGGAGCCGCCATGGGTTCACCCTTATCCCCTGTTGTAGCCAACATATTCATGGAGGCATTTGAACAACAAATCCTGGACGCACACAACCTCAAGCCCAAATGTTGATTCAGAATGTGGATGACCTTCGTAATTTAACCAGGATTGGCGTCCAAATCCTTAAATAATTTCCTCGACTACCTGAACCAGCAACACCCAGACATACGCTTCACCATGGAAGTGGAAACAGATGGCTCTCTCCCTTTCCTCGACGTCCTAGTTACTCGCACTCCATCCGGCACCCTTGAACATACCGTGTATGGAAACCCACTCACGCCGACAGATACCTCAACGAGAATTCCCACCATCACCCCGCTTAAGAAACAAGCAGTGATCAACACCCTTGTGAAAAGAGCAATTTCTATAGCCCACCCCACATACCTCCAAAACGAACTTGACCACTTAACCACAGTCTTATCCCAAAACAACTATCCGAAGTCCTTGATAATTAAAACCATTTCCCGACACGTAAACCCAACCGATAACAGACCTCATCAGCATCACGACGTCCCAATCGCAACAGCTTTCCTTTGTTACGTCCAGGGTACGACAGATCGTATTGGACGCATCCTCCGGAAGTACAACATAAAACCGATATTCAAACCCCCTTCCAAACTACCGGACTTACTTCCTTCTACAAAGGACAAAATCCCTCCTCTTCTTTCCCTTGGTGTGTACCGGATTCCATGTGCTTGTGGAAGTGTCTATATTGGCGAGACGCAGCGATCAGTTGGCGTCCGAGTATCTGAGCACGACTGCTGCACTAGATTGCGTCAAATCGCTGGTTCTGCTCTCGCTGAACACAGATAAAACACGGGACAGAAGATCCTGTTTACACATACCAAAATCCTCGCCCGTGAATCTCATTACTACCCTAGAAGGATCCGTGAATCAATAGAAATCCTAAAACACCCCTCCGATATCAATAGAGACTATGGTTTTCACTTACATCATACCTTTACTTCATGCACGCGATTTATATCTTTAATTATGTGCTCGTCAAATAATATACTATTATTTATTATTTATAACTGCAAAGCCACCATCGTTTACAAACACGAACGACGAATTCCATGTTGTCTTCCATGTTTTGCGTGTTATTTTCAGTTAATTAGCTGGTATAAATAAAATATTTTACATTTTAATTTTGAAACAGCGCCATCAAGTTACGGACAGTGGAACTAATTACATTGCCAACTAACTACAATACCCCAGAATGTATTTCTAGGTAGGCTTACTGAAAATAATACGAAAAAGAATATTATAGGTTTAATGCAATATAATACATTACAGTAGACAACAATCAAACGCCAGTATGATATAAAAGCAGTTCGATTTTTGTGCTTTTTAGCACAATCCTTTGCAAATATAATTTGCATAAATTGCAATTCCTTATGGACGTAGTTGCGCAAGGATATATTTAATCGAATGGTTGCTAGAGTTTTAGAGTTTGAGCAATAATTATTGAGTGGTATATTGAGAATTCTGTAGACGAGGGGTCCTCGTTAAGGTGGTGTATCATTTGGCTAGTTAGTATCACTTTCCTTGGAAAGTTTTAACGGCTGTACACTATTTTGTGCACTTGCACTTGGTTTGCTAAAATTATGTCATGATATACTTTGTATACTTTATACTTAGGTCTACTTACTGCTCAGGACTACATAACTCCTCGAACTCCAAAAGCTATTAAAAGCTCTCAATGCTCACGAATTTCATCCATGTGGTAATATGACTTGTGGTAATACAACTATATTTACAAAATAATGATACCTATAGTTTTTCTTTGTTTAATTTATTTTACTTTATCTCAAATATTGAGTGCTAAAAATGAAAATTCACAACAAGTTTCCCAAGACATCACGTTACTATTAAGAAAATCCATTAAAATCCCTGATCATATCACACAACGTTCCAATTATATTTCAACAATACTCGTGGGATATCAACCGAAAAAATATGCTACGGCCACTACAACATAATAATGACTGACAAAATTGAATCGAAACATGCCACTTAGAGCGATCCCAGCAAGGCGCCCAGTTGGAAAAACCATCATCGATTAGCATTGTATTCAATGCTGATCTGGTTAGTGTCAATCATGGACGTGAGGATAGGACTGACAGTGAACACATTGCATAACATTGCATCGATCAAAATACCTCCGAATGGGCGAGAGACTAGTATTTGTATTTGTACCTTGTGTGTGGCGGTTCCGGACTGTCAGATCAATGGCCTTGAAACCGTTACTGCAACTGGTCTCATAAAATTCTAATTTCCCACTATGGAATATTTACGACTTATTGTTATGGGTTAAGCGACGTCCGATCAGATTTTAGACGGACATGATGTTTACCGGCAGCCTAATGGCTACTCGAATGCGGGCCGCACTGGAGGCGAACGCAGCTACTATGTAACTGTTTCTCGCAATCGGCAGATATCTCATTTATTGGCTGTTGAACATTGTCGTAGGTGTTCACCGAGGAAGAGGCCCGCAAGTCATAATAGAATTTCACATTGATATATAAATTGGTAGTGACAAATAGTGTGAGGTGCAAGAACTGTTATAGATACAGTGTGCGCCGTTCTTCGGATACGAGCAAACAGTTATGTGACGATGGGATGATAGGAAATCAATTCGATGTAGTTGACTGCCTTGCACTGCGATAAAACTTTATAAATGTATAGATATACATCTGGTGTACACCTGTCTGTTTTTAATTCGGTACGTCTTTAAATTGATAAGTAGTAATTTCACTCCAACAACTCCTTATTCAATACAACTTCATCTTTGAGAAATTGTAATTTATAAAAGTTCGATTAAATCAATTCGATCAAATAAAATCACTTTATATTTATTAATTAACTGCTGACACCTACTACAACGGATTTTCTACAGTAGATTTACAAATAACCCTGCACATTAGGGTAGAGTAATCAAAATGCCTGAGATTCAAAAAGAACACTTATTTATAATAAAGATATTAACGTGATCGAACAATATCTTCTGACCCGAAATCTTAATTTAAATTTTTTAGTTACTTATTTACTTAATCCTATTGCCTGTCTACCCTCACGGATGTAAGGCGGTTTGGGGTGGAGTTGAGTGCTATCTAGGGTTTCTCGGGCCTCGTTTCCAAAGATCCTTCCAACTCTTTCTGTCTTGTGCTAGGGTGACACTTCTTCCAAATTTGCAGCTGGCCTCGTCTGTCCATCCTGGTTTTGTTTTCTATTTTACAAAGGAATCTCATTTCTGTGGAGTCTATCCTTCTCCTCTGCCTTTATGTTGTGGTTCAAGATTCCGAGGCGTATTTCAGTACAGGGGCTGCAATTTTTCTAACAGTTTCTGTTCTGACTTCCTTTGCTTTCTCGTTGTTAGCACGAAACGTAGATTTTATGCTATTAAATAATCTCCCGGTCGCTGTATTTCTTTGTGTGATGTCCTCGTCAGTCCGTCCACATTGCGTTATCACTGTACTTAAGTATTTAAATTTCCAGCTTTTGCAATATTCCATTTACATCTGCAAAAATTCAATATGGCGTCCATGAGAAATAAAAAAAAAGTTGAATGTCGCCCAGCAAAAATTTGCAGACAAAATCATTCTCAGACACCAAAGATGGTTCCACCGTAGAAAAAGTTTTAACTTTTTTCCTAATATCTGGTGATCCATATTTTTTTAAAGCGAAACCTGTTTTGAAAAGGGTTCATATTAGTTAGTAGAGATTTTATGAATTAAGTATAAAAATACATTTTGTGTAGATTTATTTGCCCTGAAACTATTCCGGAATCAACAATTTTCTATGATTTAAGGTTTTTGAAAACACGATTTTCAGGAAAATATTCGAATGTAAGACCATAAATTTAATAAATCTGATGTGGCCTGACACGTTACTTCATCATACTATACAGCAGCGCCAAACTGTGCCAAACTCTGATGTTTTGACAACACCGTCTGTCAATAGAATCAAAATATCTGTTAAATCCTTGCAAACTAGTTTTAATGCAGTACGAGCGATCTCTATGAAATAAAATTTGCTGATGCAGCTAAGCTATTCTCTTTACCACAAAATTTCATAGACATAAATTCTTCAGAATTTCGTCTACTTTAATTAACTATTTTGGCGAAATTCCAGAAATACCGGCTCTATTGCATAATCGTTGAAAAATGCTCAGAGGAAATATCCACTTCCATGGGACCCTTTTGTACAAAAAGCTTTTCAGCTCTAAGTTTGGTAATAAAACTTCTAAATAAGAAGTTTCGTTTCTATACCGTTAGTAGGATATCCGGCATCGTCGCTACAAAAAAACGGGTACACACATACACAACAACTAACATACACACACACAGACACTTTTTTGGACCTTGCTCACAAATGTCCAGGAACCGAAAGGGGCGAAAGGACATATTTATATATATATTATAAAAATCGACACGATTACAATACTTTGTCATACTAGGTGCGATAACGAAAAAATCTGATGTGGTCAGGCACATAACTTTATCATACTATATATAAAATTAATAGTTTAGCTGCATGAATTTCTATTTGATCGAGACCGGTCGTGTCTGCATTGAAATAAAACTAGTTAGCCAAGATTTGACAGATATTTTGGGTCTATTGACAGTAGGGATTGTCAAAACATCAGCGTTTGACACTACCTACTGTCATTACAATGAAAATATCTGTCAAATCCTGGTTTTATATAAATGCAACACGACCGATCTTAATGAAATAGTATTTGCTCATGCAGCTAAACCATTAATTTTAACAAAAAAATATCATAGACATAAATTATACAAAATTTCTGCTGCTGATTTAGATTATCAGGAAATATAAACCAAAAAAAGAAATAAAAACTAATATTGTAAATATTTATTGTGTGTTTTTAACCAGCTATTGACTAACTATTGCTGTTGCTGAAACATAATGAAATTCTACGTTAATAATTGCAGTGAGAGGCTTAAAAAATAACTAAAAAAAAAAACTGCAAAAACACGTTATACCCTACGACAATGAATGCCGGCTTTTTGTTGAACTCCACACCGCTATATCTGCGCAACGCTCTTCTAAATCGCCCCCAAGCTCATATCGTATCCTTTTGCAATTACCATTTAAATACGTAATCCGATCTCCCGAGGTTAGAGTTGAGTTAGATAAAGCTGACTCCCCCCATTGACAGAGCGGGTCAAGCCAAGGTCACGGTGCCAATGACTCTCCGCGCGGGCCTCGTGATTCAGGTCCAGGGCCGCGAGGAGGGCCTCCACCGCGTGGGCGCACATCGTCTGATTCTCTTTATCGGCCCATCTGCCCGCACCGCCGCACTCTGTGGGCCGCCCTGCCGTTCGTTGCCCAAAAGCATCGTACGACTCGCAAATTGCGATATAATCGACAGTGTTGCCCGAGCTGAAAGACGCTGTTATTCAGTAGCACAATATGGAACATTGATGAGACTAACGACTAACATCATTAGTTTTTACTTTATCATACTTAGTATTATAAAATATTGTAATCGTGCCGAAAAGAAAATTGAGATTTTAGTGGAAATGTATCCTTTTGGGTCCCGTGAACATTTTCAACCAAGGTACAACAAAATGTCTGTGTGTGTGTGTGTAACCGCTTTTTTTGAGGCGACGATTCCGGAGAAACTACTAACGATACCTGGTGTGTGTATGTATGTGTGTGTGTGTACGTGTGTATGTGTGTGTACCCGTTTTTGTGGCGACGATTCCGGAGAAACTACTACAGGTATCGAGACGACACCTCACATTTAGAAGTTTCATGACCAAACTGCAAAAAGTTTTTGTTCAAAAGAGCCCTACGGAACTGGATGTTTACTCTTAGTATTTTCAACGACTGTAATTTCGTCAAAGTAGTTAAATAATAAATTAAAGTAGAGGAAATTTTGAATAATTTATGTCTACGAAATTTTTTGGTAAAATTAATAGTTCAGCAAATTCATGAACAAATTCTGTTTGATCGAGATCTGTCGTCTGTTATTAATATAAAACTAGCTAGCCAGGATTTGACAGATATTTTCATTCTAATGACAGTAGAAATAGAAATCTCATGCAGCTAAACTATTTATTTTATATATAGTGATAAAGTCATGTGCCTGGCAACATCAGATTTTTTAATCTGATCTAAATTCACTGTTGACCTAAAGTGATGTTCAAGGGGTTATTTAAATAAATCTACAAACGGGAGCATAAATTTTATTTACAGGTTACCCAAATTATTAAATATCACTAAAGGTAATTAAATGAAAAAACGACAATTACTAAAAAAAACTAATAAAATAAATATTATATTTTTATGAAAAATTGTTTGTTTGGTTGTAAAGTTCTTGACTGACAAAGTTTCGTTCTAGACTCCGAGTTTGACATATAACGTCTTCAACGAAATTTAGCAGTCAATTTAGATTTTCAATTCATGTAAGTGTAAGGGACAGAAAGGGTTTAGTTTTAAATGAATTAATTCGGGGGTTAGTGTTGTTCTGAGGTGACATTCAAAAGAACTAAGCGTAACTTAGGGGGGTAGTTTGAGCTAGAGATTTGGGGGTTGGTGTTTTCTGTGGGTACCAATTGGGTAGTTATTCTTTACAACAGCGACAATAGATTCGAGTTGTTTTTCGAAAAATGGCAATCTGAGGTGACGCACGCGATCTTTACCCTCCGATTTTGGGGTGTTCCTTTGAGATACTACTTCGTGGGTTAGTGTTTTCTGAAGGTACTAATTAGGTACTAAAACCTTACAAAAGTTCAGAGTGAGTCGAGTTGTTTTAAGACAAGTGGCGTTCTGAGGTGACGTTCGAAAGAACTGCTCGTAATTTCGGGAGTTTCTCTTGAGGTACTGAATCCGTAGTAAGTACAATGGGTACTAATTCAGTACAAAATATTTGGTATGTTTCAAATTGTTTTGCGAAAAGTGGCGTTGTTAACAGGGTTGTCTTATTTAAAACAATTTGTTTTAAACAGTGTTTTAATCATGTTTATAAAAATATGTTGTTTTAAACTATTTTGCTTTAAATATGTTTTAAATGGTTTTAAACGCATTTAAAAGTACCGTTATTTGAATAGTTTTTTTTTTGTAATAATAAGGAATGAAAAGACGCCGATTAAAATGCTTACAAATAAATTAATAGCATAATTTAAAACATTTCATAAAAAAATGTTTGTCTTGTTAAAAAAAAAAAAAACGTTTTTTGTAACAACCGTGGCTCTGAGGTGACGGACGTGATTGGTGTCTAGTAGTTATATTGTATAAACTATTTTCTCGGCTAAGCTTAAAAGTTTCTCATAAGACACAAGTCGGGCAATCTGCATCTTTCGTGTCCCCATAAAGACGCGAACATGACAGTTTTGCATGGTGTAGGGTAAAAAGTAATTTACCTCCTCTTCTTCAAATACCAAATCGAAACCTGTTCAAGTTTGTATCTGACAAGCTGTGTGAACCTTCTTTCAGTTGTATTAGTAAACGTAAAATAAATCAGCATACACCGGGTGGCCCACGCCATTGGTACGCCCGTTTATACCTTTTTACTTTATCATACGCGGTATGATAAAGGATTTTCAAGGATTTTGCAAATGAGCTGCCATTTCTGTAATTTCTTCGAAATAGTTAAATAATAATTTAAAGTAGAGGAAATTCTGTATAACTTATGTCTATGATATTTTTTGGTAAAATTAATAGTTTAGCTGTATGAGCAAATTTGTTTTGATCGAGATCGTGTATGCATTAAAACTTAGTTAGCCAGGATTTCGACAATTATTCTTATTCTGACAGTAGTTAGTGTCAAACGCTGGTTTTCTTACAATACCTGTCAATATTATCAATCAAAATATCTGTCAAATCGTGGCTAATTCGTTTTATTTTAATGCAGACACGGTCGATCTCGATCAAATAGAATCTCATGCAGCTAAACTACTAATTTTATATAGTGTATGATAAAGTCATGTGCCTGGGCACATCAGATTTTTTATTTATGATACTCGACGAATGAAGGATTTTGAAAAGTGCTAATAGACAATAATGCATTTTTTAGGAAACTAAAAATATATAAATATATAATATATAAAAAAAATGTTTTTTGTAAATTAATCGAGGTGGCTATAAATTTTTTAAAATTGTCGAAAATTGTCAAATTAATACTGACTAAATCGATTTTGGCCGATATTGTATTACTTGCGCCCTCTAGCGTGGTTTTATTGGTTTTTGGCAAATGAGTAATTTTTTTCACATGTTCTTTATCGGTACACCCTAATTATTCGATAGACAACAATTTCCGATTACAATGATACCAAATACTTGATATTTTGCTGACATTCGTGTTGTGGAAATCTCGTTTAAAGCAGGGAAATAGAAAAAAATATTGGTTATTGCAAAATACACGAAAATTAGGTCAAAGCTGTATAGAAACCTTACGAGATAGGAATCTTTGGATTTGCGATTTCGTATTAAGAGCAAATTAATATATCGAAAAATATTTTTATTGTATTTATTCATTTTCATCTATTTTCAATTATTGTATTTTTCTTGAAACTTTGCAGAAAACTTATGAAACTTACCGAAAAAATCTCCTCTGAACTTTAGAGAAGTACACGATGCAAATAAAACAGAATAAATATTAATAAATCAAAACCATATTTTACGTATAATTTTAATGAATTTTAATGCCTTACATAAACCTAATGTTTATTATTTGATTGCAAACAATCAATTATTTCCTACTTGAGAATGACCAAGGACGTGTACTGTACATCCTTTGAATAATCACAAATATTTGTGTCCATAGCATCACCATATTAATCATGAAATCTCTTTCGAAGTCATGAGACCTGGCAACGTTGATCATCGACTTTCTGGACCAGAGGGTGCCATTTTACTTAAATCGATAGCGTTGCGTATTAACTTGACTGACCTGGTATTATCAAGTGCGCATTTCGAATGGTGCCCACTGTTCGCTGAGCGGCTACATCATGCATATTAACTTAACAACGCCTCCGAGAGATGCGAACTTGCATTAACTTGGATCGTTCTGGCCCATGGAACAACCGGCATGGAAATGATAAATTGGCATCGCCAGGTAGCCCGGCTCGTATAAAGTGCGCGCCTCGCAGACTAAATTAAACTGGCATCGCCACCTACACGTAACTTCGCTCATTAGTAACAGATGGTAATGGTAGGCAATGGTTTAGCAGAGTATACGGGAACAACCATCGCATCCGCCAATATGATCAAATGTGTCAACTGTGGTTGGGAAATTTTTCATAGCTTTATCATGCATAGTATGATAAAGTATTGACAGCTTTCATAGTTCCAATACCGGCTATATTTTTGGAACTGAATTTGGCTCTTTGATAAGATGGCCCCGTACTCCGAACACTATTTTCGGTCCAGAAGCTACTGAAAATCTCACTTAAGGAGGCACGAAACTAAGCGAACAATAAACGAATACTGTGTTTACCCCATTGTATGAGTTTTATTTCTCTTTCTAGTCAAATAAAACTACTAAAAGATTCGTTAGAGCCTAAGAAACAAATTACCTTTAACCAATAATACTTCTCCCCGTTTTGTCACTGTTATTAGGGAAATAAACAATTTTAACTGAGCATAGGGACAATGGGAGAAAGAATGATCATAATAGTTACCTTAAATTACACCTGCAACTTATAGCAAATACTAAATGAAAATTAAACCAACTTATTATATAATTATCTAATAAATCTTGGAACTATCCATTTTATTTCATCCACACAAAAAAATAATAATATTCAAGTATCAATACTCCAGCAACTAAGCAATGCGGGTCTTGAAGCAGGACTTAAGTAAATCATGGACAAAATAAAAGTGATTAATAGCGACACAGAACGTCCGATATTGATAAGTGGCACTACAATAGAATATGTGCAAGAATACACATACCTTGGACAGATACTTTCATACCACAACCGAAATAATAAAGAAATTCAGAAAAGAATAGCAAATGGATATTCCCGATATTCCCAGAATTCGTCACCTACTCTTGACACAATTGAGCCAGGTATTTTTTGAATTATAGTCCAGTCTAACGTATAATTTGAATGGAAATACGTAATCATTCCGGTGAAATACTGCGAACAAAATTATGTATATTTGGATTCCTACTCATTTCGAAGCCCATCTTAAAAGATATTATGAAGAGCCAGTTACCCATGACAATAGAAGCCAAGGTATTTGATACTTAGTCCTGAAGATCAAAGCAAGAGCCAAGAAGATCATCTTCTTAGCACTTGGTTTGATACTTAATCCTGAAGATGTCTCTTGCAACATAGCACGAAACGTCGACTATTTAAAAGTCCTCAACGCGGTTTCCACCCGGAAATCAATATATCATTGACACTCGAGATAAATGTGTTATTTTTCTATAAATATTCGGGACGCGGAACCATCCGTAAAATACGTCGAATGACACGCTTTCTATATACATGTCGGGTCGCTTAAAGTTGACCGAAGCTGAAGGCAGAACGCAGTGATATGATGCCGATGTTCTTATTTTTCTGACCAGGAGTAGTGTAATGTCTTTTGGGCCCGGAAAAAGATTATTGACCTTACCGAATAGCGCTGAAGAAGCTATAACAACATTCTCCAAAACTCGTCGGCAATTACGAATTTTGACACGCAGCTTTACCCGTAAACTATTTATTTCCCAAATTAATGTACCTAAACCTTTTTAAATCAGCCTAAGAGTGGAGGTCTCTGTAAAGACATTATCAAATCAAAATGTAACTGTTCTTTTTGTGCCAGTGAATGTATATGAGCCGTACAGCTAATTTGATACACACGGTATCGTTGTGCATGTTCAATAAGGTAGGTACGAGCCGTGATTGTCTCGCATGCCTAAAACCATTCGTTCATTCATGCGGCACGGTAATCCTAAGAAATTGCGTCCTTCCATCAGAAGCATAGTGCAAGAGCAAGGATGGGTTATAATAATCCTGCAGGCGACCTCTCAGGGGGGACAACTTCTCGCATTCTATTGCGTCGCATCGCCTGTTTATCACGCCGTAAGTTGTGTTATGTAACAGCTGCGGGTTTTAGAATTCTCGTAAAGTGTCTTTAATAAATACGCGCACTTGCATTGGCGAACGTAAGCGGACACCCGGCCGCGGCCGTTCGTCGGCTAGCGCGAGGGACACTCGTAAAGCCTCCGATACAAATTGAAACTCGCGTTACACGCAGCGGCGTACTAAGGGAGCGCATTATCCTCTCAAGAACATAATAGGTGCCGATTATTCTTGTTTAGAAGAGATTTAGTACGCATTTCTTTGGTGGACACCGTTGGTAAACGTGGTGTTTTCTGTAGAAAAAGCTTACCAAAGTACTAATATAGTTAAACGATTGAGAGGAGCCCCAAGTTGCCTACATACCACCAAAATTTTTTTGAAATCGGCTGAGGGACTGCAGCGCAAAAAAAATAAACCCCCAAAAAATAGATTTTGCATCTTTGGGTTTGCAACTCGTCAATACAATTTTGCGGCGTGCTTATTAAGTTAGATCCTAGTGGTGTCGTTAACCAAGTGTTATTAATCCAAATTATACAGGGTGACCAAAATCTAGTGTCAACCTGGTCAAACTTCAAAGAGTGTTATTATTCTTATTTTAAATTGGAACCCATACAGTTTTTATGTGAAACGACGCAAATTTAAAAAATAAACATTGTTTCTAAACACAACACCATCACAATTCCCAATATTTTAAAAGTTTCCAACGGCAATTTTGGGTAATAAATAGCGTACGTGGCGTTGAAAAACAATTTCTTTCATAAAATATAACTCAGAGAAGTATTTTAGATTTGAGTGTACTTAATTAAGTAGTTGTTCAATTGCCAAATTTACTGCAAAATTTACCTATAGCGGCAAGGGCCGAAATGTGGCTGCAACATGATGGAGCTCCAGCACATTACTCGTTACATGTCAGGGACCATCTCCACGAAATCTTCCCAAATCGGTAGATTGGAAGAGGAGGACCAGTTGCTTGGCCTCCTCGATCACCGGACTTAACGAAACTGGATTTTTTACTGTGGGGCTACGTTAAGAACATCGTTTATGCTGTACCTCCAACAACACCAGAAACCATGCAAGAAAGAATTTCAAGAAAGCATTTCAAACTATTACGCCTGACCTATTAAGAGCAGTGGCGAGGTCATTTCATAATCGTCTTTGTTTGTGCCTCGAAGAGCACGGAAAACATTTCGAACAACTACTTAATTAAGTACACTCAAATCTAAAATACTTCTCTGAGTTATATTTTATGAAAGAAATTGTTTTTCAACGCCACGTACGATATTTATTACCTAAAGTTGGCGTTGGAAATGTTGTAAAATGAGTTTTTGGCGAATAACTTTTAAAATATTGGGAATTGTGCTGGGGTTGTATTTAGAAACAATGTTTATTTTTCTAAATTTGCATCGTTTCACATAAAAAAAATGTATGGGTTCCAATTTAAAATAAGAACAATAACACGCTTTGACGTTTGACAAGTTTGACACTAGATTTTGGTCACCCTGTATAATTTGGATTAATGACACTTGGTTAACGAAGCCGCTAGATCTAACTTAATAAGCACGCCGCAAAATTTTATTAACGAGGTGCATTTTGTGATTTGTATTGGTTTTTAAAACCAACGATGCAAAATCATTTTTTTTATTCTATTTCTTTGCGGTGCAGTCGCTCAGCCCTCTCATCTATCGCAAAATAACGATAATTGTCCATATTCGCATAAATCCCATTGTTATCACTAGTTGCAGACAGTACACAGATAGACAGTTGATTTAATTAAAAAAACATCGTTGTTTAAATAGAATTGGAATAACAAAATGTAATTATTTTCTCCAAACAACGTTATTTGAGTGAAGATCCTATTACTTACTCCAAGGAAATAATGTTCTTTGATACAAATAATTGTTTGTTAACTTTACGCAAAAAAATAAACTCAGCTGTATACAGCTTTGATAGGGCATTACAAACATTCTGCAAACAACGTTATTTGAGTGAAGATCCTATTACTTACTCCAAGGAAATAATGTTCTTTGATACAAATAATTGTTTGTTAACTTTACGCAAAAATATAAACTCAGCTGTATACAGCTTTGATAGGACATTATAAATAGTCTGCAAAATGTTCTCATCAATATCGCGAATTATTCACGGTCAAAGATGACGGAATTAGTTTTTAATAAGTATAACTAATAACATTATTGTTAGTTTTCTGGATGGTTTTAATTATTTCCTCTTTTATCACAAAAACCCATAAAATTCTCCTGTATAATATGTATATTGTATTTCTTGCTACTTATAGTTGAAGTTTTTCAGCGTATAACATAAAAACCGTTGCTTGTACGCAGACGAAAATTAAAAGTTCTCTTTATTTTAACTTTACGTTCACTGTCGCCAGAACAAAAGGAAGCAGAATAATGTCACATACTTAATGTTGCCCATATTTCAAATCAGTTTTTTGGGAAATTGTTTTCTTTTACTTTGGTCTGACGACTGTGAAGTTTTGGATAAAATTGCTAGATCTTATAATGCTCTACTAAAAAATATCATATTTTTCATACAAGCAACCGTTTTTACCTAATAAGGAGGATTTTAAGGCGCGTCATAAAAAGTCAATAAACATGTAGTCAAAGTTTGGCACTTCCGATATATATGCTCCAAAGGAAAAAAATGTTTAATAAATTCGTAAACTAAAATTTTAAAGGGGTACTAATATATTTTTTTATATTTTTCAGGTACGTACATCAGAAAATGCTTCAATATTTGGTAAGATGTACTTAGTAAATTCTTCTAATTTATTGGCCAAGTTGGTGCTTTAGATATGTTGGTTTGATTTTGTTACATGTTTGTTCGTAATAATTCATTGTATCAACTCTTTTATGTCCTTAAATTAAAACATTATTAAATTAATTAAACGAATTAATTAGACCATTTAACAATTTCTGCTACATACAAATTATCTAATGGCAAAAAGCTAAATCATAAATGATACACGTAGCAATTTCACACCTAAAACTCCAACTACCAGGCTTACACAACGTAACACCCATTATAACTTCTATAACATTGGTAATTGCCTGGAATTTCTATAAGCTCCCATTAATTTAAAGAATTTAGCGTAAGTAGCGTAGAAGGAGCTTAGTCATTCGTTCGACAAAAAAATCTATATCCCGTCAATACACCAAACAGAATTCGATCAGATAACAAGGACAAACTAAACGCCACTGAAAAAAAAAGTTTTAATGATGCCTCAAAGGTTAGGGACACCAAACAATGCCGCAACGGTTGCGTCATTATGCCTGGTTATAATCTTCTACAATGGATTCTGGAATAATTAAAACTTCTCAAAAATTGAAAGTGTTGCTTTATTTTGCACTATAATACCCCAAATAGTAAAAGTTAAATATGAATGGACGTTGGGTACAAATGTAAAAGAAAACTCATACGCAAATATGTAATTCTTCGTGTGGGAATAAGAAGATTCATTAGCGTATAAGTTTTTTTTTCTGTTACTTTTAATGCGTGGATTTGGCTCTCTTGTGCTCAGGGTTTAATGACCACAGGGCGGCCAACGGGCTCGCCGAGTTGCCTAATTAAGATTGACGCATCTTTTTTTGTTATATAAAGAACTTTTGATCGTGAGGCTTTCAATATACGATTTTTTTTCTTCATGGAATAGTAATTGACAATTTAAATTAGGAACGTTGATTGTTAAATAATGAGCACGTAGATGTAAGAATTTTTCAAGCATTGTTTTATTAGTTCTTCAATTAGTTTCGGTTACGTTTTTGTTGGGTATCAGTTGTATGGCCGTCCAAACTGATGTAGCATAGATCCCAGCAACAGTTATGAAAATTTCTACAATCCTGCATGAATAATATTCGCTGTACTTGCAATTTATCAGATGTTAGCCAGTTGTTTCATTTATAATGTGAAGTTAACGTTAAATACATTAAAATAACTTGGTAAAATTGGTTTTATTCTCATAATTGACACGATTTTTTATTTTTTTTGCTTTCTGATAAAATATTATCATTAGTTAAGGTAGAAAAAGTGGTTAACACGTAAAAACTAAGTAATAAACATGAATAAAATACACACATTTTAGTTAGGTAATGTTAGTGTGACATGACAGGCGACATATTATTTTGTTGTTTGTGCATACATACCATAATATATCGTCAATATATCGTTTATTTGATATGTCAATAGATGGTCAATAGTGATACAGAGCCCTGCAGAAAAAGCGAACAGTATGTTGGACGACCTTTATAATAAAAGAGAATATAAGCTGTACTACGGAAACTACTGACTGGCGTACTGGCTTAAACTTCATTAGTTTTTCAGTTATGCATGTGTTGAAAAGGTTTCTACGCTGAAGTTGACTTGGGCCGGAATGAATTGTGAGCATTTGGTTCCAATAGGATGATGTTATAGTACATACAGTCATACGGAAAAGATGTACGGGAAACTAGTTGTATCAAAAGCTGATCCGCTATCAGAAGGGTTACCATGCCGTGATATAAATCCTACACAACTCTGCAAAATGCGTTCTTAATCAACCCTTACAAGTTTGATTAATGTACATAAAGTTACTAAGTAAAGTAGTTCGGAATTAAAACAAAAATACCCGTGCATATATTGTCAAAAATGGCAGTTCATTTGTTAAAAGATCGCAATAAATTTCGATAAATAGTTAAATTATTTAAAAACTAGAATATTGTGGTAAGTCAGATGGATATTAAAACAAATTAACTATTCACACAGATGATTGGCTGTGTTGGTTTATTTTTATGATCTTCCTGGTCTTCGGATTTAAGTCCTCTAGGTTTCACTCTACTGGTGTTGGCTACATGAGAAAGTCTATGCGCAACAAGTAAATAAGGTAAATAAATTGAGAGCAAATAAATGTCGAAGGAAGTGTAAGACGAATTAAAAGATCTGTTCTTCTTTCAGCCGCTCTTGCGTTTGATTTGGTGACAGGCAATTTGAACACATTTTTTAATTTTTATTTGTGTTTTTATATATAAATAAACATCCGTCACGTTAATTTCACTAGTGTTTTCATTCCAATTTCTACTTTTGGAAATAATTTCAATATCGTTTCATTTTCCAGTAAAAGAGCAATATCTCTTTTTCTATAGAAAAACATGGCAAGTGTGATTTTAAAATAGTATATTATTTGACGAGCACATAATTAAGGATATAAATCGCGAACATGAATTTGTAATGTACATGTAATCATTCGTGCGATTTATATCCGTTATGTGCGAGTCAAATACAACGTTTTATCTTCGACTCATAAATTCCATTTTATGCAAAATATTTTAATTGTATTTGTCTATGATGGCGAGGCGAACTGTCAAATAACTGTCATCCACGTAGGTTTTGACAGACTTTGACCCTAGCGTTGCGTAATGATGACAGTTCGTTCAAATAATGAGGTCATTAATTGAACGAACTGTCATTATTATAAAACGCTAGTGTAATTATAATCATGTATAATGATGGGGATTATATAGTCATAGATACGTATGCAATGAACTTATTATATGTGTGTCGTAGATAAACATTTTAAAAACAGCAACAGCATTTTGAAAACTACACTAAAACGAGAATCCTTTATTATAACTTGCAAAGTTCTCCTGGCATTCGTTTAGACGGTGGTCAATAGCAACGCTGGTTAGGGTTGAGTGACAAAAATTACAATCTTAGAATATACCTTAGAATAACCTGAACAAAATTGATTAGGGAAAAATAATTTATTTCAAAGTTCGATTTAGTAACATAACACAATCGTCTACTCACTGCTTCATTATTGTTATTTGAATTTAAGAAGTTTGATACTTACCAGATGCAACAGTAGGTTAATTATACAATACATAGTTAGAAAAGAAAAAGGTTATTGACGACATAGAAATATATCTTACTCAAGTACAGTCTCTTTGTATACAAACACCATAATATACTAAATAACAAAACTAACTATGTAAATAAATAATGCAAATGATATTGTAAATAACATTTTTGTGTTTCTCTTCCTGTTCGATATTCCCAGGAGTCTGAAATAAACTGCATCAGTCATGTTATAGCAAAGTTGCAAACTTAACGTCTATGAGAGTAGTTAATAATAATAAGGAAACCTGGTTAATCGACGGTGAGATATAGAAAGAGAAATATAATAATAATATTTGCTATTTATTATTTTTATGGACTTACTCTCGTCTGTGTAGCGCATCCCAACTGGAAGCTCTAAAATATGAAGTTTTCACACCATTCTCTTCAATTGTAAGATTGCACAAAAAGGGCCCTCCTTTCACGTATAGAGGACTAGTTGAATTTGGATAATATAGTGACTATAGTGACTAAAAATCTAAATTAATCTATAAAATAATTAAACTACAGAATTCAATAAAATAAAAATGATATACACATACATATTTAATAATAATAACAATATAGTAACAGAACAGCTTAAACAACTATTTAATACTGCAGTTACAGTAGTATTATCGTGTTTTGCCGTTACGTTGCAAGTGTCGCCGGTGTAGCCCCGACAACATAACTAAACAGTCGCGTCGCCAGAATGGCGGATGTCTGCCTTGCCGTCAGATACGTGGTAGTGCACGATGTACAATATTGCCAAATTCCTATATAATTCCTTCATAATGGTCGTAGTTTTAATATCGCGGAACTATGTCTTACTTATTAACAACAGAAACGCTTTTACCTGCAAATGCCGGTATGAGGCTTTCGAACCACCCATTTCCGCAACATAAAATTCAGACAATCCGTTTACGCTCAAAAGTTCGGGTAGAGATATGTAATTTCCATGACACGCGGTCACAATCCAACCAGTACACCGAACAGACGACCACAAACTGCACAAACAATTCTTACCTCAACCTTGAATATACCATATTCCTTGGATTTACTACTATAGATTTCTTGAATTGACGCTATAGACACAAATACACTATAATTTCCCTGCGACATTATGATCTGTTCCTTACGCTAAATCTATTTTTGGTTAAAATAATCGATATAGTCCACATATTTAATTCAGTTGAATATATGAACTATTTAAAACAAGTAACACAAATCTTAAATCTATTAAATATATTGGTAAATATTATTCTTGTAGGAAGAAACATGCTTTATTTGAAGTGATCGAAACCTTTTGGTGGAATCATACGTATATTCCATTTGAATTTAGCATTAGTTTTTTAGTGTGCGGCTTGAATTTGAGCTTTGGGACACTCTGTATATCCAAATGCAAGTATTATTCTGATCGGATTCAGAAACATTTTTGAACATCACGTGGGCGTTTTAAGGTTGCACGTCGCGCCTCTGCTATATTAAGCATAATTATTCCGAGATTAAACCGGGTTCGGTTGGAAAAAGTTAATTAAACCATCGCTTTCAGATTATGATGCGCGTCGTAAAATTTGCAATGGGTCGGCTCATCTGAATTTTAAATTACCCCTCAGAGACGATGTACGCCCCAAAACAAAGAATTTATTCAAACCTAACTCGTGGGTCATGGTCGATACCATCCTTGTGCAGCATACCTGCAATAAACGTATGTACGTACCCACATACGTTTAATTCTTATTGGGAATATTAAGTTTTAGTAGTTGGCGTGTTGGGATTACATAAAGGTGCATTTTGGTCATGCGTTTCTTTAGTTGGCTTTGAAATTTATGGTGCGAATAAATTCCTTACGTACTGGGTAAATTGATTTATACGCAGTCGTAAAATGGCCGGCCAAGTTTGTGTGTACTTATTGTGGCTATAAATGCGCAACAATCTTGCGATGTACGGCTTCATTGCTATATTAATTAAGATTGATGTCAGCGTATGGAAGCAATTAAGTGTTTACATAAATTTGCTTATTTTTTAAGAGGTGGTAGCTGCTGATACGCGCAGAAACACAATACTTAACCCTTAACACTCATAATACTGTTAACACTTCCTTACCACATCTCAACTATTTGTAACTGCCGAACAGATGATGCCATTATTGCATTCGATTTTAAATGATTGCTAAAATATTAGTTGTCACTGCAAAGGATTATTTATCTGTAATATCATCGACAAATGGAGTCATTTTTTGCTGAAATGTACAGAGGCGACACTTACATGGAGGAAAACTAAGGAGATATACTCCCTCTGGAGATGTACTCTACAATTCAGACAGGGAATATATTGTTTTTAATTGGTTTTGGCAAAATATACGAATAGACATATTCCTGATGAAAGAATCTATATTACGTAGATGTTATATTCTTAAATGTTTATATGTATTAGTCTAATACTCTTAAGAATAAATTAAAGACAACAATAAACAAACCCAGATAACTATACTTATGCGTTTGACTGATGCTGCCCCTTATATGTTAAAGTCTGGGAAATTATAAAAGAAAAGTATACAAATATGTTGCACCTTAACTTGTGTATCGTATTCTTTGTATCTCATGTGAGTTTGTGACCCCCAGGTTTAGAATGCTATGTTAAAGAACACAAGAATTGCAAGTCAAACTGTAAATTTGTCAGCAGTACTGGGTGTCCAACAGTGTTGGAGGATCTTATAAGAACAATAATAACAAATGTTATTTAGTGAACTAGGCTATCGGTTGAGCCCTGTGTTTAAAGATTTCGACTTCGACCAATATATTACATAAATTGGGTTATAGTCCTGAATCATTTCTATATGACATGTATGACAATCAATATTTTCTGGCCTTTGTTTGAAGTGCAAGAACGTTTTCATTTAATGCTCGCCTTTCTTATTTTTTCTCCTCAATTCTTTACCCAAAAAAATAAAACGTTCATCGGGCTTTGGTGTATTAAAATTTGCATTATTTGCATTAAAAGGTGCAAACGAGAGTTTTATAGAAGCGGATATCTCAGTAACAAGAATTAGCACGACAACGCGATAGTGACAAAATAAATCGTATGACTTTTGTTTAGTGCGACTATTCAAACAAAATCGCATTTCAGTTCTTTATTTTTTTTAGCTATTTATACCTATGTGTGAAATAATTTCAGGGCAACGCGCACTACGCCCCTTTTTCGAAATTCTATATTATTGGCATTAGTTGCAATGTTAGTGGTTCTTCTGGAATCGCACAAAACTTTTAAATAAAGAGTCCTATAGTATACAAAAAGGATAGTTAGCGCTATCCAAACATTTTTCAAACATTAGCTACTGATTAATACTAATAATAATAATAATAATAATAATAATAATAATAAAGGCCTTTATGATATAAGAAAAAATCTGATGTGGCCAGGCACATGACTTTATCATACAATATATAAAATTAATAGTTTAGCTGCATGTGAATCATTTTGATTAAAATAAATCGAGTCTGCATTAAAATTAAACTAGATAGCCAGGATTTGACAGATATTTTGATACTAGTTATTAGAATAATACTTATTTATGTCACAAGTGCCGAAAGTACAGAATCGCGCGACGAGCGGTGATGCGGCGCGTCACCGAAGGCGGAGCGTCGCCGTCACATGTGAGCGAGTCGCGCTATGTAGTTTTCGGCAGGAGTGACATCAACGTTTTTTGTGTTGCTTTTTGAGAAAAGTGTATTTAAAAAAAAATAATTATAAAATGGTTATATTTCTGTTTTGGAAATGTTAGGTTGATACCACTTCTACAAAACGTCAAGTTTAATAAGCTAGTTCAAATTCTGACCGATTTATATTTGTTCATGACACTGTAGATGTCACATCCGTACCAACATACTAAAATAAAACTATCGCTATACTTTATTTACAATTTCTCAATTTATCGTTTTTAGAATTATATATAACAACGGGTTGATATTTCTTATCAACAAACAATCAAATTAATGATCTTATTTTATTTGAAATTTGTATATTGTACTTTCCTGTACTAGAGCGGCAACATTCCATAGCGGTTCTCCGACCTCTGATGAAATCAGCTGCTTTTCAGTGTGACAGTACAAACAAATATTTGTCAAATCCTGGCGACTATGTAGTTTCATATCAATGCAGATGCGACCTATCTCGATCACATAGAATTTGCTCTTGCAGCTAAACTATTAATTTTATCAAAAAATGTCATAGGCATAAATTATTCAAAATTTCCTCTACTTTAATTTATTATTTAACTATTTTTACGAAATTACAGAAATGGCGCCTCAATTGCAAAATCCTTGAAAAAGGCTTAGAATAAACTACCAGTTCCTTTGCACCCTGTTGAACCAAAAGCTTTTCAGCTCTAAGTTAGGTCATGAAACTTCTAAATATGAATTTTCGTTCCGATACCTTTAGTAGTTTCTCCGGAATCGTCGCCACAAAAATCGTTTACACACACACAGACACACACACACACAGACATTTTTTTGTACCTTGGTCAAAAATGTTCAGGGGACCCATAAAGACCTATTTCCGCTAAAATCTCAAAAAAAATTTTCGGCACGATTACAATACTTTACATACTGCGTATGATAAAGTAAAAATGATAAATATATACATTAAAACAAATGATAAATTTTAGCGCGAAGGTCTACGTACACACTTAGCCTGCTCAACTTAACCCACTATTCGTACATAATCGTACATAATTTAAATAAAACAAAACAAAAATATAATGACTATCTTGAGAAACGCTTTTTCCCGAATCGATCCACAAAAAACGGAAAAATGACTTAAATAGTAACAATAATTCACGACGTTTCCGCAAAAACGATTTTTTAAAAATTATTAATTAAACATTCTTTAATACGGCCCTGGGGAGTTCATCGCGCGAATCTAGCATTACTGCCGGTTTAATTTAGTTCCTAAAAATTTCCAATGTAATAGCAATATAATACATTATAGGCATTACAGTTAATGAGGATATATTTGGAAGCATTGTACTAAAATATTGCATAAAATTATATGAAAATCTAACATAGCATTGCCAAAGCAGAGGCTTATCTGGCCCACGGAGTTCCTTAAAAGAGGTTTTATCCTTTTGAGCGTTGAAAAGCAAACCAACTGATGCCATCGGAAATATTAATAAAATGTTTAAACGTTTTATTGTTTCACTGAAAGTCTTAAATTATGTTTTACTTGTTTATTATACAATTGGATATTCCGTCCACAGGTACTGCCCAATTCTGCACCATGTTGACTGTTCCAAAAAGGGAATATACTTAAATATTTTTCGTGTTTTGTCGACAGCAAACAAATGGTTCAAATCTCTAATCCATGAGCTTCGAATAATAAAAAATCTGATGTGGCCAGACACATGAGTATCATCTCTGGTCATAATATATCCAGTGTCAACCGCTGATGTGCTGACAATACTGTCACTGACAATACTGTCACTGACAATACTGTTACTGAAATCAAAATATCTGTAAAATCCTGGCTAACTAGTTTTAATGCAGTATTATGAGTGAACACGATGAAATAGAAATTGCATATGCTAAAAATTTCCAATGTAATAGCAATATTATAATACATTATAGGCATTACAGTTAATGAGGATATTTTTGAAACCATTGTACTAAAATATTGCATCAAATTATATGAAAATCTAACATACCATTGCCAAAGCAGAGTCTTTTTTGGCCCACGGAGTTCCTTAAAAGAGGTTTTATCCTTTTGAGCGTTGAAAAGCAAACCAACTGATGCCATCGGAAATATTAATAAAATGTTTAAACGTTTTATTGTTTCACTGAAAGTCTTAAATTATGTTTTACTTGTTTATTATACAATTGGATATTCCGTCCACAGGTACTGCCCAATTCTGTCGCCATGTTGACTGTTCCAAAAAGGGAATATTCTTAAATATTTTTCGTGTTTTGTCCACAGCAAACAAATGGTTCAAATCTCTAATCCATGTGCTTCGAATAATAAAAAATCTGATGTGGCCAGACACATGAGTATCATCTCTGGTCATAATATATGCAGTGTCAAACGCTGATGTGCTGACAATACTGTCACTGACAATACTGTTACTGAAATCAAAATATCTGTAAAATCCTGGCTAACTAGTTTTAATGCAGTATTATGAGTGAACACGATGAAATAGAAATTGCATATGCAGCTGAACTATTAATTTTTTTCAATAATTATTATTGTTAGAAATTATGCAAAATTTCCTCTGCTTTCCTTTATTATTTAACTATTTTGTCGAAATTATAGAATTTGCAGCTTATTTGCAAAACCCTTGAAAAATGCTAGAGTAAACCTCCAGTTCCTTTGGACTCTTTTACCAAAAAGCTTTTCAGCTCTAAGCTTGATCATGAAACTTCTAACTATGAGGTATCGTCACGATACCTTTAGTAGTTTCTCCGGTATGGCCGGTCGCCACAAAAAAAAACGGGTACACACACACACACACACACACACATACACAGCCTTTTATATCAATTAAACTAACCCAACTTTAGTTTAATTTTCCCAGTTATATTATATATAACACACACATACAAACACATGCACATTTTTTTTGTCAAAAACTTTCAGGGGACCCAAAACGACATATCTCCGCCAATATCTCATAACTTTTTTCAACACGATTACAATACTTTTTCATACTACGTATGATAAAGTAAAACGGAGAGAAAATCAATTTTGAGTTGCGACAACCACTATAATTCAGTAATTGTTCCTCTAAACATCAAGATTAAATAATGTTGTGCGAAAATAATCGCTGTTTTATTATTACTATAATAATTATCATCACTATTACAATCAAACTATTTACATATCGTTAATTTTTTAATGGATTTTTTTGAGGCCAAACCTGCAACTCACTGCACGAGCCGCCACTGATTGGTAGTATAAAACTGATTTGGTATGCACAATTTCAATACTCTGTATCTTGAAAACAAAGGCCAATGCATACGTTGCGGTGATGGGCATGTAGGAACAGTGGTAGAGGAATGCAAATTGTCAGTATTCAAAAGTGCATTAGCACGCCTCGCGTTTCCCAAATCTGACAAGTTACCGACTGGGAAACGCCCACAACACGTGTAGGCAGCACGAGATTCCGTCCGAAGAGTTAAAAGCAACCCATTACGGCTAATGTGTTAATACGAGATTATTCTGAACAAGTGTGATGGGTACCTACCTCGCGAATCGACGCAAGATTTATCTTAAATTGCTTTAATACCGCATTATTAAGACTTCTTTTATTCTAGTATTTTGCGTGCTGGTTAGCTCTCGTGGCTGAGACATATTAATATTTGCACTTTGCAACATAGATCAACATAGATGTCCGTTATTCTACGGTCATGAAAAGGTTCTGCTGGTGTCCAATGGAAGTTAAAACATGCCTATTCATAATTCAATCAATAACAATCACGGAGCTTAATGAGTTGTACCTGATATTGAAAGCACGAGAGACATGTGCTCTCTATATCAGGTACTAAAAGCAATTGTGTGCGTTTCTACAGTACAATATAAAACAGAAGAACATGTTCAATGTTGGTGCCATCCCATTTGAAGAAATGCATTGATATTAACTTTAAATAATCGTTAGATAACCCAAAAGATAGCAATGATAATAATAATTCATAATTTTAATTTTAATCAACACAGCTTGTGACGTCATATTCATATTAAAAGGATGATTTGGAGCGCATATACTTTTTTCAGTAACGGGAGATCATATAAAATAGTCCTCTAGTTGAATGACATATGCACCTAACTTCTCAAACTTTTATATTAATTAAAAACAAATCAGAGCGGTATGTCTGTGAAAACCTAACCTCATAACCATAAACCATAGTGGCCTGTCAGTTGACTTTACAGTTTGTAACTGGGTTATTAACTAGGCATTCATCCCACCCAAAATACTGATCTCTTGCTCCCAATACTTACTCAACGTTTTAAAATTTTGAAAAGAATAAAACCAAAATTGTCATATTAAAACGTAAGGTGTGGCAAAGCGTGCATTTTGTTATCATTAATAAATACAGTCTACACAACAAACTTGTTTGGACAATAACATTGGCATCGTACATTGGCTAAAACATTTTTTATCAAGAATAGTCACTGAAAAAAATTTGCTTGATGATTGAAGTTTTTACTTTTTAATAAATTAAAATAATTAAACTAATCAAAAACAAGCAATGAAAGCACGTTATAAATACTTTAAGATAACTTTTTAAATAGTCTATTTTTTGAGGAGTCTTTTACCCCAATAGCTGTCATAGCAAAAAATTCCCAATTTTTTACCCAATTGCTGACACAGTTTGGAACCAATGCCTGACAGTAAACATAATATATACGCAATAAAACCATAAGATTCAAAAGGAATAGTTTTATGTATGCACAGAATATTTGCTCATTCCGGGCACTTTGAAAGTTCCTCGCGAATTAACGGCATTCGGAGTTTCACTATATCTCACTATATCTGTAATGGGGTACCAGATCTCATCTTCATGTGTAGGCCACTTGTAATTAACACTGCTCTTTGTCATTGCACTGACTAAATGCCTATTTTCAGTATAATCTACGCATTTTACTTTACCAGGAAAATACTGTCCTTCATAAAGAACTATCACGTTGTCTCCTACTTGGTAATTTTGTAGTTTATTGATTTCTACCTTTGGTTTAATATTATTGATTTCATTTGTGTTTGGTTCTTCACTTACATTAGTGGTTCCATTCATCATCGTCTCATTCAGACTCTTGAGGTACTTTGACTGAAGAATCAGATTATATTAGTTCAAAATTCATTTAGATGCGCTTTCTTTGCATATTTTTGTTAGCCGGTTCAATTTATTTCTTTCTCTTGTTTGATTCTCTTATTAATTTTCGTTCTTCCTTTAATTTAATTTGCTTCTTTTTCCTCTTCTACCATTTTCAACATGTATTCTTTTCATTTCTCTGAGGTTGCAACCGAAATAATTTTAATCTTTGGCTTCTTCTTTGTACAAGGTTTGCTGTCGACAGGCTGAGGCCAAAATAAAGCCCTTTTAAATGGACTTCGAATTTCTTCAGTATTTGTACCTGCGTTTCCTGCAGCTAAAGGTGGCTTTAACTCTTGAACCTGTGTCATATCAGAGACGGTGTGAATACCGCACTATAAAATAGCCATTGGACAAGGATTCTTCTTCGAGAGCTAACTTTGTTTTTGGGCCCATTTGCCTTCCTTCAGGATACTTTCCACGAAACTTAACCACAAATACTGTTTCAGCACTTTTATCGCATATTGCCCATTTTTAAAGCTGTTAAGAATTTTTCGTGTTGGTCTGGCTATATTTTAGTATTTTTTTGATGACATTGTTAGGCTAAAACAATACAATCTGCTAATGCTCCATTACCGGTCACACTTGTAACCAACAGTTGACACCTGTGTCAGCTATTGGATCTACGCACAATATTGAACTGGCAATTCGGTAGAAGTTTAATGAAATTTCAGTTTTTAAATGTTTGATGTATGCAATTTTGATCCTTGTGGCATAAACCCCTATTGCGGACATCCCTGTCAGCAACTGGTGAATTAAAATTTTTCTGATCCAATGGCCGACACCCTTAACTTTTTAACAATAAACTCGAATTCTAATTTAACAATTAAAACTAATTACTATTGTATCTATATGTTGAACTAAGAAATTGAGATTTTTAGATTTTTCTGATCCTTTAATTGGTCTGTCGAATTCCTGTTTCCTTAATGGCCTGCTTAAGAAAATGACTATTGCTGCACACACTAACTGTCATTTGTTTTCATCATTAATTTTCAAATGGCGGGAAGGCAGTAGTGCCAATATCAATCCCACTTACAGTATTATAAACATAAAGATGATAAAATAACTATGGTACACGTTAACATAACGTTATTTTATTGCAATCAGTAGTTAAGTGTCAGCTACTGGTAACCTGTCAGCTTTTCACCTTAATGCCAATACATAATGTTTTAAATTTATCTGCTTTTAGCTGTTGTTTTTGATACATTTAAGTTCATACTACAAAAATAACAGCTCAATTGATTTATTGTAGACCAGTTGCCGGGACTGGAAGCCCTAGAGTAACCTACGTCCTACTATGAGGACGTTGTAACTGAACGCACGTGAAATTTTTATTTTAATTACAGATTTCAAAAACACAGGGGCTCTATCATTCTTTCTCAAGTAATAAACGCTGGGAGCAACATAGTTTCACAAAGTATTAGCAACTTAATTATTAAATTTGTTATTGGTATTTTTTAAATGAGCTATTTAAGTGATTTAAGTCCTTTAAATTTTCATTGTCTCTACTGGCTCTATTCTTGAATTATGGTGTAATTTTCTGAAATGAAAGTTTAACTTTGGCAAAGTCGGTTTGCAAACCAGACCATGATTTATAGAAGTAATGTTAAATATTCCTACGAACGCAGACATACTGATGTATCGAATGCGGAAGACCATCGCTAGACCGATACGGCCAGATATTTATTCTAGCATCCAAACCGGCGGCAAAAATATTACAGGCATTACAATCTCATTACTCGAAGGCGATTCAATCTGAAAGCTGTAATTATTCCCCAATACCAACCATTACCTCAGACACACCAATCACGACCGAATAGGCAACACCGCTCGCGCGAAATTCCAATCATAACGTTAGGTAGTACTGTTGGATTGGACATGAATGAATGCAGAAACAGTTGGAAACACACCTTGCGCTTTTTTTAATTACCCATAATCATCGTGCGCATTCGACGAAAAGGTTGTTTTCATTTTGCATCCGACCCGAACCGCGACCCTGTAACCACAGTGGATCCATCAGGATAAGACACCGTTAAGGACGAAGAACTGTTCTTCTGTTGTTTAGTGGTTTCGAAAACGTGTTGAACAAATTGACGCTATAAAAAAACAAAATCCTTCAGTATAATTTCAACGAGATTTTTCCAGAAACAAATGTGAAGACAAAAATACGCATACCAACAGGATGAAAAAGAATATTATAAGCTTATAAGCTTTTTCAAAACACAGTCATCCACTTATGTTATAGGTACTCTGTTTAAAACAAAAGTTAAACATTTCTAAAAATCCGAGCAGAAATAAATAATGTATTTTTATTGTATTTCTCCTCAGCTTTTTGTTTTTTACTTTATCATACGCAGTATGTAAAGTATTGTAATCATGCCGAAAAAAAAAATTGAGATTTTAGCGGAAATAGGTCTTTATGGGTCCCCTGAACATTTTTGACCAAGGTACAAAAAAATGTCTGTGTGTGTGTGTGTGTGTGTGTACCCGATTTTTGTGACGACGGTTCCGGAGAAACTACTAAAGGTATCGGGACGAAAGTGCGTATTTAGAAGTTTTATTACCAAACTTAGAGCTGAAAAGCTTTTGGTTCAAAATGGTCCAAAGGAACTGGCTATTTACTCTTAGCATTTTTCAACGATTTTGGTCATTTCTGTAATTTCGTCAAAATAGATAAATAATAAATTAAAGTAGACGAAATTTTGAATAATTTATGCCTATGACATTTTTTGGTAAAATTAATAGTTTAGCTGCAAGAGCAAATTCTATTTGATCGAGATCGGTCGCATCTGCATTGATATGAAGCTACATAGTAGCCAGGATTTTGACAAATATTTTTTTGTGCTGTCACCACAGAAATGTCTATGGCTGTCACACTCGAAAACAGCTGATTTCATCACAGGTTGGAGAACCGCTATGGAACGTTGCCTCTCTAGTGCAGCAAAGTACAAAATATAAAATTCAAATAAAATAAGATCACCAATTTGATTGTTTGTTGATAAGAAATATCAACCCGTTGTTATATCTAATTGTAAAAACGATAAATTGAGAAAATTGTAAATAAAGAATAGCGATGAGTGTAGTTATATTTTAGTATGTTGGTACGGATGTGACATTTACAGTGACATGAACGAATATAAATCTCTCAGAATTTGAAATAGCTTTTTAAACTTGACGTTTCGTGGTATCAGTGGTATCAACCTAACATTTCCTATACAGAAATATAACCATTTTTGATTTTTACTTTATCATACGCAGTATGCTAAAGTATTGTAATCATGCCGAAAAAAAAATTGAGATTTTAGCGGAAACAGGTCTTTTTGGGTCCCCTGAACATTTTTGACCAAGGTACAAAAAAATGTCTGTGTGTGTGTGTGTGTGTGTGTGTGTGCGTGCGTGCGTGTGTGTGTAAACGATTTTTGTGGCGATGATTCCGGAAAAACTACTAAAGCTATCGGGACGAAAGTTCATAATTAGAAGTTTCATGACCTAACTTAGAGCTGAAAAGCTTTTGGTTAAAAAGGGTCCAAAGGAGCTGGTAGTTTATTCTAAGCCTTTTTCAAGGATTTTGCAAATGAGCCGCTATTTCTCTAATTTCGTCAAAATAGTTAAATAATAAATTAAAGTAGAGGAAATTCTGAATAATTTATGCCTATGAAATTTTTTGGTAAAATTAATAGTTTAGCTTTTTAGGTTATTCTAAGCCTTTTTGAAGGATTTTGGAAGTGAGCCGCCATTTCTGTATTTTCGACAAAATAGTTCATTAATAAATTAAAGTAGAGGAAATTTTGAATAATTTATGCCTATGAAATTTTTACTTTATCATACGCAGTATGTAAAGTATTGTAATCATGCCGAAAAAAAATGAGTTTTTAGCGGAAATAGGTCTTTTTGGGTCCCCTGAACATTTTTGACCAAGGTACAAAAAAATGTCTGTGTGTGTGTCTGTGTGTGTGTGTGTGTGTAAACGATTTTTGTGGAGACGATTCCGGAGAAACTACTGAAGGTATCGGAACGAAAGTCCATATTTAGAAGTTTCATGACCTAACTTAGAGCTGAAAAGCTTTTGGCTCACAAGGGACCAAAGGAGCTGGTAGTTTATTCTAAGCCTTTTTCAAGGATTTTGCAAATGAGCCGCCATTTCTGTAATTTCGTCAAAATAGTTAAATAATAAATTAAAGTAGAGGAAATTTTGAATAATTTATGTTTATGACATTTTTTGGTAAAATTCACAGTTTAGCTGCAAGAGCAAATTCTATTTGATCCAGATCGGTCGCATCTGCATTAATATGAAACTACGTAGTAGCCAGGATTTTGACATATATTTTTTTTGTATTGTCATATTCGAAAACAGCTGATCTCATCAGAGGTTGGAGAACCACTATGGAACGTTGCCCCTCTAGTGCGGCAAATTATAAAATACAAATTTCAAATAAAATAAGATCACCAATTTGATTGTTCGTTGATAAGAAATATCAACCCGTCTTTATATCTAATTCTAAAAACGATAAATTGACAAAATTATAAATAAAGTATAGCGATGAGTGTAGAACAAAATGTGTCATGAACAAATATAAATCTGTCAGTATTTGAATTACCTTTTTAAGGTGCGTTTTCATTAGTGATAATGGCACTGGTAGCAGACGCCATTATAGTATTTCCAATAGAAAATTGCTAGTGACTCATGTTTATGTACATGCAAACTAATATGTGTTATTATCACGATATGTAAGAAATACTATAATTTCGTATTCTACCACCGCCATTACCTACCAATCGGAACGCACCATATATTGTATGATAAAGTCATGTGCCTGGCCACATCAGATTTTTTTTTCTTGGCGCAGCTTCTTGTTCAGTTTCCCAGTTTCGCACCCTTTCTGGTTTTATCTAGAATCGTTTTTGTGCTAGCTTCCAATTTATAAGAAGGAACGAAGGTCATCAACGAAGAAAGAATCACTTGAATAAATTACGTTTGTCTATTACTGAGATCAATTAAGAAATTTGATCAGAAGAATTCATTTAAAATATAATTGCTCAGTTAACCATGTTAGTCAATGGATTGTTTTGCAAACTTTGTTATTCAACAAAATGATCGTTTCGCTCTGAAATACAGTTAGGGTAACAAGACAATTCGAGATATCTTGGCATTATTCTATTCTCATTACTTACACATTTGAAATGTTATTACTTCCACCTAGAAATTTATTTCTTTGGAATAAGTATTAGTTTTAATCTACATTGTTAAAGTAAACAAACGTTCGTTATTCGATAAGCAGTACTTGTATATGATAAATATCTTATATTTGCTTAGATCTAGTACCTACGCACTAGGATATATTTTAAACTTTAGTGTAATTGTAGAAATACGACATTTCTGAAACAATAAATTGAATTACATATTTCAATGCAATATTGGTTATTATGAAGAAAAAATGTATATTTTCGAGACCATTTACCTGAAAAATTCTTATAATATACCGGGTGGTTCTTTTAACTTGAGACTCCTAAATATCTCGAGAAATATGCATGGTACGACAATATTTTCACCGATTGTAGCGCCATCTGCAATGAAACTGATATAGTCATCTCATTTCCCCCTTTGAGTCTTACAAGTTTATTTAAGACACTTTTGTCGTATCATGCATATTTCTCGAGATATTTAGGAGTCTAAGTTAAAAAGACCACCCGGTATAACACAAAATATTTACTGTATCTGTAATGCTTTTTTGTACTTTTAAGATCATTATCAAACTTAAATTGAGTAAGTGGTATTTCTTGTATATACCTAGTTTTATGTATTCAAGTAAACAAAAATGCTTTTGAATCATCAATGTTAAAAATTAATATTAATAATGTTCAGAAATTTTTGTTTCTGGTTCCAAGTAATTACTTTTATTGGTTCTGTTATGTATTACTTCATTTTGCCCCTTAAACATAATGGATTTGTAAAAATTTATTATTTTGTGTTTCAAGTCATATAAAGCTTTTAAAAAGTAGCAACATAAGAATCACATTAATATAATGTTATGTAGCATTCTCCATCTATTAACCATCTGAAACAAGGATAAAGTATAAACAATTACCAATTAAAATTTTATTACACCATTCTAAATTCATAAATTCCAAGTTCTAATTTAACATTACTGTATAATATTTTCTAGAATTATTTAATTGCATATTTCAAATACTTATCAACTAAGAACATGATACAAAAGATCTGGTGTGGCCAGGCACACCAGCTTTATCATACAATATATAAAATTAATAGTTTAGCTGCATGAGAGTCTATTTGATTGAGATAAATCGTGTCTGCGTTAAAATTAAACTAGTTAGCCAGGATTTGACAGATATTTTGATACTATCGAGAGTAGGTATTGTGAAAGCTTCAGCATTTGACACTACCTACTGTCATTAGAATAATAGTTATTTATATCACAAGTGCCGAAGTACGAAATGGCGCGACGACCGGTGATGCGGTGCGGCACCGAAGGCGGAGCGTCGCCGTTGCATGTGAGCGAGTCGCGCTATGTAGTTTTCGGCAGGAGTGACATCAACGTTTTTTGTGTTGCTTTTTGAGAAATATGTATTAAAAAAATAATTAAAAAATGGTTGAATTTCTGTATAGGAAATGTTAGGTTGATACCATTTCTACGAAACGCCAAGTTTAAAAAGCTAATTCAAATTCTGACAGATATATATTTGTTCATGACACTGTAGATGTCACATCCGTACCAACATACTAAAATAAAACTACACTCATCGCTATACTTTATTTACAATGTTCTCAATTTATCGTTTTTAGAATTGGATATAACAACGGGTTGATATTTCTTAGCAGCAAACAATCAAATTGGTGACTTATTTTAATTGAAATTTATATTTTGTACTTTGTCGCACTAGAGCGGCAACGTTCCATAGCGGTTCTCCAACCTCTGATGCAATCAGCTGTTTTCGAGTGTGACAGCACAAAAAAGTATTTGTCAAATCCTGGCTACTATGTAGCATTACTAGGTAGAATTTGCTCCTGCAGCTAAACTATTAATTTTACCAAAAAATGTCATAGGCATAAATTATTCAAAATTTCCTCTACTTTAATTTATTATTTAACTATTTCGATGAAATTATAGATATGGTGGCTCATTTGCAAAATCCTTGAAAAAGGCTTAGAATAAACTACCAGTTCCTTTGGACCCTTTTGAACCAAAAGCTTTTCAAGTCTAAGTTTGGTCATAAAGCTTCTAAATATGAACTTTCGTCCCGATACCTTTAGTAGTTACTCCGGAATCGTCGCCACAATAATCGTTTACACACACAGACATACATACACAAACACACAGAAATTTTTTTGTACCTTTGTCAAAAATGTTTAGGGGACCCACTAAAATTTCATTTTTTTTTTCGGCACGATTACAATACTTCATCATATTGCGTATGATAAAGTAATAAGGATTATTGTTTATAATGCAGTTGCTATGAACAAAATAGAGTTAAATAAACGCTTTGTGACATACGTTCTTCAACTGATTGTAATACTCCTTTAGTTATCAGCGTTCAGTTAGTGCTGAATAAACAAAATTTTCTCTTCAAAGTTGGTGTAGATATATTATGTTTCTTTAGTAACGTAATGTTGTAAACTAAAGGAAACTTATCGTTTTTATTACACACTTATTCAAAGCTAAAACCTGTATTAAAATGTCAGCATGAATGCTGGTGAACCACTAAACAAAAATCCAAGTCGGATTAGAAGTTCAAAGAAAATAAATTCTGAAATATTCTGTGCACCAGATTTGTTAACATTACTGTCATTGCTTTCAGTTGAGTCAATAGTGATCTATCTGGTTCATCACAAAAACCAGCATGTGTTGAAACAGATCTTAAGAACAAAAATTATGTTTTATCATGTAAAACATTTAGAATCCCATAAACGTTCACCCATTTATTCCACATAAAAACGAGTTCTTCGTCGTTAATTTCTGCAAAATAACAGAGAAGACGCTCAGAGAGACAAATTGCTATCTTTGGCGCCATAATCGCCGCTGTAAAATCTACGCTGAGGTTATAAACATTCAATGCAAATACCTGATTACGTATGTACCGAATAATTATGCGCGGATGGGCTCTGTGACTGTGTGAGTCACATAACTTTCACACCTCGCCGATGACGGCGTGCCGTTATGGGGCCAACACCATGGACAGTATGTGCGTGCGAGTGTATCTTTAAAGGTGTGTTGTATGTGTGTTTGTTCCGAAATAAGATAAACGGCTCACGAAGAAAGTGAAATATTTTACAAGGACGGACGCTGTCCACGTTTGGTTTTAAATTACTACTCCTTTTCCAGGATATACCGTATAGCCAGACAAACAACCGTAAGCTATGTTCGTTTTTTATAAGACAAGATGTTTTGAAAGTATTTGTACTGTGTAAACAATCTTTTTGTAAACAAACAGGACACTGAATAAAAATGTCCTTATAAAATACTACAATGAATATTAACTATCTTTAACCGACTTTAACGAGTAGTACCTACAAAAAATGACTTGAGTTTCCACAACTATTTCATTATATGAAAATTTGAGAAAGATTGAGTTCTTTAATACGGTATAGTACACAAATACGTCCGGTAACCGATCGGTTTTAACCGATTAGCTAATATAAAACGAAATGAATCATAAGATTGTGCATTCTAACATGACGAAATGACTTGAATTTTCAGATTATACAAAAACTAAGTCCAGGAAATGATAGAAAAGTACCTTGTCTAAAAATATATAATTATTTGTTATGCAGATAGAGACAGCAAAAAATGCCACACAATGATAATAGACATTAAATTGTCAATTGTGTAGAGTCATGGAAAGATGTATGTTCCTTAAGGGGTATCTCACAATTTTAAACGAGCATGTCGGTTATATATTCGTGTACTTGTTTTTGTTATTCTCTTCTCGGCGGGTATGCAAAAATTTAATTAATTTGACTTTTTTATTCATCATTGGCGCGCATTAATTTTGTTAAAGAGAAAAATGATACGCCACTGGGATATTTCAAATTAAAAATCATTTTGGAATTCCTCGTTCAATTTGTGACAAAAAATCTCTCTTTTCGTAGAGGGCACCGTTAATATGCAAAAAATAATACTTCTTGACCTCAATTTTTTTAAATATTAAATACAATTACATTAAACTAAAACAATAACAGAAAATAACACTAAAATAAATAAATAAGCACAAAGGTACAAAGAATGTTGAAAATGACCTCCCTCAGACGTGACACAAGATTCAATCGTCAGTTTTTAGGAATAACTTTAACACCCCGTATCTCACAAAACGATGCATTTGCGGACATACGTTTATATAGCAAACTGTCATTATTCTTTTTATACAGATGCACCCCCTGAAGTTTGTCGCACTTATTTACTAACACCCTGTATATTTAATGATAGGGGTGTTCAAGTACTATACGACATATGTATTTACTTTACCTCAATTAAGACTTTATGTAAACAGTGCAATTTTGTGCGACACTTTGGCCCCTTTTGTCACGTATACTTTCCACCCACCCTCGGGTCTGGCGATTTCTTCTTCATTTGAAATGTTCTAAACTTTGATATCTAATCTGATTATTCTAGCCTGATTATAAATAACGTAACAAAATTGTTCTTAGCTCTTGGCCTATAATATATTTAATATAATAATATATAATACATAATATTTAAAAATATATATTAATTTAGTCAAATTGTTTATGTGAAATTTATGGCTTAATGTCTTTATGTTAAAATCTTCTGATTTGTATAAAGATTATTATGCATTGTCTTGAAATGAGATTTTTATTTCATGTAATACAAATTTATATGTTCAATAATATAAAATTAACATGAAGCTAATAAATCGAAACATCATTGTATCGAACTAAAACAATAAATAAATAAAAAGCCGAACTAGTAAATTTCGGAAATACGAAATATGCAGCGTAGACGGATAACTTTTTACGCTGAGCGGACGAGCAGTCGAGGCGAAAATTACAAAAAAAAAAACATTACGTGGATATAGTACAAACACACTGCTTAAAAATCCTGAAATAGCGATAGGAGCATCTTTTTTCCATGACTGGTACTTAAGTCAGTATTATTAGCAGTCACTATGGCAATTTTTTCCTAACGTCAGGTCTTAAAATATAAATATCAAGATTCAATTAGCTTAATTTTTAAATTTATAATCTATGTTAATAAAATATGCTCTGCAAAATAAGAGACACAAATAATCGACTGAATTATGTCAGAAAAACCTGTCCAAAAAGTAATTTTTTTACATAAATATATAAATTTCTTTAAATATTAGTAGTAGAAATATTACGCTATTTCGGAGTTTGAACATATCGGACGCATTATTTATTCCGAGATATGTTAAATTAGTAGTCCATACTGAATTATCCAAAATTTCATTAAATTTGGAAAAGCCAAAGAATTATGTAGGTCTGAATTCTGTCACCTACTAAAAATTTAAACGACTGGCATATCAAAATTTGCATAATCACATCAATAAAAAGCCAAATGGAACTAAAATTAATGTGTAATGGCAACGCTATTGTAAAATCTATCCCACGCAAGTACAACACAGCACTAAAAACAAAAACATAACACATAGTTCTGGGTCAAGATGGGGTCAACAGAAAAGTTGTTTTTAGAATGAAGTTCAATGTTTATTGCCTCTGTCTACAAACTCAGGAATGCGCTTTTGTAATTTATTTTTAACAGCAACTTTTAGACGATAGACATTACTTCTCCGTTGTCACTGCTCGTTATTTGTATTTATCATTGTAGTAATTTTGTGCCCAATGGGATTCTGGTTTATATCATAGCTCCAAGAAATAACATACGGATATAAAATGATGTATAATATATAGTGTACATATACATAATTTAAAGAGTGCCACAAGTGATGTACAGTTGTTGATGTAGGTACGTAATTTAAAAATAATTTTATCGTTAATGTACAGCCCTAAATTCAGTTTACGACACAATAAACGTGTAGTAAATTTTATTTCGCGCACTGCATTGCAGGACACTTACTATACATAATTTATGGCCCAGATCATTATGGCCTAACCAAAAGAGGGAGAGACATTTATTCAAGTCGATCAAAGCAGTTTATGCATCTTAGCGATCAGTGCAATATATACCGTCTATTTTATAGAGTCACAAATACTACAATTAATATACTATGCTCCAGTATTACACCAAAATAATGAAGTAATTCTTTGCATAACGTAGGTCCCTGGGAATTACACACATGAAGCCCATATATAGTAAAAAGTAACACAAACCTTTAATTTACGACAAGAGAAAGTAATGTAAAAACCGAAAAAGGAAGCGACGACCACAATTACTGTTTTACGTTCGAATAAATATGGTCAGCGGTGATTGTTCGTGGACATTTTTATTCTCGCGAAATTGCGCTGCATTCTCTCGGATATAAACAATTGTAAATTTAACACCCACTGGCCCAAATATTTTCGGTTGCTTAACGACCGCACTGACCTTGCTACTGGAAAAATACCGTCGAGTGTCGTCGAACTGTTGCGGAGCGTTATTTAAACAAAAACAAACGTCATAATTAAGGGAATCTACTTGTGCAGCATACAAGTTATAACCTGTTAAAGATACTGTAACAGTGTATGTTCTGTGATAATTGCAATTAAAACAAATTATCGTAAATGTGCGCTCATTGCCTTCGTATTCATATTAATTGACATACCTTGGAAAGCCGTTAATAAAAACAACAACAAAACTAAAGTCGAAGTTAATATTTAATATCAGAAATCCATATTCTGATAACATCGATATAAGAAAGTAGATAATTAGTCATAGAACGCTTTAAAGCCGAAATTTAAATAGACTACTGGATATCTCCAATTACAATATATCGGTGGAGGTGCCGGTATGACATACCGAAAGTCAAAATCATAGTAGGCACTTAGCCTGAAAATAACAGCCCAGCCCTTTCAAGGCTGTAAAACACACAACATATTTACATTGTCACTGAAAAGCACTGAAATTAAAAACTAAATTACGATATAAAACACCTCCTTTCCTTTGTTATACTTAGCGGCGGTGAATAAAGACGCCTCTTTAATTTTGCAAAGACATGTTTCGGCTCACGCCATTGTCAATCCTAAATCTACAACAAACACGAAATACGTCACAAAACACAACAGAGCGGAAAACATAATACCTTACTGTATCTGTTGGGGAGATACATTAAATACATGTGTATTTGGACAAGTCACGTGTGCGACGAAAAGTTGTTATATTATATAACTACTATAAGCTACTATTGACTACTATATAATATATTATACTATATATAAAAGTTGTTATAGTTGTTATAATTGGTTATATTTGGTACCGGGATTCGTTTCTAATCATCATCAGCAAAAATCTACTTTAAGAACAGTGGTGGTAATGATATACATAAATAATTTAACATATAACTTACAGTCAGGTAATTGACTGCGACAACGTGTCACTAGCGACAACGTGTGCCATGTGTGCAAGATGAGGTGACATTTGACACACGACTGGAATTTAGTAAAAGTATCGTCACTATAAGAATTCTATTAACATATTATCTATCTCAATAATATGTAGACAGCTGAAGAAAGTCGATGAGTTTATAACAAAATACTTTATTCGAAGATGAAAGAATTCTACGTATTATACATAAGTATGTTGGCTCTTACATTAAGGATTTGATTCAGGTTTAGGAACTTTTTGTCCCTAAAGATCGAACCGTTTGAATATATACATATGTAACAATACGAAAACCGACAAAGAACACAATCTGCTTCATTACAAGAATAAAAAGTAAATAAATTTAAATAAAAAAATTAAATGATAAATTGAATAAATGAAAATGAAAGAAAAAACAAACAAAATAAATTTATTGTTTTTTTAGAGATTTCGTTCTAGTATCATCTTTCTCAGTAGGAACTTTCATATGGAACTATTGATTTTTATTTTTTTATAAACCCCACAGAATGGCTTATATAGAATTAAAAATCTAAAGGGGAAATCTATCCCTTCGGATTAGTTTTTGAAGGGTATAAACAAATGCTGCGTTAAACAACTTTAAAGTTATACAATTAACTTGACATTTCTACTGACAACTAGAAAAACTGTTACAGCAGTTCATAGTATTATGGTCACGTAGTTTCGTTTTTCATAGTTTTTGCAAAGATGCAAGACTTTACCTCTACATAATTACGGAATTCTGGCAAGTTGTACTATCCTATCAGCGGTGAAACAACATATTTATTTTACATTTAGAGCTGATTTTTTTATGTGATTTGGTGGAGTGGTGCAGACTAGTGTTGTTAGATCAGGTCGTAACATCGTCTTTACTAGCAGAATTATTGTCTCGACTTTTCATACTTTTCAAAATTATCTAAAACGTCGTTAGTTTTTCTTAAGCCAACTTAAATTACTTGTATAAGTATTAATTAGTTTTCAGTGGCAAGCGGCAACATTACACATACAAAACATACAACATTAATGTATTTCATAATGATCAAGCCTATTACAGCAAATTCTTACCTATGTAAGCATCAGATAATTTGAGCGAGTGATGGACAGTCTCTAGTGACCTGACAGATATCGCGTTTATGGAAAGAAAAGAAATCTGGCAATAAGTTATTGGCGATCATCGGTACACACTCTTGCGCAACGTGACACGTTCTGTAATAAAATAAGTAATAAAACTTGGATTTCAATTTATAAACGTGTAATTAAGGTTGTCGTTGTCGATGCAGTACCAGCTTATTACGGGAAAAACGGATAGTTTCATGCCAAAATTGGAAACTATACCCAGGTGTACAGTGTCACTCTTTGGCATTTCTATACGTGCGACTCACAGGTGGTCATTAAATTACAGTTTTTAATTTAAATGAATATGGCACGCGCCATAAACAGATTCCTGGAACAAAAAAGGTTGGGAGAGTGCGCGTGAAAGACGTGTTCTTCGCAAGGAAGTGTACTAAAAAAATGCTGTAATATGTTGAGTAAAATACAGATTTATACAAAAAGAACATTTAGATTTCACACTTTGAAATGTGACCTTACATTTCCTCCACTGTTTAATATGTTTATCTACAACTCACATATATAATAAGTTCATTGAATACGTATCGATGACTATATAATCCCCATCACTATACGCGCCAATGATTATAATAGAAAACAGTGTCATTATAATGATTATAATGACACTAGCGTTGGATAATAATGACAGTTCGTTCAAATAATGACCTCAATATTTGAATGAACTGTCATCATTATACAACGCTAGTGTCAAAGTCTGTCAACACCTACGTAGATGACAGTTATTTGACAGTTATTTGCCTTGCCATCATTAACAAATATATTTAAAATATTGTGCATAAAATGGAAGTGTGACTCGTATGAATTACTGGGTAGCCTATAATCTATATTTAATTATTCTAGCTCTGTTAATAACGGAATTGCTGGCAATGCATAATATAGCTTCTTGTGGGTGAATCACTATTTCACTCATTTTACAAAAATGTACATTCAAAGCTAGCATTCCGAAGGTAATTCTCCTTTTTAATTCGTTGAAATCTATGGATTATTGTCGGAGTAATTAATTGCTAAAGTTAAACGAATGAAATGTACGGGGCAAAAACAGCACCAATGCTTAATTTGAAAAAATTGGGAAAACGCCAACATATACGGCTTTCTAATTTTTAGTTGTAGCATGTTAATCAAGAACAGCGTCAGTATTTTTTCATATTTTTTTGCTCGTAGATTTGCGGGAAACTCGACGTCAAAACAGGGGATATAATATATGGCCACGATAGTACTTCGCTACTAACTATTCGGAAATATAATAGGTCGTTAGTAATAAGCTATAATACGTTAATAAATCAATAAGATATGTTAATAAGTCCGCTATTTCGGTTGATTGAACAGATTTCTTCTATTTACTTAATGTTATTAGTTAATAACTTGACTTGTGGCTTAAAATAGGACCCAATGAACTATTAACCTAAAAAAATGAATTGTTTTTATATAGACTAATTATTCTAATATTTAATTTTTGATTTCACTAAAAGTTATCAATTAATTTTTGCTGCAGATTATGACCACCCTGTACACAATTTGGATATGATAGGTAATCATGATAATAGAGCGCTTCTTACTTAATCATAACCTAAGCGGGCAAAATAAAATTAAAAACGGTCATTGAGAAATACAGTTTTTCGTAGACTACTGATTTTCTATAAAAATGCCAATAAATCAAAATGTATAAACTTTAGTGTAGGTAATGTTATGTTTCATTGGCGTAAAATTTAGCGAGGAATTCAAAATTGTGCCGAAATATAGGTTGTTCGATTTGAAAAAAAACATAAGTTTGGGTTGGTACTACCTTATGGAACATTCTGTATACACGCTAATAATTTTAGAATGTGCGCTTCTGCGTTCTGTATATATGAGTTAAATCTGTTTTAAAAGATCTTGATTAACAGAGGCAAAATCTTCCAAGATCACTCTGTGAGACACCCTGTATATTACCAGTACTGCTGTGGAAGCAGCGTCATCTGTGTAATATGCAATGCTTTAAAGCCATTGGGCAAATAATTTTAAGTGTAATAATATTAACATGAATAATATTAATTATTATGAATTATAATATGAAAAGTACAGAAATCAGTTTCATTAAAAAACCCAAATATATCTTTGATTTCTTTAAGTGAAGTCTTTAACTTCATTATCACGTACCTAACGAAAAAAAATAATAAAATGGCGGTGCACCGGTATTTCTTCTCTGGTGTCGTAAAAAAAGGACATCTCAGCTAATTCACACCTCACACCCAATTAATTTGAAACTTCGCTGATACATAAACCGAAATTTTATTGTTGTCATTAGTTTACAAAATTGTTGACTAAAAAGTGTTCAATGACGTGCCAAATTGTGAAAGACAAGAACGTCGAAAAAATCTCTCGTACTGACAAAATTCGTCAAAAAGTTCAAATCAATCGATGTAGAATTGGCTGGGAGATGTCCGACATACCGTTTTTGATTAAATCAAATGGCGGTGCGCTACCATGTTTTTATTTCATTCTATAAGTACGTGATTATAGAGATAAATACTTGTGTAAAACAGGACATATTTAATTTTCTAAATAAAATTGATGTTTGTACTTGTAACTTGTAACACATGTTTAACCTGAAGAATCAAAGCCAGTCTCCCAGACGAAGCTGTTCCGGTTAATAATTCTAGAAAAGATATGTACTTATTAATTTAATTTATTTGTTGAGTTTCATTCAGAAACAATAGTACATCACTTTTAAGTTTTTCTTTTCTACGAATTCTACAAATCACCTACTATACGGACTCATTCATAAACTTATCACGTGAGACTACAGTAATGTCTGTTTATCCTGTTCATGTTAAATTTTGTACCATAATTAAAATGGTTGCTTGTTATTTTTAATTTTTATGTATTTTTATATTCAATTCATTTTAATGCATGATTTCTGTCATTAAATAAGTGATAACTACGGATAAACATTCGTTGAGTGGAAGAACGGTACAAACCCAGCCAATGTTTTAGCTAATAGCTTATTATATTACGGCTTTTCTCCTAAAATTTCAAAATAACTACCATTGACATTTATTACAACTTTTCTGTTCTGACGAAATCAGTAAAATGTAGAGTTGTTAAATTACACAGTTTTCTTCAGTTTCCCAAAAATGCCCGATTTGGAGTTAGGTATTCTGTTCCTCCACTCACCGGTTCAATTATTCGTGTACGTGATAAATGACAAGATAAACTGTTATCTGTCTTCTATTATAATCTGGACTATCTACCTACAGTAAATCGACACTTGTTTGAACTAGGTAACAAAATGTAAAATAAAAATTGTGCAAAAAGTTTGGCTGTCGGTTTAAAAAAAATAAATAAAGAATACACAGATCTGTATTTGCATTTTTTATTAAATTTTGTATACAAATATAGCTTTCAAATCATAACAATGTAAAACTCTTTGTAAAAAACATCAGTTTCCTGCCAATATATCCGGATCCGGAGCCATGTCACCGTAGTTCCGCAATAATCATCATCTGCAAAAAAAAGAACATTTTTACACATTTTTACTAGCTTATCGCAATATCATTATACCAAAGGCAAGCTTTATTGGATTAATATGTCCATCAAATAAGTCGGAGTTTTGTTGGTTCGTGTGTGTTGTTCCAACCAATCAGTTAAGCAGATATGTTTAAATAAGATTTAACTTAAAACACCCATATGTAAATTATACTAAGTAAATGTGAACTAAACCGTCAAGTAAAAAGTAACTTCTTAGAAAATTGCATATTTGTCGTTTATTAAATCTGGCCATAAAGACCAGCGAGTAGAAAAGGGTCGATTTTTAGCCAACTTAACCAAATTTTAATTCCTGTTAATTCCACTTAAGTGTATGGATTAACAATAAATAAGTATCGAGTATATTGATACTTTGTTGATATATGATACGTTTTTTATTTATTATTTATTTATTAATTAATCCACATTCACCCACAAATTAAGATTACATAAAAACATTACTATAAATAGTTCCGCCTCCCTCCCCACAAGAAATGAAAATAATATAATATTAAAAGAAAATAGAGATATAATGTAACATTGCAGAGCAAGCTTGTGCTTTATATTTGCATACAAATAACTGGATAAGTATTTCAACTGTAATTTAGGTTTATGCTTAACTATTTTTTGGTTTTGTTTTTTTATGGCTAAGTCGAAAACTTCAAACGAGTTTCAAACAGAATCCGTTGCCGGATACACACAAGATTTGCACAACAATTCACTATTTTTTACAAAAGATATTTGTTATTGGTGTACATATGAGCACAAGACATTCACCCTAAGCATTTGATTGAACAAAACGTACCAAGTAGATGCGTGATTACGCGAAAATACCGCAATAACCCACGAGCAATATACCATCAAAAATGTTAATGACCCATTGTCGAACGTAGGCACACTTCCGCATATATCAAACCAACAAAATTACATAATACGGCCTAGTCGCGGCCGCCAGATAACACGGCATATCGCGAGAAATTGACTTAGTTACCTAGATCGCGCGGGGGCCCATTTCGACACAACAAGACCGCTAACCGGACTATTCCTCTCTTGCAGATATTGCGAAGGATGTAGCAAGCCGTGCGAGGGCGCTCGAAGTCCGTCCGAGCTCAGCGCAGCCGAAGATGTTCCCGAACGCGACAGTCTCCTCGCGGAGCAGTTCGAGTCGCAGCGGCAACAGCTGCGGCCGCAACTCGTCGATGCCGTCGCTGAGGATGCAACAGAGTCCGCTCGCGCCAAAGACGAGCTACAATCCACTCTTCAGGCATACCGACGCCGCCGCGCTCACCAGTTTCGACGCCTCCCAGTTCGTCTTCGTCGATAAGGTTAGTTTAGTGTTTTAATGTCTTTTAAATCATGTTCTAATTACGAATGTAAGTGTGTGCAGTGCAATTAATAATTGAGATGTGTTATAAAAATAGTAGATATACCCTGAACGTCTTTTGAGTGGAATAGAATCAAAGACAAGATAACGACAATGGAGAAATAAAATTAATAATGAAAAATAATTTAAACTAACTTTTAGTGCTTTAATGTCTTTTAAATGAGGTTCTTATTACGAATGTAAGTGTGTCCAGTACAATTAATAATTGAGATGTGTTATAAAAATAGTAGATATACCCTGATCGTTTTTTGAGTGGAATAGAATCAAAGACAAGATAACGACGACAATGGAGATACAAAATTATAAGGAAAAATATTTTAAGCGAACCTTTTAGTGTTTTAATGACTTTTAAATAAGGTTCTAATTACGAATATAAGTGTGTGCAGTGCAATTAATAATTGAGATATGTTATTAAATAGTAGATATACCCTGAACATATTTTGAGTGGAATAAAACCAAAGACAAGATAAGGACAATGGAGAAATAAAATTAATAATGAAAAATAATTCAAACTAACCTTTTAGTGTTTTAATGTCTTTTAAATGAGGTTCTTATTACGAATGTAAGTGTGTGGAGTTCAATCAATAATTGAGATGTGTTATAAAAATAGTAGATATACCCTGAACGTTTTTTGAGTGGAATAGAATCAAAGACAAGATAACGTCAATGGAGAAATAAAATTAATAATGAAAAATGATTTAAGCTAACCTTTTAGTGTTTTAATGTATTTTAAATTAGGTTCTTATTACGAATGTAAGTGTGTGCAGTACAATTAATAATTGAGATGTGTTATAAAAATAGTAGATATACCCTGAACATATTTTGAGTGGAATAGAATCAAAGACAAGATAAGGACAATGGAGAAATAAAATTAATAATGAAAAATAATTTAAACTAACCTTTTAGTGTTTTCGTCTTCGTCGATAAGGTTAGTTTAGTGTTTTAATGTCTTTTAAATGATGTTCTAATCACGTATGTAAGTGTGTGCAGTGCAATTAATAATTGAGATGTGTTATACAAATAGTAGATATACCCTGAACATCTTTTGAGTGGAATAGAATCAAAGACAAGTTAACGACAACGGAGAAATAAAATTAATAATGAAAAATAATGCATCTTTCGTGCAAAACAACTAAAGTTCGGCAGTTTTTTCAATATCTAACTACTACAAAATATTATGATTTTTTATCGAAAATAAATTACTTAGAACAGTATTTCATTCAATTAATCATACCACTAATTAATTAATCATTATTAAATTAGTTGATGAAAGTAAATACTTTAATTTTCGTAAAACGCTTTCAAACAATTTTGTAGTGAAAAGTGTTTTCCTTTGACGCGTTTGTTTTCTCGGTTTGTCAGAAAGCGTGACAGATGGTTTATTATAGAAATATATTTAATTGCTATGTAAGTTATGAGTAGCGTGATTATTTTTGACAAATAAATAATTTATCAGTCAATACAAAATATACTAAGGAGTTTATTTGTTAAAAATCTTCTTTTTAGGCGACACTTTTTCAAAATGTTACAACACAATTAAGTAAATATTTTTAAAATTGAAAAGGAAAATGGGGTTGCTACCACCATCATTTTTAAGAAAATTAATTAGCTGTCTATTAAACAATCTAGAATAAATAATAAAACCCAGTAATTGGTTAAATGTTATTTTTTAAGTTAAGAGAATTAAATTTATTAAATAGGTAATAATAATGACTTTAATTAACCCATTTCAGTAAAAATAAATTAGGTCAACCATCCTTTCGGATGAAGGTCTCATTTTCGTCCATTACGTCCTGTCCTTGGCGATTCTTGCCCATGTTGGCCCTGCCACCTTCAGCATCTCATCCACCCATCTCTTCCTTTGTCGGCCTTGTGATCTTATGTTTTCGAGTAGGATAAGAAAATAAAGAAAGGAAGGGTTAAATAGGTAACACACCGGCAATTGTGATGAGCTCTGCGCCCAATTTCTGTAAAGAGTAAAAATCAGAAGAATTAAATGATTATTACTTATTATTTTTAATTAAATTTTTTCCCAATTTCTTGTCGTTTCTTTGCAAATGCTGTTGCATAACAATACAAGTCAACTAATGTCATAATTTTTTTTTTAATTTTGCGTCTTCTAAGACGGTGAAGTCACCCATCACTCATCATCGCCAATGAATGAAAATGGGTATAATAATTTATGCTCATAAATACATACGTTATGTACCTACTTTATATGTAATACATGATCTTGAGAAGGTTAAAGTGTTACAATATCTACCTTGTCTTTCTTTGTAGAGCTTATCTGAAACTAAACTGTAGGTACAGGGTACAAATTTCATAAAAAATTCTCTACAACATAACGTAGTTATTTCATAAAGCTGTTTAACCTTCTGAAGGGCGTAAACCGGAAACGGTAAAGTTTTGACACAGTTTGGATTTGAACCAGAGACCTTTCCGTCGTTAGCTTGTATGTCACCATATCATTAATCTATAATATTACTTCGACAAAGTATGTCGTTAAACATTTTCAGTTATTTTTTTATATTCATAAAATGTGATCAGTACTATCAGGAACTTTGAACAGTGTAGTCGTGTTTTTCGCGGTCAGTGATACGTGAGTGCTACGCAATCGAAATTTGAGTTCCGCGAGTGACACTGGACACCAGGTCGTTCGCTCGTGGAACAAATCCAGCCAGTTATTACAACAATTCATAACAATGTCCCAGAAAAATGTGCAAGGTCAGGAAATAACTATTACAACACCTAACGAGTACGCTTTATATGCCGCTTTAAAAAAATCCCAAGAGGAAAATCAATCATTGAATGATGTCATCCAAAAACTCAATGAACAAATGCAATTATTGAGTAATGAAGTTGGTGAACTAAAAGCAAAAATTGTCGAAACTTCAGTTTCTCAACCAGAACAACCTCAGAAAGAGTACTGTACTGACGAGGAAGAATTGGCAAAGGAAACTGAATGGGCAAGAGTTAAAAGCAAAAATAATAAGAAAAGAAAGATGAATACTTCATTGAGTCCACCTCAGCTTCGACAAGCAGGCCCAATAACTATACAATCGGAAGCAAAAAAAGTACCAGCCCCTCCCCCAATAATAGTGGACGGCATTAAAAATTATGAAACGTTTTACGAAAAAATTGGCGAACAAATTCAAACAAAAAATTTTACCACAAAAATAATGAGTAAAGAATGTATCAAGGTAAACGTACTTGACAAAGAGCATTATAAAACAGTGACAGACATACTGAGAAAAGAGGACCACATTTGGCACTCATATGAGAACAAACAAGATAGGCCAATTAAAGTCATGGCTAAAAACTTGCATCATACGTGTCAACCTGACAAAATTGTGAAGAACCTAGTAACACAAGGATATAAGGCAGCAGGGGCTGTTAATAAACTATCCTGGAGGAATAAAGAAGCACTCGACATGTTTATACTTACTTTTGACGCAGAAGAAGACATAAATAAAATTCATAATATAACCAATATAATGGGCTGCAAAGTAAGCATCGAACCGCTAAGAAAATCCAAACTAATCCCACAATGCAAAAGGTGTCAAGCGTATGGGCACACTCAACGATATTGTAACAGACCCCCGAGGTGTGTTAAATGTGCAGGAAAGCATCTCACGAACGATTGCAAGAAAGCAAACAATGTGGATGCTAAATGTTGGCATTGCGGAGGAGCACATCCAGCTAATTATCGAGGATGTGGCGTAGCTATAGAACTACAAAAAATCAAAAATCAAAATATGAAGACCAAACACTCTAAGGCTCCACAAAGTCAACGCGAAAACGCTCAACAAGGAAAACGAGAAAGTCAGAATCCAAAAGTGACTGACATGAGAACGTACGCCCAAGTCATTCAAAAAGAAAATAATGACCAAAGGACCGAACCTCAAGACAATAATGGTAACATTAGCCAAACTCTACAGATCATACTAGGAAAACTAAATAAACAAGAAGCATTTATCACTACGATTGATGAGCGAATAAAAAAATTAGAACACAAGTCACAGGGAGCTATTCCTAAAATAAAACAAAAATGAATAATACACTCAAAATAATGGCTTGGAATGCCAACGGATTACTGCAACATCAACAGGAACTGCAGGCAATCCTTGACACTGAAAATGTGGACGTGTGTCTCATTTCTGAAACTCACTTCACTAGACAATCATTCATAAAATTTAAAGGATTTAAAACATATCACACTATCCACCCTGATAACGCAGCTAAAGGAGGAAGTGCAGTAATCATTAAAGACAATATAAAACACCATGAGGAATTTAAATATGAGACAGAAACAATACAAGCAACAGCAGTAAATATACAAACAAAGAATTATTCGCTTATCGTGGCAGGATTATATTGTCCGCCTAGGCATTCAATAAAGAAAGATGACTACTTAACTTTCCTTGGACAACTGGGAAACAGATTCATAGTTGGAGGAGACTTTAATGCCAAGAATCAGGGCCGTGTTAAGGGGGGGGCGAAGGGGGCGCCCGCCCCGGGCGCCAAGTTTCAGGGGCGCCAAAATCCTACCCAGAAGGGAGAGACCATATTTATAAAACGTGTTTTAAAAAATACATAAGGAAGGAATTATTAAAGCAAATTTATAAATTCAAAATAAAATAAAATATAAGTAGCTATTTTTATCTGTTGCACGTATGTGGAATTATTTATTACTGAACCTACAAAAATAGTACTAAACATGGGTACAGTATTAAAGTAGGGATACCGATTTAAACGAATCAGAAAAATTTCGGTTAATATATATGTCAAGGCTATTGACACAATAATGGAGCAACTTACATGGAGATTTGAAAAACTTCGTCAGATTTCACAAGATTTTGTTTTCCTTAGTGGTTCGAATATTATTTCACATAATGAAGAAACTATTAAAAAACATAGTCTGAACCTTACAAGGAAATATGGAAGTGATTCAAACGAGCAACATTTTGTGTATGAAATTTGAAGTTCAAAAAATGATTTTGGTCTCTAAATGATAACACTTAGAAATCCTCCAATTAATTCATCAATTTGACTAAACTGCTAATTATAAGAACATGGTAACTGCATATGGAATATTTCTTAGTACACCGATAACTGCTACATCTGCTGAAAGGTCTTTCAGTAAACTGAAATTGGTAAAAATTATTTAAGAGGTACAATGGTTCAGGACAGGCTTGCCAATTTGAGTTTGCTTTCAATCGAATATAGTGTTGATGATTAGATATGGAAAAAATAATTGATGATTTTGCCGCTTTGAAGGCTAGGAAAATAAAGTTGCATTAGCTACAGTCATGGAGATATATTTATCCTTATTTTACATCAATACGGGTGCATTCTGCTTTTGCATTTTCAAAAATTAATGATTTTTTATTGCGTATTTTATTACGCAATATTTAAAGAATACACTGTAAAAATTTCAGGAAGAAATTCGAAAAATTAATCAACCTATATATGTCGATTAATGGCACCTTTTTTAACCACCCCCAATACGGCTTTCAATATTTTTCAGAATTTCTTTTCTGTAGTATACACATTTCCCCCAAACTAACGTTATTGTCAGTTATTGTGATAAGCTTAATATTTTTGGTAATATCGATAAAAATAATGAGTGGACAAGATTAAAAGTGCGGGAACGTCGGTACACGTCTACAATTTAAGCGCAGGTTTCTCGCAACCTTGTTTCGTTGGGCGGTTGACACGATTTCGCAAAAACTTATGGATGATTCGTGGATTCCTGCATTCGTGGATTGACTCGCTATCGGGTAAACTAAAATACACGAGATGGAAATGTTTAACGACATATTTTGTCAAATTAATATTATAAATTAATAATATGACCATAATTATTAACCTAGAATCCACCGGTTTCATCAATAATTAAATGTTTTATCCAACTTATTTGAAAAAGAAATCTTTTTTTTCGCATTTTTTATATATTTTTTTCTGAAAGGCCTTGTCACTTCCACAACTATTAATATTTTTTAATAATCCTAGTTTGTGCGATAGCAAGTCAATCTTCGAATACAATGCCGCAAGAATTTTTTAAATCGGTCCGTTAGTTTTTGCGAAATTGTTTCAACCGCCCAACAAAACAAGGTTTCGTGAAAACTGTGCTTAATATTGTAGACGTGCAGTGACATTCCCAAACATTTAATCTTGTCCACTCATATTTTTATCGATATCTCCAAAACTATTAAGCTCATCACAATATGTGATACGTCATTTTAAAGACGAGAAATGTGGATATACTACAGGAAACAATTTCTGAAAAATGTTGAAAGATGGTATATATTAGAGGTGGTTAAAAAAGGTTCCGATAATCGAGATATAATCGGTCTCGGCAAGCCGCTCGACTTTTGGCGATGGAATCGTTAATTTTTCGAATTAAATTCTGAAATTTTTACAGTGTATGCTTTAAATGTTGTGCAATCAAAATATGCAATAAGAACATTGATTTTTGAAAATGTTACACTAGAATGTACCCAATACACAAAGATTATTGTTCTTTTCAGTAAGTAACATGTTCTTTTTATTCATTAATGTTATCTTATTATGTGTAGAAAGATGTTTTATTTTTTTCGGTGGGATGCGTATGTACCTATTTCAATATTTCAATATATTATTAATTCTTTATTCGGACTTTTATTTTTTATTGATTACAATTACAGCAATTTTTTAATTAGCAATTTAAGTAATTTTGGCAAAAATGGAGGGGGGGGGGGCGCGTTCGCTCTGTTTTGCCCCGGGCGCAGTTTTGTGTTAACACGGCCCTGCCAAGAATACTTACTGGGGCTCTAGGTTGACTACAACTAAAGGTAGAGAATTGCTGAAAGCAATAAATGAACTTAGTTGTCAAACAATGTCAACTGGAAGTCCAACATACTGGCCAACAGATCCAGCAAAAGTACCAGATCTAATAGACTTCTATATAGTTAAAAACATTAGCGTTAATTTCCTACAGATAGAAGAATGTCATGACCTAAGCTCTGATCACTCTCCAATACTTTTGACCCTGAGTGAGTATATTATTCAAAGGGAAAGTAATCCAACATTGACAAACAAATACACTGCCTGGGAAAGTTTTCGACAGACACTCGAAGAAAGGATAAATCTGAACACACCACTAAGGAATGAAGAACAACTGGAATCAGAATTGGAAAAACTTGTTTATGATATACAACAAACTGCCTGGGAGAACACCCCTGATAGACAGAGGAGAGTAAAAGGAAACAATTACCCCAAAGAGATAACAAATCTGCTCTCTGAGAAAAGAAAGGCAAGAAGAAAATGGTTCCAAACTAGAGCACCACGAGACAAGACAAGATTAAACAACCTCACTCAACAACTCAGAAGAGATATTAAAGAACTAAAAAATGAATCTTTCAACGCCTATCTGAGGGAACTATCCAACACCAGCGAATCACACTATTCGCTCTGGAAGGCAACAAAAAAGCTCAAAAGGCCAATAATTCAGATTCCACCGATCAGAAAAGCTGATGGAAGCTGGGCCAGGAATAATGAACAAAAAGCCCAAAGGTTTTCTGACCATTTAGAAAACATATTTCAACCTCATCATGGAGAAGATGAAGAAATCCATATGGAGGAGAATGACCAAGAAGGCACGCAAATCATGCTTACCACACCAACAGAAGTTCAGAACTTAATAAAAAAGGACATTAATCGGAAAAAAGCCCCAGGCTATGACTTAATAACTGGAGAGGTACTTAAAGAACTTCCAAGGAAGGCCATAGTTAAGCTTACAAACCTTATCAATGCTGCCTTCAGACTAAGGTATGTTCCCAAACTGTGGAAGGTAGCAGAGGTGATCATGATACTGAAGCCTGGGAAACCACCACATGAAACAACGTCTTATAGACCTATCTCTCTGCTGCCCATCATGTCAAAAATCTTCGAAAAATTACTACTCAATAGATTGAAGCCAATAATTGAGAGCAAAAGGCTTGTTCCAGACCATCAGTTCGGATTTCGGGATAAGCACTCTACTATTGATCAGATACATCGAATAACCAACATAATTGAAAAATCGTTAGAAGAAAAAAAGGTTTGTTCTGCAGTCTTCCTAGATGTGGCACAGGCCTTTGATAAAGTCTGGCATGAAGGACTGAACAATAAATTAGGAAGTATTCTCCCAAAACAGTTTGCACAACTATTAAAATCTTACCTGACTGAGAGATACTTTAGAGTCAAACAAGGTGATGCATGCTCTGTCCTTAAGGAAATAAAAGCAGGAGTGCCGCAAGGTAGTGTTCTAGGGCCGGTCCTTTACCTACTCTACACCAGCGACTTCCCAGCACTAGAAAATAATACTGTCGCAACTTTTGCTGACGACACGGCTATCCTAGCTGTTGGGAACAGTAATGAAGAAACGACGAGAAAACTCCAAACAGCTCTTGGTCATTTTCAGGTCTGGACAAAGAAAAAAAGAATTAAACTGAACGAACTCAAGTCAGTACATGTTGACTTCACGAACAAGAAAATACAACACATCCCGGTTACTATTAATAACCAAATAGTACCGTACGCAAACACAGCCAAATATCTCGGCATGACATTAGACGCCAGGCTCCGCTGGAAAGCCCATGTCAAAAAGAAAAGAGAGGAACTAGGAATCCGTTATAGAGAGATGTACTGGCTGCTAGGAAGAAACTCTACGCTGTCAGTACATAATAAGCTTCTCTTGTACCAGCAAATTCTAAAACCCGTGTGGACGTATGGTGCTCAACTCTGGGGTTGCACCAAAAAAAGCAACATTAAAATTGTCCAGACCTTCCAAAATAAAGTATTGAGATGCATTGTCAATGCGCCTTGGTACATTAGGAATGATGATCTCCACAAGGACCTTAAAATGGAGTTTGTTTGCAAAGAAATCCAAAAATTAGCAAGAAGTCACGAGGAAAGGCTTCACCATCACGTGAACGTTGAGGCCATCCAGCTCCTCGACAACACCGCATTAGTCAGAAGACTCAAGAGAAAGAAGCCTTTTGAGTTAGTGTGAATGTGAGATAGTGATAAAAGCAGAGTAAGTGCTAGTTGTAGGTGTTAGTTCCAAAAGCAGAGTCAGTGCTACGTAGTGCGCGAGAAAAACGTGCCCAGTATACCAGGACTAACTGAGAGACATCGATGGGTGCCTGTTAGGTTAAGTTACACTAGTAAAATAAGTTAGAATTAAGTTACTCATTAGTCAATTATGACTAGATTGTAATGCTCTTATTGAATAATAAAAAAAAAAAAAAAAAATAAAATGTGATGCTCTATTGTCCCTTCAAATATTAGGAACGTGGAACGGACACCCTCTGTATAATGTAATAAATCTTGCGTACCTACAGATTTAAAAGTACAGTTATTCCATAAAATTGCCAAATTTTCATATTAAACATTTTCTTAGCTTAGAGAGTCTTAATGAACCTAAAGATCTTTAACCTTGACACAATACACAATATTAAGCAGATTATTTTTCGACTTTAGCAGATTTTATTTTGGAGAAAATACATTTTTTACTTTATCATACGCAGTATGCTAAAGTATTGTAATCATGCGGAAAAAAAATTGAGATTTTAGCGGAAATAGGTCTTTTTGGGTCCCCTGAATATTTTTGACCAAGGTACAAAAAAGGTCTGTGTGTGTGTGTGTGTGTGTGTGTGTGTGTGTGCGTATGTGTGTACTCGATTTTTGTGACGACGATTCCGGAGAAACTACTAAAGGTATCGGGACGAAAGTTCATATTTAGAAGTTTTATGACTAAACTTAGAGCTGAAAAGCTTTTGGTTCAAAAGGGTCCAAAGGAACTGGTAGTTTATTCTAAGCCTTTTTCAAGGATTTTGCAGATGAGCCGCCATTTCTTTAATTTCTTCAAAATAGTTAAATAATAAATTAAAGCAGAGGAAATTTTGAATAATTTATGCCTACGACATTTTTTGGTAAAATTAATAGTTTAGCTGCAAGAGCAAATTCTATTTAATCGAGATCGGTCGCATCTGCATTGATATGAAGCTACATAGTAGCCAGGATTTTGACAAATATTTTTCTTGTGCTGTCACCACAGAAATGTCTATGGCTATCACCACGCTGTCACACTCGGAGAACCGCATGGAACGTCATCTACAGTGTCATGAACGAATATAAATCTGTCAGAATTTGAATTAGCTTTTTAAACTTGACATTTCGTAGAAGTGGTATCAACCTAACATTTTCTATACCGAAATATAACCATTTTTGATTTTTTTTTTAAATACGTATTTCTAAAAAAGCAACACAAAAACGTTGATGTCACTCCTGCCGAAAACTACATAGCGCGACTCGCTCACATGCGACGACGACGCTCCGCCATCGGTGACGCGCCGCATCACCGATCGTTGTGCTATTCCGTACTTTCGGCACTTGTGAGATAAACAACTATTATTCTGATGACAGTAGGTAGTGTCAAATGCTGATGCTTTGACAATACCTTCGATTGATACTATTGACTATCAAAATATCTGTCAAATCCTGGCTAACTAGTTTAATTTTAATGCAGACACGATTTATCTCAGTCAAATAGATTCTCGTGCAGCTAAACTATTAATTTTATATATTGTATGATAAAGTCATGTGCCTGGCCACATCAGATTTTTTTGTTTAGTAATTATTTGATATCGACAAATCATATCATCGAGTCACTATAAGTAGAGCGTTGAAACATAGTATGTCTTTCTTAGATATAAGAAAATACTAATAGTGATTTGACCATACTTTCGATAATTTCTATGTATTTCTTAGTAGACAGCTATGTGTTGATTATGTATGCATGTCACGATAACAATGCCCAAACGACTCAACTTTAGTAATTCACAAACAAATAATTTAAAAAAATTATGAAATTTCTATGATTTTCAAGTAAACTCAAAATTTACGTTTATTTTGGAACGATTTTGAATGAAAACTAACTAACAAACGCCTAGAATTCTATTATCCTTGGAATACATTTAGTAATACATTTACCAATACTCACATTATTCCTTTAAAACCGTTATTAATACCCATTATTATACCGCAGGAGCAGAAACGCGACCGAAAGATATCCCAAAGGAGACACCCAATCCTACGTCGGTTCAACTCGCACGATTCCCACGCAAACTACAAGGATTTCGATGACAGCAACACACCGGATTCGACGAATAGCCGGAGCGACTCCAGGACTACTCCGGAGACGAGCCCGGACAATACAGGGGATAGGGGTAGACACCACGAGTACGAAGCTAGAGACTTTCTGGAGCGGTTCTCGTTACCTAGGGTTGTGAGAGTGGAAAATGGGGAACCGTTGTTGTTATATAGGTGCTTCGATAGTTTCACAAAGGTGCAGGCTCGCGGTTTCATCGGTAAGCGGGGCAAAGAGAGGCCGGACACGAATAACTTGGATTTCCCGGAAGGATATTCAGGTAAGTCAGACATTATCTATTGATTATCACGGTGACGTCTGTTTATACGCGGTCATAATATCTCGGGCAGTAAACACGTAATTGGACGGTACTAAGTGCCGTTTAATTGGCTATATAGTCTATAGTTGGCCGGACGTCTTATTGTATTATTATATTTAATTAATGTATGCGATAGCGCACACACGCTGTGCGGATAGACCCGGAACGGTTCGGTAAATGCTTGTGATGACATTCGCTATTATGGCTATCAGTGACTCGTATCTCCTAGCGCTGGTATGAAATCTCTATGAAATCTAAAAATATTCTGTGAACCTCATGAGAAGTTTAAGGTGTTTTGCTTCCTGTGTGTCTACTACTAAAAAATCAAGTTTAGACTAGAAATCCATATGACCAGAATTCACAAAGGAATGGTTTTTATTTAACACGGATATTCACAACTTGTTAAAAGAGCTACTCCTACGGCTCTGATATCAGGAGTAATGGATCTGGTATTGCAGTACAAATGTACAAATGTTACTACCTTGTTTATCTAATATAGTATACTCAAAGTATTGGCTAACATATGGAATTAAAGGGTATATGAATTGAGGGTTTAGTTGTCACTAGCAAAGTTGAAGATATTTCGAAAAAGTGAGCGGATTTATTTAGAGACGACATTTAGGGAGAAAATGGCATAGGTATCTTAAACACCAGGTATTCTTTATGAACGCCATAACATAACAGTTTTATTCTATAAATATGTTAGTAATAGAAGTTTGTTCAATCTTACGACTGAAATAGTCAGTTGCAAACTTGTAGTAGTTCTTTACCTCCCTCAAGTTGGTGGCCATAGAAATGGATGTGACAAAAAATTTCACACTCGCGTTTCCAACCCAATCAATTAGGCTCTTCTAAAGTATCGTCTATAAGCTGCATATTTGCTGATATAAAGTTTTGTTCAATCCTACCACTGAAATAGTTAGTTTCTAACTTGGATACGAGAGCAGAAAATAGTTGTTTACCTCACTCAAGTTGGTGGTCATAGAAACGGATAAGTGAAAAAAAATGCACACTCGCGTTTCCAACCCAATCAATTAGGCTCTTCTAAAGTATCGTCTATAAGCTCCACATTTGCTGATATAAAACTTTGTTCAATCCTACCTCTGAAATAGTCATTTCTAACTTGGATACGAGAGCAGAAAGTAGTACCTTACCTCACTCTATCATAGTAACGCGTAGGTGAAAATTTGTTTCACTCACGCATTTCCATGACAATCAGCCCACTGGTTTTCAACGATTCAATTCAGATACTAAATGATACCTTTTTTACTTTATCATACGCAGTATAATAAAGTATTGTAATCATGCCGAAAAAAAAAATTTAGATTTTAGCGGAAATAGGTCTTTTTGGGTCCCCTGAACATTTTTGACCAAGGTACAAAAAAATGTCTGTGTGTGTGTGTGTGTGTGCACCCGTTTTTTGTGGAGACGGTTCCGAAGAAACTACTGAAGGTATCGGGACGAAAGTTCATATTTAGAAGTTTTATAACTAAACTTAGAGCTAAAATGCTTTTGGTTCAAAAGGGTCCAAAGGAACTGGCTATTTACTCTTAGCATTTTTCAACGATTTTGCAATTGAGCCGCCATTTCTGCAATTTTCTCAAAATAGATAAATAATAAATTAAAGTAGAGGAAATTTTGAATCATTTATGTTTATAATATTTATATTTTTTTTGTAAAATTAATAGTTTAGCTGCAGGAGCAAATTCTATTTGATCGAAATCGTGTCTGCACTAATAGCAGGTAACCAGGATATTTTGAATCTTTTGACAGTATTCAGAACGTCAGCGGTTGCGAAACGTCAATTCAACACGCAAATGCACGGAGAATGCGAGAACGCGCGCACGTACAGTGCAACAATATTAAAACATCTTGGTGTCAATGTGTATTTCGATTGCGGATAGCCATGTTCTTATGTTTTCGCGAATAAAGAAAGATTGTAAGACGGTATGGTAACATTAAAACTTATTTGGAATATTGAGCATAATTCTTTATGAACTTTTGTAGTTAGCACTGAAGACGGGGTAAAACCCGAAAATATAGTATGCTAGAAGCCAATATAATATATTAATCATCTGAACCAATAACCTTTTTACTTTATCATATGTAGTATGACAAGGAGGTTTAGTCTTAGCATTTTTGAAATCTTTTGCAAATAAGCCCCTATTTCTGTAATTTCGTCGAAATAGTTAAATAATAAATTAATGTAGAGGAAATTCCGAATAATTCATGACTACGAAATTATTTGGTAAAATAAATATTTTAGCCGCATGAGCAAATTCTACTTCATCGGGATCGCTCGTACTGCATTAAAACAGTAGTATTAAAACTAGTTAGTCAGGATTTGCTAGATATTGTGATTCTAATGATAGTAGGTAGTGTCAAATGCTGATGTTTTGACATTACATACTGTAAATATAATCTAAATATCTGTCTAGTTCTAGTAGTTTTCTTTTAATGCAGACGTGGCCGATCTCGATCAAATAGAATCTCCTGCAGCTAAACTATGAATATATGGTATGATAAAGTCATGTGCCTGGCCACATCAGATTTTTTATTTCCCTGGGAGTAAATTATGTGGCCGTATTGCCTCGTCTAAAATACCGTCTATTAGCTCCATGATTTTTGATATAAACGGTTGCACAAACCATGAACGTCAGTAATAAACAAATTGACTCATGTAGTTTGTTCATCTATATTCATAGGATGACAACGTTATAACCTGTCACCTACGTTGACAGATATCATAATTAACTAATATTAATAACGTTATTTCTTTAAATTTATTAGCAGGATTCAACAAAACACTAGGGAGAAACCACTTCACACACTTGTGTCTTTCCACACTCGGCTCTGCCTCGTGCAGAAATCCGACATACGCGTGAGTGAAAACACGTGCGTTCTTCACTTGTACTTTAGTATACAATTAAATCATTGATCATTGCTTCTTCTTGCAAAATATTTGTATAGGCAGCACTACAAACAGATAGGTATTTAACCATAATAGATTTTGCTTGTGAGTACGCAGTCGTGTACACACTAAAAAAGAAATACTTGGCATGAATATATGTGCTTCAGGTTGAGTAAATGGTAAGATCCTATATAAGGAATTAAATATAGTATTCAGCCAAAACATAAATATATTCAAAGTTGAAGGTATGATATGTTTAGAACGAATATATAGATATTCATATTGACTATATCGCACCTCAAGTTAAGAATACCGTATAACAAAGACACTATAGTGTCCCTGCGAAATTATGATCTTATCCATATGATTAAATCTAAATTTAATGTAAATAATCGATATAATCGTCTACAAACTTAAATCAGTTGAATATATGAACTATTTAAAACGAGAAATGCAAATCTTAAATCTATTAAATAAACCGATAAAATATTATTCTTGTAGGAATACAAATGTTTTTCTTGAAGTGATCGAAAACTCTTGGTGGAACCATACGTATATTCCTGGTGATTATATAATTCTGAAAATATGTATACATTTGAATTGAGCATTTATTACTTTATCATACGCAGTATGCTAAAGTATTGTAATCATGCCGAAAAAAAAAATTGAGATTTTAGCGGAAATAGGTCTTTTTGGGTCCCCTGAACATTTTTGACCAAGGTACAAAAAAATGTCTGTGTGTGTGTGTGTGTGTGTGTCTGTGCGTATGTGTGTAAACGATTTTTGTGGCGACGATTCCGGAGAAACTACTGAAGGTATCGGGACGAAAGTTCATATTTAGAAGTTTCATGACCTAACTTAGAGCTGAAAAGGTTTTGGTTCAAAAGGGTCCAAAGGAACTGGTAGTTTATTCTAAGCCTTTTTCAAGGATTTTGCTAAAGAGCCGCCATTTCTGTAATTTCGACAAAATAGTTAAATAATAATTTAAAGTAGAGGAAATTTTGGATAAATTATGCCTATGAAATTTTTTGGTAAAATTAATAGTTTAGCTTTTTAGTTTATTCTAAGCCTTTTTGAAGGATTTTGGAAATGAGCGGCCATTTCTGTAATTTCGACAAATTAGTTAATTAACAAATTAAAGTAGAGGAAATTTTGAATAATTTATGCCTATGAAATTTTTTGGTAAAATTAATAGTTTAGCTTCAAGAGCAAATTCTATTTGATCGAGATCGGTCGCATCTGCATTGATATGAAATTACATAGTAGCCAGGATTTTGACAAATATTTTTTTGTGTTGTCACATTCGAAAACAGCTGATCTCATCAGAGGTTGGAAAACCACTATGGAACGTTGCCGCTGTAGTGCGGCAAATTATAAAATACAAATTTCAAATAAAGTAAGATCACCAATTTGATTGTTTGTTGATAAGACATATCAACCCGTCTTTATATCTAATTCTAGAAACGATACATTGAGAAAGTTATAAATAAAGTATAGCGATGAGTGTAGGTTTATTTTAGTATGTTGGTAGGGATGTGTCATGAACAAATATAAATCTGTCAGAATTTGAATTACCTTTTTAAGGTGCGTTTTCATTAGTGACAATGGCAGTGGTAGCAGACGGCGTTATAGTATTTCCAATAGAAAGTTGATAGTGACTCATGTTTATGTACATGCAAACTAGTATGTGTCATTATCACGATATGTAAGAAATACTATAATTTCGTATTCTACCACCGCCATTAGCCACCATTACCTACCAATCGGAACGCACCTTTAAACTTGACGTTTCGTCAAAGTGGTACCAACCTAGCATTTACTATTCAGACATCATTTATTTTTTTTTAAATACGTATTTCTTAAAAAGCAACACAATAAACGTTGATGTCGCTCTTGCCAAAAACTAGATAGCCGACTCGCTCATATGCGACGGCGACACTCCGCCTTCGGTGACGCGCCGCATCACCGCTCGTCGCGCTATTCCGTACTTTCGGCATTTGTAACATAAATAACTATTATTCTAATGACGTAGTGTAGGTAGTGTCAAATGCTGATGCTTTGACAATACCTATGATTTATCTCAATAGAATAGATTCTCATGCAGCTAAACTATTAATTTTATATATTGTATGATAAAGTCATGTGCCTGGCCACATCAGATTTTTTTTACTTTATCATACGCAGTATGGTAAAGTATTGTAATCATGCCGAAAAAAAAAATTGAGATTTTAGCGGAAATAGGTCTTTTTGGGTCCCCTGAACATTTTTGACCAAGGTACAAAAAAATGTCTGTGTGTGTGTGTGTGTGTGTGTGTATGTATGTCTGTGTGTGTGTAAACGATTTTTGTGGCGACGATTCCGGAGAAACTCCTAAAGGTGTCGGGACGAAAGTTCATATTTAGAAGTTTTATGACCAGACTTAGAGCTGAAAAGCTTTTGGTTCAAAAGGGTCCAAAGGAACTGGCTGTTTCCTCTAAGCATTTTTCAAGGATTTTGCAAATTAGCTGCCATTTCTGCAATTTCGTCGAAATAGTTAAATAATAAATGAAAGTAGAGGAAATTTTGAATAATTTATGCCTATGATATTTTTTGGTAAAATTAATAGTTTAGCTTCAAGAGCAAATTCTATTTGAGCGAAATCGGTCGCATTTGCATTGATATGAAACTACTTAGTAGCCTGGATTTGTCAAATATTTTTTGTGCTGTCACCACAGAAATGTCTATGGCTCTATGGCTGTCACACTCGAAAACAGCTGATTTCATTACAGATTGGGAACCGCTATGGAACGTTGCTGCTCTAGTGCTGCAAAGTACAAAATACAAAATTCAAATAAAGTAAGATCACCAATTTGATTGCTTGTTGATAAGAAATATGTTATATCTAATTGTAAAAACGCTAAATTGACAAAATTGTTAATAAAGTATAGCGATGAGTGTAGATATATTTTAGTATGTTGGTACGGATGTGACATCTAAGTACAGTGTCATGAACGAATATAAATCTGTCAGAATTTGAATTAGCTTTTTAAACTTGACGTTTCGTAGAAGCGGTATCAACCTAACATTTCCTATACAGAAATTTAACCATTTTTGACTTTTGTATTTCTGTATTGATACTATTGACTATTAAAATATGTGTCAAATCCTGGCTAACTAGTTTAATTTTAATGCAGACACGATTTATCTCAATCAAATAGATTATCATGCAGCTAAACTATTAATTTTATATTTTGTATGATAAAGTCATGTGCCTGGCCACATCAAATTTTTTAGTGTGTAGATAGACAATAGTGTTGGTTTTGTAAATGACACAATTCACAAAAGCCGACCCGAAATCGACAGGAACTTCCAAAATATGGTCAAAGTAGAAAAAATGCAGCATTATTATGGAGACATCGATAATGCGGTAAACGAGGAACCCAAGCTTCGAAAATTATCTAGCACGGAATTAGCTGAATTAACTGGGACATCACAGATAGCATATTTGGGTTTGTATTCAGAATATGATTGTTGAGACATCAACCTTGAAACTTCGAAAAAGTAACATTTGCTGCATTAAATTGAATATAGTCGATTAATCATTGTTCAGCATTCTACGAAAAACGGCAAATCAAACCATATAAAAATTTCCGAAACGAACGCAAATTACTAAAATTGCAATATTATTATAGAGACACGAACGACGCATTAGACGACGAACCAAACCTTGTAAAATTCATTAGGACGGAATTTGCTGCATTTACTGGGACGTAACCAATTATCTACATATTTATGTTCGTATTAAGAATTTCTTTCTGGAGATATCAACGATGCAGTGGATGACACACACAAACTAAGTACTAACTAAAATTGCAACATAAGGTATAGTGGAGACGACGCGTTACACGACGAACCCGAACTTCCAAAATTCTCTAGAAAAGGATTTGGTCGCATTAACTGAAACAGAAGAGAAGACATATTAGTAGTATGGATACATACATAGATAGTACCTATAGGTTTTGTAATGCCAGAATTCACAAAAGCCGATTGAAAATCGACTAGATTTTCCACAATATAAACAAAGTACTAAAACTGCAACATTATTATGGAGACATCGACAATGCGGTAGACGACAAACCCAAGCTTCAAAAATTATCTAGAACGTGATTTGCTGAGTTAACTGACACATCGCAGATAACATATTTGGCAGTGTATTAAGAATATGGTTCTGGAGACATCAACATTGCGGTAGATGGGAAACTTTACTCAAATGCCAAGATTCTTCCGATAAATAAAATTTGCTGCATTAAATTGATTATAATCGATTAATCGGACATTGTTGAGCGTTCTACCAAAAACGGCATGTCAAACCATACAAAAATTCCCGAAATAAGCGCAAAATACTAAAATCGCAATATTAATATGGAGACACGAACGAAGCATTAGACGACGAACCAAACCTAAAATTCATTAGGACGTAATTTGCTGCATTTACTGGGTCATAACCAATTACATATTTATGTTCGTAATAAACATCTAATTCTGGAGATATCTACGATGCAGGAGACGACACACAAACTAACTACTAACTATAATTGCATCATTATCGTGGAGCAATCGATGACGCGTTAGACGACGAACCCAAGCTTCCAAAATTCTCTAGAAAAGGATTTGTTCGCATTAACTGAGACATAAGGGATGACATATTAGAGTTCGCATTAAACATCTGATTCTAGAGAAATAAACGATGTGGTAGATAACAAACAATGCTCAAATGCCTAGATTTTACTCATAAATGGAATGAGCTGCATAAAGTGAGCTGCATAAACCGATTAATCGGACATTTTTCAGCATTCTATAATATATAATATTATATAATCTATTTATATAATAATATTTATATAATCTAATTCATAGATACCAAATTATAAAATGTTTGTAAACAGCACTACAAATAGTTATTTAGGCAGAAATAGTTATTTAGATTGCGTTGCTGATACGTGAATATGAGAGACTATGTGATACAGAAGTATGTAATGAAAATTGTAACGTATGTAGTATGTATGTAAATTGGAACAAGCATTTTGTATGATGGCCACCATGCGTTAGGCAACGAACCAAAACTGCAAAACTTCTAAAATTAGTATAGAATTTGCTGCATTAACCGTGTGTGACAACAGTTTTATCGATATTTTTTTAATATCACCTAAAAATGACATACAGTAAAGCGTCGATAATCCTAACCTCGGTAATCCGAACGTTCGCTAATCCGAACGCCCAAAAAAACAATTAATAAAAAATTAAATCACTGAGTTATCGAGTAAAAAGCAATTTTTGTCCATTTCAGTTTACAGAAATTTCCTTTTGTTTTAAATCTTGTATCCAGTACTCATTTTTTCTACTGTTTACCAGCAATATTTGATAATCCGAACAATTTGATAATCCTTCGGTCCCAATTAGTTCGGTTTATCGACGCTCTACTATATAATTCATACAGTAGAGATATTTAATTAGTAGGTACCTTATATAGATATTGAATATATAGATATTAATATTGAAAAGAATCGATTTCCGATATTTTTTTTCAGTGGTACCCCACCAAAAACAGTCATACAAAATTCGTATATACCTACAACAGAAATGAACAGCATTACAAATAGATATCATATTATTACTGTCAAGTATAACAAATATAAGACGTTATAACTAATATTTCTAATGAATGCTGTTGCTCAATCAACTCGAGACATCTATGATGCGTTAGACGACGAACTCAAGCTTCTTCGGGATCTGTCTCTTTTAATTTTTGAGTATCACATCGAAATTGTGTGGTCTGTATTTGGAACTGCAAATGAAAATGCTATTCTTTTCATCATTTACGGATTGTTTGACATGTTGGCAATGTATACCTACCTACTTAGAATTATATGACAAGCATGACTCAACTTAACAAATGCATTACCTATTAACCTATATGCTTTTAAAAAATCTAAGTAATAATAACATGATATTGTAGGTACAGCATTTTTACGCTAAAGGTTGTAAATTACAATAAAATCACATAACTACTCCTTAAAACAAAATAAACAACTGTAAAGTACACCTGGCTATATAAAATCAGCTCTTTAAAACACGCCGTCAAGCCTGCATAACAATGTAAAATTGTGTACTCAAGCGTACAGATTACTATATTTACGCCGTCCACAGTATCCAGATTATTTAGCAACAATGTAGTCACACCATTCGATATCATCTCACGGTACACCATTTCATTTAATCAGTATAAATATGCAAATTACTGCTTGTAATTCTTATGTGCCAACATCATTTAGACAGCTAATTGCTCAATTACGAGTCGAATATCAACACTATAATTCACGGGAAATCGCAACACCTTGGCTTGCTACCATATACACTTTCAACGATACAAAAATTCCATAATGTCTGCAGTGAAAACGCAAACCTTGATTGTTTCGGTGCTGTTATATAAGGACGTTTTTCTCAATCCTGAAAATCTCACAAAGGATAACAATACTACATGAAACTCCTATGGGAATATATATGCTAATTAAATGCCAGATTGATGCCATACGCTGAAAGATGTGGAAATAGACTTGCGAACAAACGACAGCCTTGCACATTGCGAACATAAATTTCGGCGACACGCAAACAAAAATTAGTAAGTGAACGTTTTATGGGGGATTTTTGTTTTCGCGACGATGGTGAGAGAATAAGACTACACAATAGGGAATAAACAATAGTTTTCCGTTTGTGTCATAATCCCACAGAACACCTACTTCTCACACTTTTCATTCGCTCGCCGCTCGAGTATAACTGTAACCGTTCTTACATGCAAAATAAGACGGCGATTACCGTGATTATACTGATTTTTTCAGTTCGTACCACACGATTTACATGGACGTTGCTGTTGTTGTCAAACCGACTAAAGCACTATATCAAAAGACCGTTTGTAACAGTTACTTCTCTCGATGATGATATCACCAAATCTTTTTGTGAGAAGATAGCGTATGGGCATATAGCGTGAACTAAGCCGCGAATTTACTGACCTACTTCAATACATTTAAAGGTTCTGGACAATGCAGAATTCCCATCCTATACCAACAAGTATTTGAAACACATAATTTCGTAATAGAGCAAACACACAACAAAAATAGTTAGTATTGCAATTGAAATGCGGTTCCGCTTTATGTTTCTTTTATTCCATCGAAAACGACTTACTACTGTGTGTGTTATAAGCACTATTAGAAACAGTACTATCAACGTGCTAAAATGTGCGGTGCTATCTATCAATAAATTTTCTTTAAATAGACATGTGTAGATAAAAGTCTATAAAAATGGTCTTTAAAATTTTCTTGGTGGCAATAGCCGAAGCAATAACCAAAATAACTAAAATAGGACGTATACTAGTAGTATAGTAACTAAAACGATTTTGCAAAATTGAAGACAAATGATAAAAAGTTTTAATACCAAAATTTGAAATTGTTTGTAGCCACCAAACAGCTTGAATTATAAGTTTAAAACTAAAATTGATTCTACTATAGCGAGAGATTAGGATTAATCTATTTTAAATCCAATTCCTTTAATACATATGAATAACATTAACAAAATATATTAATATAAATTTTAATATAAATAATAATAAAATAAATGATTAAAAAGATAATAAAATGAATAATATTAATATACCTAAATAATATAATATAAATTTTCACAAATGTTCACCTTGCTTCGTATTTTAAATATGCTTCCGTTAAATGTAAAGGATCCTTTTGTTTTATCTATCTACCTCGTGGTCGTTTTAGCCTGAGACTACTAAATGTCTCGAGAAATATGCTTGGTACAACAAAAGTGTCTTAACTAAACTTATAGGACGCAAAGGGGGAAATGAGATGGCAATATCAGTTTCATTGCAGGTGGCGGTGCAATCGGTGAAAATGATTATAGATGGGAATACCTAACTTTTTTTATTAAATTATGATTTTACGCCAAATAACAACAATGTTTTGTCTGAACATTTTGTTCGTAGAATGCATCTATCAAAAATTATTGACGATGGAAGTTTGTGGCGGCTGGGATAGTTACAACCGCTGCCACTGCATGGGATGCGCTGTCCGTCTGGCATACAAGCCACGACTCTCATGTGTGGTCATGGTCCAACATAGGAACGTATGTGCATAACGGGGACACGTTTTGGTAACTCGCGCGTTGCCCCATCATGCGCATAGGGTTTCTTCACGCACGAAAAAAAATGTATCGTACGAAAAACAAATTCTGACAAAAGATTCTTTTTATTTAGCGTAAAATTTGATAAAAAAGTTAGGTATTCCCATTTAAAAAAATTAAGGTAACCCCATTTTCACCGATTGCAGCGCCATCTGCAATGAAGCTGATATCGCCATCTTTTTCCCCCTTTGCGTCCTACAAGTTTATTTGAGACACTTTTGTCGTATCATGCATATTTCTCGAGATATTTAGGAGTCTCAAGTTAAAACGACCACCCGGTTTATTGTTTATACAGGCTGTCCGGTAACTCAATAGATATGACTTAACCAGAGACTCTTGGGACTGATATAAGATGATTTCACCCCTTAAGGTTGTCTGGTAAGTATGGACATACGTCACTCGGTATGCGACATGAAGTTAGCTGATATGGAAGTCGACGTTGTGCGTGTGCGTATAAAAAATAATAATAATTATATACATTGTTTTCTGAAAGATTTATCGGAGATGAGCCATAAAACGACCCGAAGGTATCAGCAAGCCTTCTTCTAATATCAATGAATTTATATAAATTTGAACAAGCATACCAAGTGACGTATTCCCGCGTTAACTTCCTGGGTATTTATTCGTCTAAAGTTACCACACAACCTGAATATTTTAGTATCGTTGATTTAACCCTACGTATCTAACGTAATTATTTTTCATTTCATTGTTACACTGCTTCAACACTACTTTTTAAAAATGATTTCAAAAACGAATGCGTTTTCAAACGGATTTTGTTCGCATTTGGAATATTAAGTTCGAGAGTTACATTTTTTGCGATGGCATTCATCTACGAGCTGCTATAGTTGGTGACCAACCGTCCCGAGTTCAGTGGGACAGACCAGAATTTGGCGGGACAGTCCCGAAATTTGACCATTCATCCCGCCTGATGAAGCGACCCGAATTTGGTCCCGCTTTTTGAAAATGTCCAAGATACCACTAACAAACTAATAATTTCGTTAACATACAAAGTGTGCCATAAATAATATGGTGTATTACGAAAATGAGACGGCCGTATCCACAAAAAAAAGTGCTGACATAAGTTCTACTCATGTATAAAACATATTAACGTATTTTATTTTTTATACATTTTGTTGATATAACAGGTTTGGGTGAATAGAGAGAAACGACTTCTTATTCCCTATGAGGGCAACATTTTTAAAATTTTGTCAATGCCGTTTAATCATGACCTATAATAATATCTTGCTGAGAAAGAACGTAGGTATGTAGAGTTTTTGAGATCAGAGTCAGATGGATCATACAAGTTTTTTATCGGTGAAGCAGTGAATAGACTAAACATATTTTATCACCAACAATACTTTAACGCTGCACGATTTTGAAACATGACGATAAATTGATAAAATAGACTTTCATTTGGACTACCAAAAAAAATTATAGTAAAATATAATTTTTTGCTGTTATTATTTTCACAACGTAAAGGAATTTGTAATCTAAAGTCCGTCGCAAATAGAACTCAAACTCACACGGGGATAAAATTCATGCTTGTTTGTCAATTATTGTTAATTACTATGTATTTGCATGAATTACATGTTTAATTCATACTCGACATACCTTAGACAAGAAAAAAAGTGTTATCCAATGCGATTTAATGCGGGACAAATGGAGCAGTGAGACCAACCGAACTAAAGGAGAGAGAATATCACAAAGTTCTGACTTTTCCGTTTCAATTGATGATTTAAAGGTCCGGTCTGCGCGTACTGGTAGCGTGTCACCTCTTTCCACCGAGCATTACTATAATTCATGATAATTTATTGCGAGTAATCGCGCATTTCATTACGCACATAACAATATATTAAACCGTTTTAGTGCGTAAATCTTTTTAAGAAATATCCCTTAAATCAAGGTTGGCCGGGCCCGGCCGTACTCAAGCCGCACTTATAAGAAAAAGCTTTATTGCCGAAGCGACCTTCTCCCAAGGAAGCCACACACTATAAAGGATCTCCGCAGTTTATTTATTGGTGGTCGGACGCTTGCTACAAGATACGACTTCTTACAAAAGGTACCAATTTCTTAGAACTTGATGCTTTATTTTTCTGCTTCGTTTTGTTTGTTTGTTGTTGTTTTTTTCTTTTCTCTTTCGTCGTAATTACAATCCACCACTCTAACAATTCAGCAGAAAGCTGCGGAAGGTATGCGAAAATAATCCCGCCAGCATCATATAAAGCACGCAATGCTTTCAGCCAGATACCAGATCACAATTAAGATTAGCGAATAGTTTAGCTACGACGTACCGGCGACCGTAGAGGTGTCCGCTTTTTTGTCGGTTTAATTAGTACTTTTAATTGCCAGATCGGCTGATGTATGATACACAAACATACTCGAATTGTATATTAACTGGTTACTGAATTGACCAATTCATCACATAAATTGGTTTGAATTTGTCATACGTCCAGGAGTTGCTCACTTGTTTACTATAACAATTAGTTAATGGATTCCATTTGCATATTCTACTTTAGTTGCAACTTGAGTTATACGCGAATTACATACTTTGTTTTAAGATTTTCGGTGTGTTTATGTTCACGTTCTGTTGAAAATGGCATCAAAGAAAGAAACTAAGTGTCAGGTAACAGCGTTGGAAAAGTTAGAGTAACTTAAAACGTAGTTTTACTTTTAAGGCGTTTATTTGAAGGCTTTATTCATGCTGAACGCATTAGTTTACTCAGTATTAGTTATTTTGAGATTTCAGTTCTCTTATCACAAAATTAAGCGTTCTTACGTTTTTAATTTTCAAGTTATGCACTACTCTATTTCCTTCTAACATAAGTATTAATATCCTGCAGCTAATCAGCTTATCCACCGGCATTTACTTCCGCCGTCCCAATTTAGGTATTCCCTAGGTGGATATCGTATCTATGCAGATATACACATAAATGCGTGAGTTATGTATTTCCTGTCGTTGCAAAACGATCTAGAATGACTATTTTTTATAAAATTTTTATTTTTTTCCGTTGAACGAATTACCTTATGAAAATCACATAATAGTATAATTATTTGATGAGCACATAAGTAATTACATAAGTTGCGAGAATGAACAAACGATTGATATTCGTTATGTGCGAGTCAAATAAGACGTTTTTCTACATTGCATTCACTTTGCACACATTGTAACACTGTTTTCGGTGTTACAATTAACAAATTGTAACATCGTTTTTAGTAACTTTTTTCTCAGATTGGTACACACTGACACAGTACACATTGATTGTTGATATCAAATGCCATATGTCAAACTTACAACACATAACCACACACTCCCTGTTTTTAATCGCTTGCTATCGCATAAACTGTAAAGTGATCGTCATCATTCTTTTCAACTAAACATCAAATCTCCCTTTCAGATATAATTCAAGGACCATAAGGTATTATGCGAAGATCAAACCTACATCGTACGTATGCCCAATAAATGGTTTATTGAATATCAGCATACACGTAGGATGGTACATTTAAAGTGTTCAGGATTTCTTAGTTTATGTAACGTATAAGTTTTCGGTAACATTTTGGCCCGAATTCTGCTCGTTTCAATACCGTATTCGTTTTTGTCCGTCTCTTTCGACTTCGCCTTAGTTCTGGTTGTGTGCAACTTATTTGTATTACCTCCATCACATGTAATTTTACTAAGTATAATTTATTCTAATAAATTGTTACACCGAAATTAGATTTTGGTTGCAATTATAAGCCAGTGGTACTAGGTAGAAACTGCTATTAAATGTTAACCGTTATAATAATTCTTTAGTAAGTGCATTCTTTGAAGTAACTAATCAGTTACCGCCAAACACGCATTCAGATTATTATACTTATGTGAAACCACTATTTTAAAGTTACTTTTTAGGTTATGTTTCATGTATTTATCATAGTAGGGTTATGTATTGCCCCAAGCTCCATTATGATCATAGTTGCGACCTCGCTGATTATTTATTAAAACTTGTAGGCTAAAGTAGAGTAAAATTATTCACAATTAGATTTTGTCATGATTTTATATCATCGTTACGAAGTTGACAGTTACTACAGTACTTCCACGTGGTACCTGCAAAATACCCTAGATTCTAATTTAGCGCAATATAGTAATCACAACTTCTAAATTTATATAAAATGAATAACGCAAAGTAGAAAAAATAGTATATTACACTCGTTTTATAAGACGTATTGGCGCACAACTATTAAACGCTTTAGCGTTTAATATTCTCAAATACATCAGTCTACATAAAACATTCGCGGTTTATTATACTCAACCGAAATATTTACTATAGACTAAAACGGAGCAGTTCATTAAATTAAGAAATTATTATGCTACCAAAACCGGCAAACCACTGATGGATCGACTTTGAAACTCTTCTTCTCAAGAGAATGATAATAAAATTTAATAATTATAAGAGAAAGAGAGAAAAATGTCCTTATGAACTAGTCTTAAACTTAGTTTTAAACAAGAGCACTCAATTATAGATCAAGTCCATTGAATAATGAATATTGAAGAGAGCATTAAAAGAAGCCAAGGCAGGTTTCGTCTCGAATCAATTATCTACTATATATTAGGAAGCTACATTGACAGATAGGTCAACTGTAGAAGTATCCACTAGAACGCTTCAACAAACTTGCGGTCAAATGTACCAATGGATCAATAAATGACACCAAGCTCAACAAACTGAAATATCTTCAAGACAAAATGCCATATGTGAACACTGCAAGGCATTTGGTGATGATCATGAATACAAAGCTGAGGTGGAAAGAACATAATTAAAAAGAGGACTTCTCCGCAAATATAGAAAACTGTAGTGGCGTTTTGGAAGGAAATCCCATTTTTCAAAACAATAAATTACGAGTTTACATGCATATACTTATATCAAACCAATTTGGTTTACCAACCTGAACGTATAAACACTGGATATGGCGAGAGACGCTTATAAGATGGCTAAAGGTGGACAGAATATAAAAGTACCTCCCGTATCCGTTCGCGCGTTAAATCATCATCCCTACGCGGCCGTTCGGTTTTGTTTTACGATTCTATTCCGAATGCAGATTAAACGTGTCGATATGTTATAGTAACGAGTGGTTCGTTTCGTCTGTTGCAGGATGGTTTTCACTCACCAATGAAAAAGGAGAAAAATCCGCCATAGCTCATTCCTCGATATTACAACTAGTTAGAGAACAAGTCTGCTCCTTTCTTAGCGTACAACCTTTTACTGCGTACGCCGGTCATAACCCTGACCCCTCTGGTAAGTTTATAACATGCATTTTAGCGCTGTTTACATTTATGATAAAAATGCCTAATTCCCCCTTGGCTCAAGGCAATACACTTCTTGCCTTCAACTATGGAGATCGCAAGATAAGACTGAGCCTCGGTGAATTTAATACCGTTGACGTTAAGATGAACGAACGCTCGTAGCATTATGTGTTTCTTATGTGTGTTCGCAGAGGTACCGGGGAAAGTGCAATACCTGAAGACGCAAGTGAGAGGCGGCCAGCTGTTCCAGCTCAGAGCCGTCTTCCAGCATAAGGACCGGCTGGAAGGTGGTAGGCACCACTCCACCAAGTCCTCCCACGTCTCCAGGTCTGCCAGGGACAAGGATTTGGCCAACAGATATGCTCAATTAATTAGTCAGACGAATCAGGTAAGAAGATTATTATTAGTATTTTTTGTTTATTCAAATTGAGAGTCTATTAACTAGAGGTTTCTAACTGAAGAAATAAGCAAAGTGATAATTTACGATCAACAGTTGTAACCATGGAACATTAGCTGTGGAGTATGGACGATGGCAATATAGATATACAGATATACCGTTCGCTCTACAGCCAGAAAATATATTCGTGTATGCAAAGTGTTCTACAACAAATTACCAATATAAAGTTATGTTTTTTAAATAGAGTGTTAGTACACAGATTTCAAAAGATCAATAAACCTGCACTCCTAAAATGCCTACCTCGGTAGGTCTTATAAAAATATTAAGAATCTTATTGGACCATTATAAGTTATGCACAATAATTAATAATTTATAAAGTAATATTAAATATCTACTTGACACGACGAAATACAACAATGGCACAAATAAAATACCTTATATCTCTATGCAGCAGCTTTTAGTAATGCTATTCTGCAGTTTTAATTATACAACTTGTGATATTAATTTTCATCAAAGTCCGAGATATAGTAATTTATGTAACACTCCAAAATTGTTTAAATAAGTAAGATTTATCCAATGGTCCAATGGCTTGACAAGCTAGAACCCCGTTTGATTGGAGACATGTTGAAGAGGAAATTGATGGAGATATTAACACTACGATAGCGAACATGAAGAACAACATAAGAGGGCGTTTTCGCTATATTTCTATAGAAACCATGGAAAGTGCAATATTTTCCCCAAAAATTCGAAGTTATACTTAAACGCATTGACCTAGGGTTGCGAACATTGCGCCGATGCTGACCCGGCGAAAAATAATTATATTATGGAACATAAGGGATTTAAATTAATAATAGCCGCCACAAAAATGTGCGGCTTCAACACATAGTTTTTAGTAACGCTGTGATGTGAAATTTGGAAATAGGTAGTGTAGAGAACGATGAGATGTAGATGCTAAAGATGCTAATTACTAAGTAAATTAATTTATTTCAATTAATTGATATACAAAATTAATGTCTACTAGTTTTCCCTCTGCGTTTTTGCCTCTTATTGTGGAATTTATTACGACACAACCAAGATGAGATAAAATGCTAATATTAGTACCTAAACCAACCCTATTTCTAGTTATAATTAGTAATCTATAATTTTCGTGTACTGATAGTTTTTTTTAAGGGAACATGTCTTTTTGCCTGATGTAATTATCTACACGTTTCTAACTAATTTTAAATTTTCTTTTTATTCCAACAATATTAGCGTTTTATATAAACCCCCCATAATAAATGTGTCTTTAGTGAAAAATGATAACTATATCTCTCAGTCTTTGTAAATATATAGTGTAACTAATAATCAATTTTCCAAGTAAACGTATCGCTCTCATCTCCATGATTTAATAAAGACTGTTTCATGGCAGACCAGTATGATACTTACTATTCTGTGAACAGCCTTGGACAAACTCAAACATATTGTTGGGACATTTCTTATAATGTGAACAACATACATATTAAAATAGTCAACGAAAATTCAAAACATATTTTGTTAATTAATGTATCAATATCGAATATTTGATATTTTGTTAATAATGTATCAATATTGAATGATTTCTGACAAGCAAATTTTGACTTTTAAATAAAACCCGTATTTTTTTAAAGCCGTTTTTGATATTAGATTTGTCTCAGTCAATGATCATCGAGGGAGGATACAATCTTCTGCGTTCGTCGTACCGCTACATAATACCTATTGTATTCACTAAATATGTGACAAAATCTAAAAATGCTACAATTGCTACTTTCTCACATGCTCTCAAAAAGTAAAATCAAATTGTTGTGAAGATTGAGTAAAATAGTGCTCCTTATTTTGAGAAAAATATATTTTTTCCACTGGAAATCGCTGCAAACTATTTGATTAGAATAACCATTACTGTATTTTCATAATTTAATCATAATTTAAAAAGTAATTGGTGGTCGCTACAGTTTGTCAGAAGATCAATGATTACATTTAGTTAACCCGGAGAATTTAACTGAAACCCCGTAGCCCAGAGAATGGTCGCCGAACCCGCAGTCTCCGGGTCAAAATGACCATATTTGCAACCCTACGTAGACCTGAGAGGGCTGATATATGCACTTATGATAACTAGTAAAATAATTATTTTTTAATCACTTTACAATTATCCTGTTGTTTCATTATTGATTCTTATGACATAATTATTGGCTTTTGAAAATAATGTCCCTAAATTCTTCGTAATTCTACGACAAAAAAATAAGTTTTGATCTCTGAATAATGTAATAAGATGTAATACTGTAATATTAGATATCAGTATATGTAATAATGTAATACAAATTGATTTAAACCATTATTACTATTTCTATTAAAAACTAGCTTTCTTGTAAGAGGTGGTGGATAAGAATTTTCTTGTAATGTATGTATTTCCGAATTTATGTAGATTTTTCTGCAAGATGGAAGGATGAACAATTTTTGTGATTTTTTGCCGTCGAGCTAAAGTAAAGCTTTTTAAAAGTTATTCGAGAATAAAACCTAACGCCTGGCTTCCCATATTATATTATATTATATTCCCATCCTATATATTATAAATTATCAAAATATACAAGTGATAGACTGTAATTTTTTCAAATGATCCTTTATTGAAAAGTATCATATTAATGATTTTCGTTGCGCAATGAACGCCAAACTGATGTTAGCACAATTTATAGCTACTTTTTAAAATATAAGGATATCCATCGCACAAGGTTAAATCAGTTCTGACATGTTTCAAATTTCATATTTTAGATTTACATATATTATATTTATATTTATTGAGGTTGTCAATTATCCTATTTATTTATTTTTGAGGCAGATTTAATTTGTTTATAAACTTTTCTAAACTTTTATCTATATAGTTTTAAAACACAATTTGTCCTATGGCACGTTTCATGTATTTTATATTCAGTACAAATTATTTGCGCAATATATAAAATGAAACGTGAATTTATTGTAAGCATTTGATAAAATATTTGACCAATACAAAAAAACATGTGACCAATAAAAAAAATATTTGAGCAATGCAAAAAATGCCTTGAACATTTAAAAAAATAAATTTGCAATATATTTATAATATGTGCCTCAGAATATATAATTGTACATTTATATATTTGAATGTTCCTTTCATAACATATTTGTGCACTTAAATAAATAAAAGTGCAATACAATCGTTACCTCTATAAAAATATAACGTGCATCTCAAAAAATAATTGTTAATATTTAAAAAAACATATGTTCAATAGTTTAAATAAATCAGCATTTGAAAATTTGGTAACAGCATTCAATAATTTAACTTGTACCATGAGAAAATTATAATGCGCCCTGGAGAGATTATAGTGTGCATTAAGTTCTGCAACCCGTAGCGCATTTATGTGTATCGTATAGCTTAGTCCTGTCGTTGGTTTTGGTGTCAGCTAAATAAAACTTTATAACTGAGTCATATAAATTGGTTTGACAGGGAAGTGAACTGTTTTATTTTCTTTGAATAAATCAGTACATAGTGTAAATATAATTCTAGTTACAATCATAACCTCAAATATACCAAATCGGGCGCGTTTGAGGAAAGGCGATTTTAGTAATAGTTTAAACCCTTATAATTTGTATAAGAATGTGTTGTATCATATGTATCCTACGTCTTGTTCTACTGCTTGTTGTTATACTTGATTATGTTTTATTGTTTAAGAAATTGTCGTAATAAGACATATAATAAAAATTATTTTTGCACATGTATTTAGTAGAATTAGATGTTGTACAATTTTGTCAACATTTTTTTCATTTTGGTTGCTATGACAATCAACATTGTTTAATAGTCGTCCCTTTTCCGCTGAATTTCAGTAGATAATTACCATTACGCCCTATGTTTCGTTTCAAATACGGTTATTTCGTGTACAATTTTAACTTGCTATCTAATAATTATTAGTTTTATAAAATGAAACATACATAACATAGTGTGCGGGGTTTTTATACATACAAAACATACCTACATCAACAACCAAAAAACAATGTAATATTTTTTTACAATAAACAATTAATGAAAACGTTTCTTTTATAATGAAAAAAAAACTGTTCTAAATTACATAAAAATTGGTTGGGATTTCTTGTAAAATGGAGGTTTACTCTTAGCATTTTTTCAACGTTTTTGCAAGTGGGCCGCCATTTCAGTAATTTTGTCAAGATAGTTAGATAATAAATTAAATTAGGAAATTTTGTATAATTTATGTATATAAAATGTTTTGCTAATATTCATAGTTTAACTGCAGGAGCAAATTCAATTTGGTCAAGATCTTGTCTGTATTAAAACTAGTTAGCCAGGATTTGACAGATATTTTGATTCTTTTGACGGTATTGTCACATCAGCGTTTGCGTTGCACGCGAATTCGACACGCAGATGTGTCGAGATTGCCATGACGAGGCACTGCTGTATAGTATGATAAAGTAGGTAATGTGCTGGCCACATCAGATTTTGTTTTAATTCAAATTATTACAAATTATATTTTTCGGGTTATGTTCATAATTTATCCATGTTTATCCATGTTTCATTTTATGAATCCGATCATAGAGATAGAACCTACAAATGAAAATATTATATTTAATATGGCTATGTAGGTATGTAGCGTTAAATTTAGTAATACAAAAACAAAGTTAGTTTCGCTATTTTTTCTCCTGATAGTGTAATTAATGATTTAAGTTATATATTTACCAATTTTAGGGTAGGTAACATGACAGACGAAAATAATTCTCATTATATTTTTATGTAGCATATCGATATTTATTTAATGCTCAGTATGTATTATTTTAATGCACAAGTTAGCCATTCTAGGGCACTATATGAATTAAATATTGCTCATTATTAAATTTTTTATGTAACATATTGATATTTATTGAATGCTCAGTATGTATTATTTTAATGCACAAGTCAACCATTCTAGGGCACAAAATGAATTAAATATTGCTCATTATAAATGTTTTTATGGAACATATTCATATTTATTTAATGCACATTATTTCTTTTTTTAATGCACAAAGTATCTATTTTAATGCACTTATCTATTTAAATAAGGCACGCTTAAATCGCACCCTTAACACCCTTTTATATTTATATAACTTGTTCCGGTTTGTATTAGTTATAGGTAGTTATTTATACTGTTTAATATATTGTTAACATTTTTAGAACCCTGCAGAAGGACAAAGAGTGTCAGAAATATTGGTTAAGGAAATAAAAATTAAAAATCACAAAATATTTGACTGATTTCCCCCTATAAGTTTTCTCGGCCAATAACACACAGTCATTAAGTTTTCAAATATAATATATAATATATATGTATAATTTTTGTAATGACAATTATGTACTACATAAGGTATAACCTGAAAATGTTATTAACAAATGTCAGAAAATATGGTGACATACAGGTGGGATGTAAATTATCGCTAGTGTTAAATTTAACGTAATTTATTACAATAAAATGAAGATCTTACAATTCTCGTACTTATTATCTTAATTATAATTTTTATATATTTAATATAGTTGCCCTGATTACCTAAGTGGAGATTTATCTAGTCACTATTTTCACGTCTAAATATGAAAATATCGTATACCTAAAAATATACATGTATTGAATTATATTTGTAAGTGGGCCTGAGACCAATATTTTTCTACTAAATCTGTAACAGTTTTAGGTACACTCAAACGCCTTTCCAAGTAATTTTTGTAGGAACAAATAAATCAATGCATTTTTTATTGTATCGAAAGATAAACTCTAATAGGGTTTTCTTACTATGCATTTTCATATTTTACCCCGCATTGAAATTTTGTAGATATTGAAAATTATTTTAAATAATTTATCCATGATTTCTTTCATTTTAAATCTTAACACGATAATACAACTATAAGTTAGCATAATATTTTGCGAACCTCAGCACTAAGAAGGTTATAAAACAGATAACCTTGAATTACAACAAAATGAAACGTAACAATATGTTCCGATATGTTTTATTTCTGCAATAAAAGATAATATTATCAGAAAGCGCGTGGTGATTTTTGAATAAAAGATACAAATTATTGCCATCTATCGAAATATATTATTAGTTATTAGCATATAATCATCAATATTATAAATCACAGCATCACATTAAATTAAAATTGGGTATAAACTGTTTCGTTTATGCACGTTTGTGTTCCACTTGAAGCACTCTTGCCAAACTCAGGCCAAGAGAACTCATCCATGAACCATGTTAATAACAAGCTGACCGTGAACTTCCAAAAATTACCTACTCTAATTATAAACATCCTATACCATTACACGGTATCTAGCCATATCGATTACCTTTATAGTTTGCGTGCTCTTCACACCCATCATCAACATTTCCGTTATATTTGTCCCATTTAGTTGCAGCAGTTTCATTGTTCCGACTTACAAAACTAAATCAATCACAAGAACTAAATGCGATTGTATTTCTGTTACGGGATTGTTTTTATATACCGCATTAATAACAGCAGAAGAAAAACTTGTATTGTATTGCTATAATTAAGGCCTATATAACGCAATTTTTACGCCAATCAGTTCGTCCTATTGTGAAGGCATAACATTTTTAATGATCCATGGTTCTTCTCGATGAAAATTAACAGTTTTTTTTTGTTGCGGTACTTATTATTAAGTCTTTTATTGTACTAATACCTGGAGAATTGGTATTTTATATCGTAAACCATGTAAAATGCTTATTTATTAGTTTGCGCTTTTGTTTCGCAGGAATTCTACGTGCCCCTAACCACCAAAGGTGAATTTTATGAAGTCCATAGTTCGATGAAGGCGCGGCTGTGTTTCCAGGGGTTATTGGACAAGACGGGTCCGTTGGCTCTCGACAAGGATTGTCTTTACAAAATAACGCACCTTTTGAGACGAGTCGCACTTCCTGTCAAAGTGAAGCTGCTCACCGGTCCCGTGCCGCCAGGCTTACCTAAAGACTTCTCAGGTAAGAGACTTTTAATTAGAATATTTAAATTAAATTTATGTAATCACACCTATTTAAACAGAGTTAAATGTGTTAAAATAAACTTAGATTGAAAGACGAAATTGTGATAAATAATAATGTGACTGAGAAATATTCAGGTAGAACTTCAAGTAGACTTATTTGTTTTAATCGTGTCTTAGACATTGGTTTGTTAAATGAAATAATTCCAAAATGTAACAAGAAACAAATATTTACTGGACAAATAACTTTTAATTACAAAAAACTTCAAGCAACTTACTCATTTATATCATTTGTTTTAAGCTTTTTTTAACACACTCTATGTAAGTACAATACGCCCGTTTGTACACCGAACGATTAATAAATAAATAAATAATAAATAAATAAATTAATATTAAATATTGCGGTTATTACTCAATAGCTACACCCAATTCTACCCAGGCCCAACCACACGGTTGAATGGGTTATAGCCCCGGTGTGCAAACCTTTCGGGGGCGGCAATTTATATTGGTGATATATTTATTTGTTATTATTAGTTTGTTATAAGTTATTTTTATACAAAATGTTTTCATGGCAAAAATAACCTGTTGAAAATGAAGTAAATAGATGGATGTATACATTACATTGTTTTTTGGAGTGGTAGTAAACATTTGTGCTCTTAGAATTTCACCAGTCACTTATACTAGTTTGTTTAATTATACTAGTATGGTGTATTAATGAAAAACGTTCGGTTTTGGTTCGATACGCGCCAGTTTTCTATTAACTGCAACTCTAGGGTTGCCAGATTTAACTTATCAACGTTAACTTTATTTTACTTCTATTAAAAATGTATGAGATCATGAAAAAATATATGACATGCTCATCACCTTGATCACAGTTTCATTGTTGTTCATTGTTAATAATAATAACTGCACCGTTCACTATGGTGTTACATACTTGTTGTGCTTTGATTTTATATGGACTGGTTAATAATATATTATATTGGATACATAAACTATATAATGCGTTATTATTTTAGAATGTTAATAAGTTATTACTCATTTATGAACACATTATTACTTTATCATACGCAGTAAGATGAAGTATTGTAATCGTGCCGAAAAAAAATTTGAGATTTTAGCGGAAATAGCTCCTTATGGGTCCCCTGAACATTCTTGACCAAGGTACAAAAAATATCTGTATGTCTGTGTGTCTCTGATTTTTGTGGCGACGATTCCGGAGAAACTACTAAAGGTATCGGGACGAAAGTTCATATTTAGTAGTTTCAGGACTTAACTTAGAGCTGAAAAGCTTTTGGTTCAAAACGGTCCAAAGGAACTGATAATTTATTCAAAGCATTTTGCAAGGATTTTACAAATGAGCCGCCATTTCTGTAATTTCGTCAAAATAGTTAAATAATAAATTAAAGTAGATCAAATTTGGAATAATTTATGCCTATGACATTTTTTGGTAAAATTAATAGTTTAGCTGCAAGAGCAAATTCTATTTCATCGAGATCGGTCGCATCTGCATTGATATGAAACTACATAGTAGCCAGAATTTTGACAAATATTTTTTTGGACTGTCATACTCGAAAACAGCTGATTTCATCAGAGGTTGGAGAACCGCAATGGAACGTTGCCGCTCTAGTGTGGCAAAGTACAAAATACAAATTTCAAATAAAATGAGATCACCAATTTGATTTTTTGTTGATAAGACATATCAACCCGTCTTTATATCTACTTCTAAAAGCGATCAATTGAGAAAATTGTAAATAAAGTATATCGATGAGTGTAGTTTTATTTTAGTATGTTGGTATGGATGTGACATCTACAGTGTCATGAACAAATATAAATCTGTCAGAAATTGAATTAACCTTTCAAATTTGACGTGTCGTCAAAGTAGTACCAACCTAACATTTCCTATACAGAAATATAACCATTTTTTATTTATTTTTTAAATACATATTTCTGAAAAAGCAACACGATAAACGTTGATGTCACTCCTGCCGAAAACTAGATAGCGCGTCTTGCTCACATGCAACGGCGACGCTCCGCCTTCGGTGACGCGCCGCATCACCGCTCGTCGCGCTATTCCGTACTTTCGGCACTTGACATAAATAACTATTATTCTAATGACGTAGTGTTGGTCGTGTCAAATGCTGATGCCTTGACAATACCTACGATTTATCTCAATAAAATAGATTCTCATGCAGCTAAACTATTAATTTTATATATTGTATGATAAAGTCATGTGCCTGGCCACATCAGTTTTTTTGTTTAAGTATAATTTTAGCCCAAACTTTATAACTTTTCCACTATCAGAAAAATGCGGTAATTGCCAGAAATATAGACAATGCTATCACGTATGTACAGCACATTGTCGATTCAAGAAGCTTTGGTCGAGATGTAAACCACTGAGTAGACGTGCTCCGCGACAGAAAATCGTATCTGATTTTTTCTTTCTAGTTGCAATGCTTTTAGAACGGAGCATCTCAATATTTTACTTAAAATGACCCCTTACACTAATAAGAGCAACAAATATTATATTTTGATTTATTTGTATTAGGGAGGGTGGGTGGTAAAGCAGCTGCTATCTACCGTGGAGGTCCCGTGTTCAATCTCCGTCATGGCAAACATTTACTGTTCTGGTATTTTAGGCAGGGATCTAATAATTTTGCATGCCAGATGAGGAAGTAAGTGGGGACCACTTACGAACTCTTACTAGAGCTGGCACTAGGGCTTCCAATCCTGGACAATATACTGCTCCTGGGATTTCGGGATCAAAGATTTTGTAATTCCGAGATCCCGAGATTGATCCCGGAATTCATGAAAAAAAAAGAGAGAATTGCCATATCAAACCGACATCAGTAAGAAACGTCTAAAATATACTTTATTGGGCAATATCTTTTACCCCGAAACATCATCAACGTTTTCAAATTTTAGCTTACAAGTAGAAAACAAAATTGACGGTTTAAAGGGTAAAACGCGTGAAAGTGAGCGTAGAGACAACAATAATAAACAAAATTTTAAATTAATTAGATAATAACATGCTCTTGCAGATCAAATTTGCTCAAAAATTTTACATTTTTGTAGAATGTTTCAAGAATTTTCACGGCAAAAGAGATTGTTAAATCCAGACAACTTTTCATATTTTCATATTGATGCCAATAAAACATTTTGACAAATTTTTGTTTTGTTCTTTAAGATAACATTGGATAATTTTAGAATTCATGCGTCATGAATGTTTATTATGCAAGTAGACTAATTATTTGCATTTTAAGTAAAACGATTATTGTTTACAAAAAAATAACTAAAATGACTTTAAGACCCAGATCTAAACGCGTTTTCAGGTGAAGACGTTATTTATGGTATTTAGTGCAACTTCTTAGAATATTTAATATAAATACAAATGCTGTTCAAGTAGCCCAACTCACATTATAAAAATAAATTTTTTATTTAAGTCAACTTTTTGATTAAGCTTGTTCACTAAAAAAGCGAAATAAGTGATAATTGTGGGATGAAGAAATGTAAAAAATGACCATATTACCGCTGTCACAGGTCATCACAAACTCGAGATTGTTTGTACCTAAATATTTTGTATTTTAGTTAAAAGTAAACTCGTTAGACTGGAAAAACTTTTGCGCTGTATTTTACTAGGTCTATTTACTAATTCTATAGTGTGTAGTACATCACTGAATACATGTAAAGAAATCCGCCACATATTTTTCTTATTTTTACGTTTATGTTTTTTGTTCTGTTTTAAATACCTACTTGTATTTGTGCTTGAGGGTATAGTAACAAAAATACTTAAACAAGTTGAAAAGGTTCATGTTCGCCTCCATATTAAATTATATCTAATTCTCGCAAAATCTGATTTTGATTTATAATCCCGGGATTCCGAAAAAACTCACAATTTGTCGGGATCCGGTAATCCCGGGATTGGAAGCCTTAGTTGGCACCCCGTCAGATCGACAAGACGCCGTGGTGTGTGTAGCTTCAACAACAACAAGAGACACAATACAGCACAATTTCTATAATTCGGCCCTCACAGGGCTCTGCCCCATTGGGCACAACGGTCGACGCACGACCGACTTCTTTCAAGACTCGATACCAAAGAGACTAAATAGTTGTGCGTTTTCTTCTACCCCTAGTACATTCTCGCGCCAAAACCTTGGACGCTTGTCCTCAAATATCACCCGCTAATCCTCGTGGCTAATACCCACCTCGAATCCGTCTTAAAATAAAATACACCAGCGTGCATATTCAAGTCCCCTCTTGAAAATTACGCGCGAAATCTGACTTGTTACATAACGTATACGTTGCATTCAAACCATGAATCATATTTGGTTGCTTATCCCTTTACAGATCTACAAACCATCTTACCTTGTTCCACTAGCACCTGGTTTGACTAGTCTTGTAAAAAGTTCAACTTCAAAAAAAAATAATCAGCGTAGAAATAGCGTATGGGCCAATAACAGTTTGTGACTAAATTATATTTGGATATCAACAGGTGACCGTAAGCGCAGGTTCAAATTGAATAGCAACAATTGAAGCAAGCATTCGTACCATCCAATCCTCTCTACAATTAAATATCTGAAAAAGATCTCTTATCTACGGTTTAGTATTTTTTAAAAGGACTGGTGTACCCGAGTGGCTCCGACCGTGTCGGCCATATGGGCTCGCGCTGGTTTACAACTGCCAGAGACAAACGTCGTCGTCGGCTCCGTACACCTCTTACCGTTAAAGGTGCGGAAACTTTTAACCGTGGCACCAGTTTAGCAGTCCTTTATAATTAAGTGTGATATAACTGTATACGGGTATCGAGTTGGTTGGAGCCACTTCCGACCATCGTCACATCGCCACGACCTGGCGAAGCACTCGAACGTGACCGAAATTAATCGCAGATCTCTGAGATTTGAACGATTCAATGCAGCGCGCTCATTTTTGTTGAATTGAAATTTAAATAATTCAATTGGTGCCCATTTCAGCCTTGCTGGTTAGTTAGCATTGCTAATTCTAATTAATCAGTCGCACCATTTCATAATTAGCTTGAATATGGTTCTTGGAAAATGATTACCATAGGCGTACAAGTATAAATACTGATCCAAATGAAGCAAGAAGTTGTGATCTTGCGTCTAAAGGTATGCTTCGATAGCCGTACAAATGCCAAGGAAGCTACAGCAATTACACTAAAACATACGAGAAACATCGAATTTATGAAAGAGAAGATATATGGTATGAACATCAACACGGTATCACTACTAGATAAAATCCTGTTAACTTAAAATAAGCTATTGGACTACTGTGTACTTGAAAACAACTGTAATAATACAGTGCAATCTCTGTAACCCGGATATACGTTAATACGGGTACCCGATGATACCCAATTAACCACCAATAGATTAAAAGAAATAGTTTACAATAACAGCTTGGCAAAACTATGAAGACATACTCCGTCCACTGTATGTCACCGCTCGCCCCCAGCGGCCTACAACACATACAGGCCAAATACTACTTTTTTATCCTACACGATGCGAAAATGTCCTTTTTCTACTTTGCGTTCGTTATGAACTCATAACGAAACCGGTTTCGGTGTCGTTATGAAAACAATAGGTCACAAACATTTGGTACCTTTTAGTTTTCCACGACTGATGATATTGACGTCAAGTGTCAAATAAGGCTGACATCTGGCTGACATCTCAATCGCTATTGGCTCGCGTCAATCGTATTTGTGAATTTTAGTACAACTACCAACTGTTGAATATGAAACTACTCTAGATTGTAAGATGACAACCGCAATTTTTGAAATATATGTAAATTTAATGTCGCAAAGTAGAAAAAATAGGATATAACACTCGTTTTATAAGACGTATTGGCGCACTCGTTCCATTTGGGCACTCCTCGCTACGCTCGTCGTGCCCAAAACTACTCGTGCGCCAATTTTTGTCTTATAAAACTTGTATTATAATATACTATTTTGCGTCTCTATGGAGACACGAAAGATACTATTTTCTACTTTGCGTTCGTTCTAAACTCATAACGAAACCGCTTTTAGTGTCGTTATGAAAGCACTAGATCCCAAACTTTTAGTAACTTTTAGTTTTCCAAAATTGATGATATTAACATCAAGTGTGAAATTATGTGGAGACACGAAAGTTCGGGTGGTCGCATGGCGGTGTGCTGGATTCCAGGATACAGTGGAATTCATGGCAATGAAAGAGCTGACTTCCTGGCAGGAGATTCAGAAAATTCCAGTTTATTTATCACCAAGAAAGATGTTTCGGAATGCTTTCGAGTCTTGCGTAACGATTTGTTGCGGATCTGGCAGAAGGAATGGGACACCTCTTCTTCTAGTAAGGGAAAACATTCATTTCTGATTAAGCCAAAGGTCGATCTGTTACCTTGGATTAAAACTTGTCCCTTCATATCAAAATTTTTCGTTACTGTTATATCTCGTCTAAGACTTGGACATGGGCTTTTTCCTGAGCATATGTTTCGTATTGGTTTGTCAAATTCTCCGTCATGTAGTTGTGGTATTTTTGGTAGTCTTAATCATATTTTCTTTGCTTGTTCAAATTATGATAATGTTAGGTTAGGTTTCTTCAAAGAACTTGCTTCCTTGGGTTTATTTCCTCCGTTCAATATCGCCTACTTGTTGGCTTTAGAAAATCCTAAAATTTATAGTCTTTTATTCTATTTTCTTTTGAAAAGTGATGTCAGTATTTAATTAGTTTTTTTTTACGTTACTATTCCTTTGGTGATTGGTGAGATAAGGGCTACCACTGCCCAAACACCATTATTTTTTTAAGAAGAAGAAGAAGAACATCAAGTGTCAAATGAGGCTGACAGGTCAATCGCGATTGGCTCGCCTCAATCGTATTTATGAATTTTACTACAACTACCAACTGTTGAAGAAAAAAATTACTCTAGATTGTAAGATGACAACCGCAATTTTTGACATTTATATAAAATTAATGTCCCAAAGTAGACAAAATAGTATATAACATTCGTTTTATAAGACGCATTGGCGCACTCGTTCCATTTGGGCACTCCTCGCTACGCTCGTCGTGCGCAAAACAACTCGTGCGCCAATTTTTGTCTTATAAAACTTGTATTATAATATACTATTTGCCAGCCAGCCCCAGCCCGGCCTGTAATGAACACTTTTCGGCGCTAGGCAGGAAAATGCAATAACTCTGTCCAATCAAAACACAGTTTTCGATTCAGTGTGACGTTTGTGATTAAAACGTCAACGAATTTTATTTCTCAAAATCCAATATGTCACGGATTATTCTTTAGAAACGGGCTGATTTTATTATGATATTGTTGTGTAGGATAAAAAATTATATGTGCACCACGCCCAGAAAGTGGTTTTCCGGGCCTCAAGAAGTACCCTTCTCTCGGCCCGGAAAAGAACCATTTTCTCGGCTTGGTACACAATATACTATTTTTGCAAAATATACGTACTGGTATACTTTCTCCTAATCAATCTACATTACGTTATATTCTTAAATGTCATTTAAATATAATTAATAAAATAAAACCAAACATATGAGGTAATTATATCTGGGTTTCTGCAGAAGGTCAACTGATATACTCGTATTAGGACGTTGTATCGTAAACGTTGTCATAGAATGTCATAGGAATTTTATATCCAATCATTCCGTATGAACCTTATTTATTATTCATATTGAAATTATACTGGTGTTTAGGTGCAAACGGTTGGGGAGACTTCAAATTTAGCATGAATGTAGACTTGGCGTCCTAAACATGACATCATGTTTGCGACCTCAGCGGACATATGGTTTTTGACCACAAAAATTTTAAAACATTAATTGATTTAGAATGTGCGTTAGTTATCAATTTGTACCTAAACATGTTGCAGGGCGACTTATTTTTTTCAGGAATTGTTCTACGCAATACTTATCTAACCTACAATTAATGTTATTTAAGAGTGTTCAGGGTCATATACTGATGGTTTAAGAAATATTCAGTAATCCGGACAACCCCTTTCATTTAATTGTCCGAATTAACGAGGTTGTACTGTATTATACCCAATCCATACATCTGAAAACACCACAAAATCGTGAAAATAATAAAATACTTGTTTTGCTTTTGCATGTAATGCATCTAAACTAATTTAACTACGATTTGAAATTTACGCCAGTAAACGAAACTAATTTTTGGAAAAATCACATTAAAAAAACAAGTGTCGAAGGCGGCTTTTTGCACATTATTTGTAGTGTCGACACAAAGGTGCAAAAGTTCTGATAGCATTTTTCTGCAATGAAAACTTTTGATGTCTAATGTTACTGGGCTATACTGTAAGGAAATAGACAGAGATATTTTATTGTCTTCAGCAGCGCCGGATTTAAGGGAGGGCCGACTGGGCTGCAGGCCAGGGGCCCCCACCAAAATGAAACAAAATAGAAAATTATATTTAAAATAATACTGTACAGGTGATCAAAAATAAAACCAGCACCGCAGTTTAACACTTTTATTGAAATCATGTGTATAAAGTAAGATGACCAACGTCCCTATTCGAGCGGGCAGTCCCGAATTTTGACCACTTGTCCCGACCGTTAAAGCGTCCTGAATTTAGTCCTGACTTTTGAAAATGATATTTAAATGTCCAGAATTTCAGATACCATACATAATGTTTGTTATCTGAGAAAAGTGTGCCATACTTTACCCTCTTACGAAAATGAGCTAGCCGTATCTACAAAAAAAAGTTACTGAGACCGTTATACTAATATTTCCGCAGTAAATAAAGCTTATTTCTCCACCACATTAAATAGGGTAGAAACGGGAAACTTTGGTGAGAAAAAAATATGTACGTTGGAATATTAAAATCGAAAACCTATATATTACCACCTGATTTACAAGATATAAATGAAATTAATGCCAGACTGCCAGCCAGAATACCAGCCAGACTGTGGTCGAGTGGTAGCGCGCTTGGCTATCAGTCTGGGGGACGTTGGTTCGAATCCAACGCCCTGCTTTCAGAGTAAAGGTTTTTCTGTGGTTTTCCTTTACTCCACGGCGAATGCTGAAAGCCAAACAACTTAAGACGTGCCACAGACGCGGGCCATAATAATGATAATTCGGGCCTGCCGATGCCCCCGTAGTGGCGAAAGCTGTTGGGGGATGTTAAGGCGTGGATTATTATTATTATTATAATGCATCCTTTATTAATCTTAGTAATTGTGCCATTCACGTGTATGATGAACTACAACAATTTTATAAGAATAGCAAAAAAGCTAATTTGTTGATGAATTTACTTTGCGAACTGTTGATTATGCTGGAAGCTTGTAGTCGTCTCTCCTCTCCCCAACGTTGCGTATCTTTAGACTTGCGATGATTTGAGACGAATTAAGACCAACGTATTTTATAGTGATGGAAGTTAAAATTAGACACTTTCTGGATTATTGATCTGTTACCTGTATTTCAATCTGGTTTTCTAAGGGGGTATGTTTGTGTGACTGCGCTATCAAATATAACTTATGATATTCTTTGTGCATCTGGTAGCGGGGAGCACAGAGTTAGTTGTGTTAGATTACTCGAAGGTATTCGTGATTTGATCCAGTGATCATGAGCCCTTATGGTCGGTCTTGCAATATGTTGGTTTAAGTAAAAAAGCACAATATTTAATTTCCTATTATTTACGTAATATACAACAAATAGTAAAGCTTGACAATTGTAATTCCGAATTGGTTATTTTGAGTTATGGAGTCCCCCAGGGCACTATTATGAGTCCCCTGCGTTTCAGTATGTATACCAATAATTTATCTTTATCTCCTAAATAATGTAACTCACACTTTGACGCGGACGATGCGAAAATTAGTTATCTTTTCAACATAGCCAAAATATGGCTGCAAAAGTCAAGCTTAATAATGATATCACAACCCTCATCAATATTTCAAACTTTCACTCATTGAGGGTGAACCCCCGTAAGTCTGTGGTGATGTTGCTTAGTGGGAAATCTGTACGTGATGCTGTCACACCTATTTTTAATTTGAGTCGCTAGAAATATGGGTCTTGAGTTGGATGCCAACCTTAGATTCAGAAAGCATATTGCCACTAAAACTAGCAAGGCATTTTCTGCATTAAAGATCATTTACGGATGTCGTAAGTTTATCAGCTACCAAACTAATGTTAACCTATGTAATGATCTTGCGAATTCGTTTTGCTCTGGCGGGGGGCCACGTGTCTGACAAGTTGGTTGTTGTTGGTTGATTCAATATGGTAAATGGGTGTCGATATCATTTTTTGTGCTGTTGCCACAAATTAATTTCCACCAGTTCAGTATTCAGTTATATTCAGTTATCTTCACGATAAAATACGATTTAGGACAGATGGTCATAACGTCATAATAGAAGTAAAGGTCACACCACGCCTCCCATGCATACAACGACACTATATACAAAAGATAATTTTCCTTTAATCTCCCAAGATTATATAATTTACTGACTCCTTACATGAATGGCTTTTGATTCGATTTTAGTATAAATTATTATGATAAATCATAATAACAAATATGTTGTTATTATTAATAAAATGACGGCTTTCAATTTATAATTGATCTGGGTTTCACAAAAACTTCTCTGGTCTAACATTCATTATTTATTGAAATATAAACATAAAACTGTTCGTTGATCTAAATTTACTAAACTCTGACAATTATTACAACAAGAACAGTAGTAAAACAGTCCATGTAAAGAAAAACTTGTAAAGTGAACTTTCCGTACCCGTATTATGCAAGCTAAATACAGTAATGATTACACCCGACGATTAAACGCTAAGTATAGCATTACTGCTCACTCGGTAGTGCCAATATAAATCATATCCCTCTAATATAGAAGATAAAGTATTTAATTAGTGGTCACGCGAATGCGGAAACACTCATGCCAGTACCCTTTGGCAAAATCGGTTTCTTCGATAGCTGATAAACACAACAATAACTAATAAAAAAAGAAAGCCCACAGTTGCCGACAGTATATGTCTACACAGACACACATCAGTTCTACGTGATTATAATTAAAACATGTTATATAAAAAAGTTATTGTGTAGCTTATTTAAAACGATCAACAAGATTTTATTTTAGATAAGACAATCAGTACTGGGTTAGTCATTTCGAAGTGAAAACGCAATGTATATTGCAGATTTTAGGTCAAATACTGGTGACTCATGGGAATATGATTTCACTAAGGTAAATTGTCTTATCTACCGGTTTTGGATATTCAACCAGCAGCAAGCCAATTGCCCTAAAAGTAAAATCAATTTTGGCTATAACTGACATGACTAAAAAACATTTATTTTGTTTTGTAATATTTATTTATTTTATTCACTTATTTGCTAATAAGTATAAAAAAACTTCACTATCAATAGTAATTTATTCAACTAATGGGAACATGATGTTTTTAAATATATTGAGGTGTCAGTCATTTGCTTTTTGAAAGAAATCGATTTAGGTACACCCCTAAAGTGCCGATATTGCTCCTCCAGTACCCCGTACATATCTGACCAACTATTTCGATTAATTTTTTTAAATTTACGCGTTAAATTTAAAAAGATGTGTTAAAATGTTAAATTAATTATGGATATGTATTACCGTGGTCATTAATGATTTTATGAGTGTTGGTATGATATGAATGTACGGCTATGATTTTTCAACTTCTTGGGTTTCAAAACACCGTTTAACACTTCGTCGAGTTTTAATAATATTTATGAATATTATTTATCATTAATGAAAATAAATCCTGAAGTAACAGTTCTTTAATTTTGTTTCAGATACATTTATCCTAGAAAGGAAGGTGCAGGAGCCACTTTTGGTAACGTGCACGCTTCCCTCACCATCGGAGAACATTCAACATCACATCAGTTGCATCAATTTGAATTCCGGTCTACGAATAGCACGGAGTATGCTAGGATTTGATTCGGAAAATCGACTGTTCAAATCTCAACGTCTGCAAGCTGCACTTGCCTACTGCCATAAGAACGTAGAGGCATGGTATAGAGACGTTAGAATCGCGCCAAATTTGCAACAACCTCCTTTTCAACACAATCGACCGCAAATCAGGCGATATAATTGTATCGAGTGTCGACGATACAATAAGCTATGTCCGGATCATGACCATAAGCGATACTCCGAAGTGGAAGATCTCGGCCAAAAGCAATTGATCACCAAGGAAGTTATAGAGAAGTTCCCCAAATCGAAGAAATGGTATCGACACTTAATAAAATTAGGAAAAGCAGAAACTCCTCTAGATAAATACCTCGAAACCGAAGATGGCTTGGACAACGTTGAAAAGATTAAGAGCATCGAGAGGTATAAAGACATGTCCAGGCTAATCGAAGAACGCTTCGGCAAGAAGAGTTACAATCCTGTGAAGAAATCAGCGAGTTTCATGTTTTCCACAAAGCCTATTAATCTAGAAGAATCGTCAACTGATGCAAATAATTCTCCAGCTTTATTGAAGTGTCAAAGTTTAGACACGCAACTGTATACGGTCGACGAGTCTAAGCATCAACCACTAAAACCACAAGTAGGAAGGCGAAGCTCAAAATCGAGCATATCCGACAACATCAGCTTCGACTTCCAGATGTGCATCCTAGAAAATGACAACTCCATGGTAGAAGAGAAGAAACTAAATCTATTTAAAACGGAAGGTCAGTCATTGAAAGATCTCAGAAGCAAACACTGCAGCTTAACAGAAATTGATCTAAACGAAATTAAACCCGTAGAAGAAGAAGTGAAACCATTGAAGAAAACCAAACCTGATCTAATTCCAACGTTGCCCAAAGACGACAGTAGCTCTTATATAACAGAGAGGTTATGTTCAGAGTTTCACGTCAAGACCAAGGTGCAAAAGAGGACCGTAACAAAGCAAAACATGTTGGCCGAACGGACAAGAAGCAGTATCCGATCCATCGACATGACAACCCAAAGTATCACGATCATGGACGAAGTGAAAGGTCAACATAATGCCAACATAAAGTCTGTAGTTGCTCAAGTGCACCACGAGGTGTCAAAGACTAAAATGCTTAAAAGATTAAAACTGCCGGATGTGGAAGATATCCCCTACAGCCAAGTAGCGGATGAAATCAAAGAAAGGCCACCAGAAAAGAAGATTCCCGACGAAAATATTTACGCGGAGATATGCGAGAACGCAAAGGATACTTGTGATAGTAAGAAAATATGCCAGTGCAAAAGAACTAAGGTGAATAGTGAATACTGCTATGTGAAGTTAGGTTCAAACGGGGACAGCGTGACTCAGTCTGATTCGGATGAAGCTATTTACAATACCCTCAGATAATGTAATCTAACATAAATTTGTACATATGTATTTTAAATATTTTAAATTACTACCGATGTAGTTTAAGTATTGTAAGTTTGTACCAAAATAAATTGTTTTATAAAGAAATGTTCAATTACATACTGACCAACCGCTTATTGAAATAAAGAGATAACAATTAAACTCCCTGTAGTTTTATTTCCTAAATCACATTTAATACCATTTTTAAGCGTTATCTTTTGTGAAAATAAATATGTGTATATCGAGAGAGAGAGAGAGAGAGAGAGAGAGAGAGAGAGAGAGAGAGAGAGAGAGAGAGGAAAATCTTTGTGAAATGACTGTTTGATGAAATGCTTGATGAATTGTGCATAAAAAAGTTTACCACTTGTTTATATCAAGTGGTTCTCAAACTACAACGTTCCAATACGTGTTATCTTTATTTCTTGATAATTTAATGCCACTATCACGAGAATATTTAATATAATACAATATGACAGAATTACATGTAAGTATATAATCAAAACCTGAAACCACTCTATAACCTGGGTAGGCAAACACCAAGTCAAGACGTATACAGAAATACGCATAAATGAATGATGAAATATACAGCCATTTATCAAGATCCCTCGCACATATTCAAACGGAGAGAATTAGGACAAACATAAATTCGCATTTGCACTAACCACGGAAACTACAACAGTACAACAATTTGCCAACAACTGTAAAAGAACGTAAGCCGCAGCAATTCAAATAAAACTCAAATCAATATTAACCGAAGAAACAAACACAAAATATCTAGGGTTCTCAGGTGTCATGGATTTCGTACGACATCCTGAATTTAGCCCTACAATTTTCGAGTCCTGCGTAAGACCCTCGCAGGACGCTTAATGTCCGGAATTTTAGAGATGAGCGCATTAGCAGTTATGGCGTTATTGGCCTTGACGCGACTTGAGTGTCTCCAATTGTATGTATTCAACTGACCAACCACAACATGATATTCTCAACGAACCGCGAACATTTCGAATTTACGTAGAAGAAAGTTTCTTGTTACTCAGCAGACAACGCACTGTTAATTTTGGACTCACCACTCTACATGTCACTCGCTAAGAAAAGAATATGTCAATATTATCGTCCTGCGTAAAGCATGTAAAGCAAATTTTGAACACTTATGGTAACTTTTCTCGTTAAAACAGTTTTTCAATTTGTAGATTTAGGCCGAGCGCTCACGATGCGACTGTTTTGGGACAAATGTTGCAAATCAGTTGAGTTCGCAACTGTTTTGTGACCATATTCTGTTTTCTCAACATGCGTGACCAAGAACTAAGCTTAAAATTCGAGTTGGAGAACCTCGAAGAACTTACTATAATAAACATCCAGGGTATTCCGGGAAAGTAGTTACGGTGAAAGCATGGCAGAAGGTGGCCGCCAAAGTGAATATGAAGATGTGTGTAAAAATGTAAAACAATGTTTTCGAATCGTCTATTTCAAAAAATTATTTAGTTATCGAAAATATATATCAAATCTATCAGATCGATCAATCAATTTTTTGCTCAGCCCTAATCAATATTCTTTCTCCGGCAGGCACACATTCCCTTATATTTGTGTTCATCTTCTCTATGAAGGGCCTACCATCGTTACCAACTCCTGATAAAATTCTTTCGATATTCTGCAAAAAGCTATAAACTTTCTGTGTGTCTAAAATAGGTAGTTCTTTTGCTGCTCAAACAGTCCGATTATGTACAGGGTATAAGAAAACCAATTTTTCAAAATTCAAAATTTCAAGTTGAAAAAAAAAAGGTTGTCCCTATGGCACCACATATACCACAAAAAATGGCCCAATTGAAAAATATTTAAGGTTTAGTTAAGCTGGATAGAACTTTTAGAAAATGTTTATAAAAGTTTATTTGTCATTAAATGTTCTATTATGTGCGTACATGTGGGCATTGAAAAACTAAAATTACTTAATCTTTCATCTTTCAAATTCGAATTTTTGACCTTAGGTCTCCTGCGGGACCCAACTATTACAGCTAAGTCTTGTCATAGGGAGAATATACAGATAAAAAGGAAGGTTGAAAAAAAGAACAGATCTTGTTTGTTTTGAAGTTATTCAAATCTAAAAATCTATGATAGAGAAAATTGACAAGGACTTTTTTGCGTTAAAAACATATTAAACAAACTTTTGCCCAATGAATTCAACAGAATCCAACAGAACAATCTTTTTTGTTATTTTATCAAAATGTTCCTAATTATTTAGATTCAATATTTTACTTCACTGACAAAAACTTGATTCCAAACTTGGTATATTATCCTTAATTGTCATGTACTAAATTAAAGAGTGGTATATATTCTGACACTATGAAGAATACAGTGTAATAAAACCAGATGACATAGTACACTGTCACTGGGTTCAGTAGCACAATAGTTGAGTAAAATTTTCTTGGTAAATAGCTTGGTAACTACCAAATTGGCAGAAAATTATTCAATTTTCCATACCCTACTTATGTGGTTCAACTGCTGACTCTGAAACAGTATTTTCGTTACGCACAGAATCCTGGTGGATTGCTCAAAACAAACTGCTTGTAGGGCATGTTAAAGCAGAACTTCAAATAAAGACTAATAGCGTTTTCGATTAATACACATTCATGCACGCACTCAGTGCGAACTGCATCAACTCCCTGCATTTTATGCACGGTCTTGGTGCACTTTAAACACAAAAATATATAAAGTCAGGCATAAGGGTATACAAACCCGCATGCTGGTGCGGGTTTGTGCTAGTGTAGCCGAGTGCAGTAAATCGAAAACGCCATAATTTATGTGTCCTGTTTATTGACATGGAACACAGCACTCATGTGCTCGATTTTTTAAACCGTTGTCTTGCAAATTTTTAGACTGACAACTATAATAAGATCACAGAAGAGTAGCGCTACCTGCTATCTGTACCCTGCATACCAATCATACAGTAAGTAAATTTATTTTGGCTTTAATATCTAAATACGCCGGAATGGCGGTTGCTGGCATATTATGAGTTTAAGAATACTAAAATACCAAAAAATATATTTTCTTGTAATGATCCAAACTATTCCCCAAAATATTTCTTGAATTGCGAAGCAATATGCTAAATTTTTCAAACGCACCCCGTAGCATTAATTTTATTATGCCACGACAAACGCCTGGTGCGTATACTACCAATTTAACAGGTACGCTGTATGGATTCTGACCTAACCTCAAAAGTGTGGGCATTTAATTATTTTATACAGTAATTTCTGTTACTGCTAGCAACAGTTTAAGCAAATTTATTAGTATACGAACAGTTACAGAAAAATGGATACAATAAAACCTCATTGTGATATCTTAGATCTATTTGAAAGTAAAGAAATGGTTAAAATAGCTGCTCCGATGGTACGATACAGCAAGTAAGGGTTGATTAGCGATTATTTTACAACTGTAAGAACTTCCTCCTTTTAGATTACAATTCCGAACATTACTTAGGCGCTATAACTGTGATCTGTGTTACACGCCGATGATATTAGCTGATTCATTTCGACAAAGCGTAAAAGCTAGAAATAATGAATTTACCACAAATTTATGTGGGTAATATACATACGAGTTTTTCTGTTATCAAGTATTACATGTTTCATTTTAGGTGATATGCCTGTGATTGCACAGTTTGCTTCGAATGATGTAAATGACTTTGTCAATGCAGCAAGGTTGGTGTCTCCGTAAGTATTCCGTAAGAAAATCAGAGTTCTTCAATTTGTTGTTTATAATATCGTTGATTAGTTGAACTATTAAAATTTGTTGAACTTTATTATCTTTATATGAGCAGTGCATATTAATTTCTTACTTATTCTTCTACAAAGAACAGGATTTGGTGCTCTATAATGTTTTGATTTAATATTCAAGTTTTTTAGTAATCTATTGGTAGAATTATTGACAAATGTCAAGAAGAGTAATTTTGGTAGAAAATTTATATCAACAATTAAAGCACTACGTATTAAACATTGGCCTCAATCAGTCAGGCAACATTCTACCGTAGCGGTATTGTAACCCCCATAATTGTGAACATACTTAAGTACTGAATTCATCCCATTCGCCCATAACACAGATGCAGTACTGCTATCTAATAGCGTTAGCCTGGCTGATCCTGGCCATTGTGTGCTATTGTTATTACAAATTAACTCTGAAAATTACACAGGTTTGATCAGTTACAGAATAGCATAATGTAAGCTTCAATAATGTAAGCACTTAAATAAATAAATAAAATAACAAGTTTGAACTGTTCACAGATGAAATACAACAGCATTTGGGTATTACTTTTCTTGTTTATACAGAAATGTGAACCTAATGGAACAAATCTTTATGAATGAAAATGAGAAACAATGCAGTGTTATTCTGAATAAAGATTGATGTAATTATTGTATTAATTAATTTGAGTGACCAATTATTTGTAATTATATAAAGTTATATTTGATTCAAAGCTGGAACCAATTATGTTTGGCACTTATCTATGCAATTATCTTTTCTGAGCGATTGTGAACAGATCGGTCCAGTACTATTCTCCTGCACTTATATAATTTATCAAAACCAGATTCTGCGATGGAGTTGACTTAAATTGTGGTTGCCCCCAGCGATGGGCAAAACAAATGGGTGTGGGATGCATTATGCTAGAGAAACCTGATTTGATTTCTGATCTCATAACCCAATGTACAAATCAAATATCAAAACCTTTTACTATTAGTGTAAAAATGAGGATTCTCAGTAACATACAGTAAGTTTAACCATTATATTTTTTCACTTCTGTAATTCTTACTTTTTTATCACTTAGGAAAACTGTTGAAATATGCCGACAGTTGGAAAAATGTGGTGTGAGTTTTCTAACAGTACATGGTAGAACACCATCACAACTAACTGGAGATATTAATGTTGAAGCCCTTCAGCTCATTGTTGAGAATGTTAACTGTCCAGTTGTAGCGAATGGAGGCATGAAAACTTTAAATGATTGTAAAGAATTGTATAAACAATCAAAATGTAAAGGTATAGATAGTAAAATATTCTTGTCTCAAAACATTTAAAAAAAACTTTGTCTCTTTTAGGTGTCATGGTGGCTAACGCTCTTCTAACCAATCCAACCTTGTTCAGTGGAAGCAATGAGACATCTTTTGAATGTGTACAAAACTGGATTAATCTATGCTTCAACAGCACAATACGATTGGAAGATTACGGAACTGTAGAAAAACAAGAAATGTTCACCATTCCAGAAAGACCCCTAAATTTGACATTCCAATGTTTCCACCATCACTTGGTCTTTATGATGGAAAAAATTTTGCCGAGAGCAAAAAGAAGAATATTCAACAATTACCAAACTTTTGCAGATGTGTTGCAATTTTTAAGCGTTGAGTTTGATATTGTGCCCCAATTGTTTGATTATGATAAGTTTGTAGAGTGTGCAATACTTCCCGTGAAGTATGATTGTGAATCGTTAGTATTTAAGGGTAGTTCGTTAAGTTATAGTTATGATGAAAATGAAGGAACTTATTTTAAGAAGAAAGCGCAGTCCTTTGGTGATGATGACTGCTACGGTATTAGTGGCATGTTTGATGAAGATTAATTTTAAATATTATGGATAAAAATGTGACTTTACCTGACTTTTAAAATAATGTAGACATTTATATGATCCAGACTTTTATCAAAGAAATAAATAAATGTTTTTATTTAGGAAATGCTTATATTTTCTTTACTTGCATCATTTCTTAGTATCGTTCATTTAACTGGAGTTTTTAAACAGGTTATTTGGTAGTAGTAGGTATAGAAAGGCGTAGTTGTGACAACGTTCTTCGTATACAGAATACTGCGTCACTAGGTGCTAATGCTACTATACAACTATCCGTCTGGACAGCCCGGACTAATTATTTTGCAAATTTTAGAAACGTTCTGTCTATAGATTTATTAAAAAACTGGTTTATCGATGGTGAGATATTCAAGGAGAAAGGTAGTTTGTCGGGCAATTCCGTCACACGAAGAAGCAACCGTAGACATGTGTTTCGGACTATTAGTCCTCATCAGTACGGTATAGCCAGTTTTCCATCTATACTTCCATGGGCTATGGTGGGCCTGGGGTGTCCCAGTCACCACATCTTGTCTTCGAATCCTGAAGATGTTGTGACTGAAGCACCAAATTGGCAACATCGGTCTCCATTTGAGTGTTTTTTCCATTGAGGTGATTTTAAGGAAAGTGTCCATCTTACTCCTTGGCTATACCGTACTCATGAGGACTAATAGTCCGAAACACGTGTCGACGGTTGAGTCTTCGTGTTACGGAATTGCCCGACAAACTACCTTTTGCCTTTATAGATTTATTGGTACAATGGTTAGAACAAAGTTCTTTGCCGTCTTACAATTGCAACTATCTACAAATAGTGTCCACAATTACTGGTATGGTAAAATACACCAAAAATAAGTTAACTTTTTTTAAATACCGGCTTGTTTATTGTCGTATCTCTGACATATAACCTACTTACATACAAAACATATTTTTCGTCAATTTCTTGCTGTCCGCCCTTTCTGCTGCAGCAGCTTTGTGTAGCATATATGTACTACCATGCTAGTTATGTAAGAACTACTCAGAAAGTTAAAGAAACACACCACTGACACCACCATGACACTGGGACATTTCAGGACTAACCGGCCTAACTACTGGCTATGAATGCGGGGAAAAAGGTGTCATTTCTGGGTACATATTTTTGAGCCCTCTTATTAACTATCTCGATGGTAATTTCATATACCTACCTAACACAGTTTTAAACAAAACTAAAAAGGACAGTAGCAACTAACTTCTCTCCTGTTTATATAAGATAACAGGACTGTGGCCGTCAACTAAGAAAGAAATTCTGGCAACATACAGCTATTTAATAGATTAATGTTAAGTATTTAAATAAATAAAATACATCACAGATGAAATAACGCCAAGGTTTTACTTGTGTTATGGTATTGTATCTTTGGCGTCTCCACTCTTAAAAAAAATAAATTAAATCATGGTCGATTTGAAATGCCGTATAGAAATTTTAGATGATTCAATTGCATCGCGTTATTGGTTGATATTGATGAGTGAGATTTGTTATAAAATGCATTATACTACCGGCGCATCCACCCTTTGTATTAGTAATGTGTAAAAAATACTAGATACGTAGTATATAGTATTCGTAGTAAACGTTTATATAAACGTCTAAAATATTAATAGTCCAATCAATAGCAATTAAAAAAGGCATTTGCCCCACAAAAGGTGGGCCGAAATGATTTTGATATATGTTGTTTCTTTCGGGTCGCGATAAGGAATCGATCCTCACATTCGGCGCGGTCCGCCATCTTGAATTGAAGGAAAAAAATAGCTTTTTCAAAAAAATGCCTTATCAGTTGACCTAGAACAAAAAAGTCTAATTTAAGTTTGAAGAAGGCTTAATTTCCTACATTTTTGTCTGAACACTTTTTTAAGTGTTATATGTAACAAAGACGATGTGGCGAAGTCGTCGAACATCTGGGGAGACACAACCAAGAATAAATTCAGAAAATACAGACAGCAGAATAAAGTACTAAAAATATTATACTCAATGGACAGACTCACACCAACTAGAGGCCTATATCGAGCAACTGAAGAACCCAGCATACCTAGATTATTTACATTAAATAACTTAACCCTCTTACACAAAATGAAACACAAAGAGCGGAAAGCAAACATCACACTTAAAATAAACAACGAGCACCACAACTACTCAACAAGCAGCAGTAACTACATAAGAACTTAAAGATATGAGAAGGTGAGACTGACACAGACACTGATGATGAACACAATACAAAGATACAACAAACTAGCAAACCACATAAAAATACTGCCAGCACGTGTCTTTAAGTTAAAGCTGCAGAATATACTCAAACAAGAAGAATAATACAGCATAAAATCAGAAAACCTACACCCTCAATACCAACAGCCCCCGGACGGATTTTCCCTGCCCCGAGGTGAAGCCCGAGGGAGAAACACCATTGCGATGCAGCCGTGCGTGACGGGAGAGAATAAACATTATTTTGTTTTCTTCATCTTTCCTTACACAATGTACATATAATGCACTTCAAATAAATTTAATTTTAACTCAAAAGCCAATCAACGCCGTTTTTCCCGTTTCCCCAGTCTTGATTGCAAAACGGCCATTCCTCGGAAAATAGGAACACAGGGGTAATGATGAATAACTATTAAACTGCAATTATTGTAAAAGTTTTAGGGTTTTAAAGGTTTAAAACATAAAACAAAATTTATGCTATTGTAACTGCAGGTTATCAATGTTTTTATTATACATATGTTGCGTTGTGGTGCTGTCAAGTACAAATTAACACAGTTAATATCTTGAAAAATATTTTTGGAAAACTGTTCATTTCAAATTACTAAAACCAAGAGGGCAATCAAAAGGACTTTTAGTGAAAAACTTCTCAAAGTTTTAACATCTAAACTCTAACAAATGTTAAGAGACAAGTCTTACGCAGGGTCATTATAAATGATTGTAGTCGCAGTAGGGCATGCCCATGTTAGAAAATGTTGCTGCTATACACAAACAACTGTCAAACTTGAAATAGGTTATGCAATAATATGCAGCCAATTTAACTATTGCCTGTAAAGTACAACAGTGGTATTCCATTCAAATAGAGCGGCAACCAGAAATCTTTACATTTTATATCATGGCCTGCTTCGACTGCAATCATTTATGATGGCCTTTACATTTGTCTATATTTTTTAATAAGAATAAGAATCAAAGCACCCATTGCAAATTTATAGTCGTCAAATGGCCATGACTGGTATGCCGCCGCAGAACATTAACTGTTGCATTGGGTCGTTGTAGGATGGAACCGCTTCGTGCCGCTACGTCTGATGATCGACAGAGTCGCTAGCGTCGCGCCAAGGAAAACGGTAACTTATAAACTCGTAAGAGGAGCATTTTGCGAAGATCGCCGTGCAATTATCGCTGGACTCGCTTCTAGGAATACGTACTCGTACTGTTAATTTTATGAACAAGATGATCGGGGTTTCCGAGTTCTATAGCTACTATTCTGCACCTTTATTGTTTCTGTCTTTAGTCATTCTACTAATACAATTTATAATTATGGGAACACGATCAGCGGTTATTCATGGATCAAATTTGTGTTCTACGAATCTGATTTAGTGAATACTACTCTTTTTATCCAAAGCCATCTAAAATTGATCAAATTTGGATGGCTTGCATTATGCAGAGCATTATACACCGGCTCCTCCACCATTTTACATTTAAAAGCATCATATTAACTGATAATACAGTACACTCATACCTCGCTACATGGCAGCTCTATACGGCATTTTGCTATAACGGCCACTTGAAAATGCGACTAGGTCTCATTTTACGGCATATTATTTTCGTTATTGAACAACTTAAGCTCTTTTTTCGAAGTTTGGCAACTAATCATACAGTGTTGAAGAAAATGGTATGTTTCCTAAGTTATATAACTTAAAATGTACTAACGTATATTCATCGGATATTCACACATAAATTCAATAAAATGTGCCGGGTAATTTTGGAATTATATTGCATGGTTTTTAGGATGTTCTGGACGTAATAATGCTCAGTTTGTTCCTGGATTGAAACATTGCAAAACGAAGAAAAAAGCAAAACAATAAACAGCAGAACTGGGACAGTGCGATTTTAAGAGTTTTAGGTTGAACTTTTATCACAAATAAATAAACAGAAGGTCACCTAAACCCGAGATAGTTAGCTATGTAAAAGTTAAAGTTAAACAAATCATTATATGTTTTCTAATTAATAAAATAAATAGATTACGTCATTTATCAAGTTTTATTTTCTAAAACCGATAGTAGTTATAGAAATATTTAAGAAACCGAAGGTCAAATCCAGTAGTTCTAAGCTATTGTGAAGAAAAAGAGGGGTACATTATTTTGCCATTGTCTATACAATAAGTGGTGTTTGACCTTTCACTGTTTATTATGCATGTCAATCGAGACAAAAGTCACTCTTAAAATAGTGTTAACATGACTTCATATTGCACTGGGTCTCATTAAGATGCCTTCACTACTATGTTGCTGCAGTTTTCTTACGAATAACCTTTTGGTGAAAGCGGAACGGATCTGTGGAATTTGTATGGGTTTATATGGCAAAATATGATTCGTTATACGGCAGTTTGCTTTACGGACAACTTTCCAGGAAAGTATCTGCTATAGGCTGTATTAGCGAGGTATGAGTGTATATTAGGGCTTCCAATCCCGGACAAAATACTGATCACGGGATTTCTGGATTAAAGGTTTTGTAATTCCGGGATTCATGAAAAAAGCGAAAATCGCCGGATCAAAACGCCTGGGATGCCAAAGCTTACCAAATCCAGTCAGTAAGAAACTCCTCAAATATATTTGATTGGACATTAGTTTTTACCCCGTAAATTAGTCAACTTTTTCAAACTTTGCCTTACAAGTAGAAAACCAAAATTATCGGTTCAAAAGGTAAAAGGTGTCAAAGTGCGCGTATTGACAACATAATAAAGAAAATTTAAAATCTATTAGATAATAACTTGCTCTTGTATCTTAAATTTTCTGAAAAATATTAACATTTGTAAAATTTTTCAAGAATAATCGTGGCAAAAGAAATTGATCGAGTCAAATTTTAAGTTTTTCATATTAATGCCCATAAAACATTTTGACAAATTGTTTTAAATTGGATAACTTTAAATTTCATACGTCATGGATGTTTATGCAAGTAGACTAACTGCTTGCATTTTAAATAAAACTATTATTGCTTACAAAAAAAAAAAAAGATAGGTATAATGACTTTAAGACCCAGTTTTAAACGCTTTTTCAAGTAAACACGTTATTTATTATTCAAAATTAATAAAATATTCAGTGCAACTTCTTAGATGAATAAGGCTATTTAAATATTTAATTTCTGGCCATGAAAGAAATTAATATTACTTGTACGTCTTTCGGATTTGTCAAATATAGTGCAAATATTTTGTTGAGGGTATAGTAACTAAAGAAACTTAAGCAAACTGAGAAGGTTCATTTTGCCTCGATACTGAATTATATCTACTTTTTGCGAAAACTTTTCATCCTATTTTGAATACATTTCTTGGGTTGGGGTTTTTAAACATTTTATGGTTGATACTTAATTTAATCAGAAATTGTGCTGTTACAGACTGAAGTTCATACTTTAATAGCAGTTCAATTGATTTATTGCAGATTAGTGTCCACACTTCGCCAATTAACAATAAAATAAGAAAATAATACAGATTTAACTTTTTCTGGGTCCCTGGATTTGGATTTATAATCCCGGGATCCCGAAAAAGCTCATTATTTATCGGGATCCCGGATTCCCAGGATTTGAAGCCCTAGTGTATAATTATAAGTTACTATCGGTCAGTTGCAGTACTTATGCATATTAATATGTATTAAAAAACTAATAGCTTTGTTCAGACCAAATTGGTCATCCGCGAACTAGAGTTAGTAATTACCATTCTTTTCCTTAGAACCAATTTCTAATTGGCCTAATTCCGATGGCATGAGCTACTAAATAAGCACCTCCATTATTTTCACATATAAACTATGGTAGATCAGTAAAACCGTATAGAGCTTAATATCTATTCGAATACTTAATATGTGTTCAAATCTTGTTACATTCAGCATTCAGCTTCCTAAGAAATACATTTTATGATGTGAAAATATTTATTATGAACTAAAACATACTTATAGGAGAATAGATAAAGAAAAGCATATATTCATTCGATAAGTAAATAGAATAATTGGGCTACATAATATCAGACATACTATAAACTGTCTGAAAATAAATTAACAAAGTAATGGACCAACCATATGTATGTTTACCAAGAAAAATAGAGTTATAGCGTTATAATGCCAATGTTAATGTTATGTTATTTCTAGACTTTCCATGTACTCCAAAACAGACAGCATAACGTTTTCTTTGTACGCATCACTTATAGCATTCATATAAGCGTCAGAGTTTACTTCCGCATCACCCATATAATCATCTGGTTTCATGAAAAATATCGGCATGAACAAAAATGCCGTCATCAAGCCGTGCAACGAAAATATTTTCATCTCATTTTCAAGCCAGCTCATGTCAAGCAGACTAATAATTGTATCACTGACGCCATTTTTTTCACAATTAAACTTCAGATGTTCCAAGTAATGCCATAGCAATTGGCGCTTGTGGGATTTTCTCAATTTCGCGTCCAGATTAGTCCACAGAAAATAGCTAAGGTCCAGACCAGGCGATCCAAATCTCACCATTTGATAATCAACAAGGCTCAATTCGTTATTTTTGAAAAATATATTATTTCCCCAGAGATCTCCGTGGTTAAAAACATTTACTATCGTTGGTTTTTCTAATATATTGAAAATTTTCTTATAGTTGTCCTCGCGTATTCGATTCAAACAAGAAAGTGCTCGTGATGACGCAGGATTAGTACCATCATTCTGGAAAAGTTTAATTGCAACGTCTATGTGGTTATTATAGCATTCATCCAAAGCATCATTTGGTTGGGCATTCATATAATAGTGTAATTGTTTAATGATGTTCTGAACTGCTCTTGGTTCTCTTTCTTGCAAGCTTAGTGACGCTGCATGTAGCTTGGAGATTTCCTACAAATTAAACGTTTTGAATAAAATTTTAATTGTTGTTATTGGGTGATAACATACTGGTTTCCTAAATGAGTGAATAGTCCTGTTTATGGGTGACATGATGAGTGTGTCGATGTTGCAAGATGATGCCAATGGGAATGGATTTCACTAACACTGATGTAAAGCACAATGATGGCTATTGCCAATGAAATAAGACATACGATTATTATTGATGTAATTTCAGTATACAGTGACTAATTGGTATACTGTTAGAAAATTTGCAAGGGGTGGCAAAAAAGGTTCATTTGCAACAAAACTAATTTTTATTGCAATTCACCAATATGTTTGCTTACCACTATTATTAACGTTTTCTTACTACAATTATTAGCTTAATCATGGCTTAATCCAAAAATCCATAAACTTGTGAGTGTAGGATTCAAAAGCATTTCAAAGATTTACAATTATGTACTTTAGTTTTTACAAATACAATAGTTGAAACTAAATAATTACCACGGCTGACTAATAAAGAAATTTAACAAGTGATAAGTGGAATGCTTTTTCTTCTGTTTGGACCTGAAAGCAGATATTTATTAGTACCTAGTTGAGTATAGTTTTTGAGAAAATGGTGCCAGGGTAGTACATTTAGACATTTAGTACCAATTCTTGTATTTTGGACAAATTACGAATTCGAAATTGGAAATCTCTGATATATAATCTCAAAAGCTTAACAATTATTTTTTTTTCTTAAGATAACAATTATGGTAGCAAATTTATTGTGATAGCAAAAAAAATAATGTTTTGTTTGTAATTACGGATACAAATCAATATTTTTTACTATGATCTAATTATTTATTTAACAAAATTATAATAACATTACAGAAGATGTTTTGTTGGTCATTTAACATTTTAAGCGAGTGGGCTCTTGAAGAAAGCGGAGAATTTTGGACTAAATCCTCGTGTACGTACAACATCCATGTGTCTCAGTATTCGATATTATTGCTACTTCCAATTGCTTCCTAACGACTATTAGTCATATTTCTAAATTTCTGAATAGTATAAAAATAAAAATCCCATAGTGTTTTGGATAAATACCTTGGTGATTTGTCGTCTCCGTCACTTTATGAAGTTGCACCATGGGATTCATCCATTAGTCCGCTATAAATTGGAAATGGCCATATGGCCAAAACAACATTTTTCTAACATAGAAAATTGGCAATATCTGAGGCAAAAATATATATTAAGGTATATTTGATTAAACAACGTCTAAGTTACTACTGCTTAATTCCTTGCAAACCTTTTATTTCTTTACCAAACACCCTTAAACTAGAGACTTAATAAGACAGACTAAGCAGACTAAATAATCAAATACATAATTATTAATATATTCCTCTCCAAGCGTTTTCGTGTGAATGAAAAGTGATAAATTGATGATTGTTTAAAATACTGAAACGCTGATAGAAACTAGAGCAGTGGTACTTAACCGGTGCTCCGCGGAACACTGGTGCTCCGCGAGCTTGTTGCAAGTGCTCCGCAAAATTTTGAAAGCCGAAATTGTTGACTCATTAACCGTATGTGATTGAAATAATAATATTTGTATTTGTATATTATTAACGTACAAAACATTCTAACTTCAACAAAACTAACAATTATTATAGTATAGTATAATACAAGAAGACACCCAAGATAAGAGATGGAGCAGGGCAGAAAGACCTAGGTCAATAGCCCGTTCGAACACCAAATGAAATTTATTAAATGAAACTAATTGTGTAATAAACCTGTACAAAGCTGGATGTTGTACCTTGCGACATTAATTTTACATAAATTTCGAAAAATGCAGTTGTTATCTTACAATTTAAAGTAAGTTTATATTCAACAGTTGGTAGTTAGTGTAAAATTTAGAACTACGACTGACGCGCACCAATGGCGATTGAGATGTCAGCCTTATTTGACACTTGACTTAAGTAACCCAAAGTTACTTAAAGTTTGTGATCTAGTGTTTTCATAATGACACCAAAAGCGGTTTCGTTATGAGTTTATAACGAATACAAAGAAGAAAAACATTTACAATTTTCAAATAGTAATAAATATGAATAAAATAAGTAAAGAATTTAGAACATAATACAAATAAAATAAAAATGGGTATAGCTCTGCTACACATGCCACATAAAAAGTTCTGAAAATATGTAAACATTTTGAAATATATTTCCTAAAATAAAGATAATAAATATGATCTGTTGATAATATATATTTTTGCCCTCATCTACATATCATCCATATGTTATGTGCAGGATTTATTAAGCCTTAGATTAGTATAAAATTGTATTAAAAATGAGCATATCAAAACTACTTGAGTAGGTGGTACGTACCTGCTAATATAACGAATCTAGCCAAATTACCTAAATATTTGACAAACTAAGAAGGATTTGAAAGTTTTATTATATTTAAATTTATATTACCGCGAACATGTCAGATGCTTGGAGGAACTACCACAATATACCAAATAGCTGGGGCATTTATAACCACCAGGTGATAGTTCACGAACCAAATTTTGTGGGGCCAGAAAATCAAATCAAGCACACACACAAAATGTCGAATTATGTGAATACGGGCAAAAAGAAAACTTCGGAAGCAATTCGGTACATCGAGAGTGCTTTTTCCCTCAAACATTTAAGAGTTGGTTTGTAGAAATAAACTCCAAAATTACCGTTATGTTCTAAATTTATACAGAAATATATCTTTTCCTTTTCTGTATCAGACTAATGAGTTTCGCAGCATAAACTTCATGCGAGTATTCATTTTTTCAATTCGGTAAAAAGTTGGAGCTGATAAAAATATCAATAAAACCATATTTTAAACGGCTACAACTCCTTAAGGAATTGAGAAAACCAATAAGTCAATATGAACCTTTTTACTCGGAATGACATTTAGTTTTGAGAAGAAAATCTGTAAAGAGTTTTATGTGGATTTTATTTTGTTACTTAAATTTATTTACTTTTAATTGTTGTAATGGGTATTGATTATGTAATTTTTTCGTTTTCGCAGTGTTTGATATGTATTTTATCTTTTATTTTTCTTTGTTTGTTAACATTTCAAACGGCTGTAACTTCTTAAGGAATAGAAAAAATCATATAAGACCATATAAAACCTTATACTCAGAATTACATTTGATTTCTAAAAATTAATTCTGCTGAAAAAAAAGGTAGATTATTAATATTTTATATTTTTTCTAATTAATGTTATTTTGTAACTGTTATTTAATAATCGTTTTGATTTTGAGTAAAAGTTATGTCAATGTTTTTGGTGCTCCGCGAATTTTTCGTATGATCAAAAGTGCTCCCTGACTTCAAAAAGGTTAAGAACCACTGCACTAGAGCAACAGCGATAACAAGCGTGGCTATGGCGGAAAAAAATCCAAGAAAATATTTTAGTACATTTCGATGACCTGAATATGATATCAAGCTTTTAAGAGATCCAGGCACAAGCACCGTTCATTACACTGGCAAGATGGCGCCCATCCATTTTCTTTCCGATATATCAAGAACTGAAAAATATTTGTTCAAAAAGTTGTAGTGGATAAAGTTTACTTCAAATCATTTTTTCCTAGTCAGTAATTTTGATGCTAATGTGAAGTATAAATAGAACGTCTCATTTTGAATGAAAAAAATATTACTTGAGTGGTTTTGGAGTCGCCTATTATGAATACAATTAGTAATTTTCAAGACATTTTGACTGCCAACAACTCCTAGAAAATGTAGTACGTTCATTGGTGTAAATAGAGTATCGTCCTTTAGGGTTGCTAGCCACGAAGAAACACTAAAAGCACAAAAAAATTAACAAAAAAATATTTAAAAAATTAACACTACAAAATTAACGTTTTGTTAAGTATATTTTGAGATATGAACAAAGGTAACGAACAATATTTGTAAAGTTATAACCCTTGGTAGTACGATTAGGCGATACATTTAAATGATTCGTCAGTTTTGAAACGTATCTTATGGTTTATTTTAGGCTAATACCTCAGATAACCATTACTAGATGCATAATTTTATTTTATGTCACATGTGTGCCAACCAAATAAACTGTTTAAGAAAATAATATAAAACATTCCATTTCCTGGAGTTTGGGTCCCAGGTTGATATGCAATAATTTATATCAACACGTACCCTTATTAGATGACACACCTGTAATTAAATTGAATTTTAGATAAATCAGTTTTATGAATTGTTTAAGAAAAGTCGCATTGTTGATGTTCTCTAAAACTATTGAATTGGAAAAAATATAATACACAAACTCGTCAAGAATATCCTATACATATTATACATATGCTAATTATAATTTTCTATCTATGTTGGAAGTAGATATTTTCTTACCGCAGAGCGCACTCGTGTGCTACGAGGCAGAAACTTATTACCTATATTATTCTGCACGTTAAAATGTACTAAAACTCGAATTTTATACTTATCTGTTTTTTTCCACCAAAAATTGCCTGAATTGAATATTAGTAATATGCACAATTTCTGTAACCGTTCCTGCTCTCTAATTCCGTCAAATATCCGAATGAAAACTATATTTTCTACGGCCTTTAGAAGATTTTTTCAAAATTAATGTCAAAGAATAATAATAATATTCGAGGTAGATGAAAGCTAAACGTATGATAATAAGAAGCAAGCTGTGCGCTTTTGTGTAGTTATAAATTTGTTTCACTCGTAATTGTTTACATATTTGATGTTTAAGAATGAGTTTTTGATTATTTTATATTAAATTTCAGATAAAGCTTGGAATGAAATATGACGTAAATATTATTGCATTTTGTTTGCAACATTATCATCACACTATTTCAAAACGTACATAACAGTGGACAATAGTTACATATTGACATAGACGCGTATTGACAGAAATAAAACGAAAACAAATTCAAAACACTATAAGCATTGTTTACGATGCTGAATCGTGTAGATTAGTAATGGTTCAAATGTCAATAGTATATCAAGATTCTCACTTACGTTTAAAACGAGTTTACATTCTTCCAAAGTAAACCTATAACCTCTTGGTCTCAACTCATATCCATCTAAGTGCAAGTCTTCGAAAAGTAAGATATTTTCATTCGCGTGCAAACATATTGGCGGTTTTATCATATCATTGGAGCTTTTTATTAAAATAGGTAAAAGCTCTTTATAAATTACGCATTCATTTTTAAACAAATTTTCGAATTTATACTTCTTGATTATGGGACTTTCAACAAACTTTTTAACCACTAGAGATTTGTTATAATCTACAAAGAAATCATCAACACATGCAACATATAAATCACATTGCTCACCTGCGTTGTTTTTAGATCCATGTAGAGTAACTTTCTTAACCTCTGATATGAAATTATCACCTTTTTCGCAAGCATTTTTAGTAACAATGTTTGCTATCACGATGGCATTGTCACCTTCCGCAAGTCGTAAGATATTTTCGTAAAATCTTATTTCGTCTTCCATTGTTTGATACAACAGTTCAGTTGTTTTGATTGAAGAGGAAGCGTCGAGATACCGGCTACAATGTTATATAGGAAAAGCTGCAGTAAAAATGCATTTTCAATTGAGGCACTGCAAGGCCGCACTATGTGCAGTGTGTTGTCGAGTGCACGAGGCAATCTATTTACGTAACAATACTTTAATATCTGCGGCACCAACTGCAAAACACGTGTATCGTAGGAAATTACTACGAGACCTGATTATGTTCTGATTAATTGAAATTGCGGAAGTGTAGCACAGACCACGTGACCTTATTTTCTTGATTAAGTGTCGTGTGTAGCGCACAGAGGCAATGATTCAAGGTGATGCCTTGCACTTGAATAGTGCAACTATAAACTGCATTACGTTCAATGTCGAAGTGATTCAGCACAGGAACCTTCGCACTGTTTCTACTATTTTGTTTTCTATGATTAGTGATAACGCACTAGTTATATTATATTCTTTAGGACATTATAAAATCAGAATTTAGACCAAAAACTGTTTTTATTTTAGGATATGAAGCAACAAAGTAAATGTTCCCGAATTGTATTCATTTTTTAATAAGGCCTAAGCTGAATTTACAAAAATTGCACCTTATAATATAAACATGATAATGGTGTGTACTGTACACCTATACTAATATTTGTCTATATTTGATAACTAGCGATACAAGGAATCGTCACTATTAAAAATTATAAACAATACATAATGGTGTTGATCATTTCCGAACAAGTAAGCTTGGTTTGTTTTGATCGATAGCGTCTTAAACTACAAGGTTCTGTACTAAATAACAAATTGTTTATTACTTATTTTTTACAAAACCATATCGTCCTCGTAATTATTTGGTAGTAATTAGCCAGGATTTGACAGATTTCTTCATTCTAATGACAGTAGGTAGTGTCAAACGCTGACGTTTTGACAATACCTACTGTCATTAGAATGGCCATACCTGTCAAATCCTGGCTAACTAGTATTATTTATTGCCGGTCGTGTCTGCCTTGACCAAATCTTGACCAAATCGAATCTCATGCAGGTAAACTTATAATTTTATATATGGTATGATAAAATTATGTGCCTGGCCACATCAGATTTTTTTATGGTAACGCAGACACGACCGATCTCGGTCAAATAGAATTTGCTCATGCAGCTAAACTATTACTTTTACCATAAAATGTCATAGACATAAATTATAGAAAATTTCCTCTACGGATGTATTCTAATGACAGTAGGTAGTTTCAAAGGGTGATGTTTTGACAATGCCTACTGTCAAAAAATATTCGCAAGATCAGTCTGGGGACGAGCACGAAGACAATGCGGATGCAGGACCTCTGCAACTAGATGCTGAGCGGGACGTCAGCGATGAAGATGACGTTGATCCTGATCAACGAAGGAGACGGCGAAGGCGGTGGCGGTAGCTGCGTGTGCGTGCTGTGTTTTATTCAATAATTTTTAGATCAAAACGTTTTACGTTCCTTTAAATATTTTTGTAAAGCATTTTTTATCATTTTATCGTCGTTTGGTTTTAAAAATTTACCCGCCAAGCTGTTCACTCACTGGCGGGTAAATCGTAAAGATTTCAAATTTGTAAATACAATTTTGGATAAGTGCCCATGGCGCAAGGCACCATTTTTATAGAATTTAAATTATGTTAATTCATAATGTGTATTTTCTTTAATTAATATATTTATGTTAATGGTTAATGGAATCTAATGCAGCTAAACTATTAATTTTGTACATAGTATGATAAAGTCATGTGCCTGGCCACATCAGATTTTTTAGGTCTGATATGTAACAAAGAGGTTTTATCATAACAGAACTTCTCTAACAGCCAAATGGTGACATAAATTACTTAAGCCGCACGATTTTCTTAGAGTCAAAGTTAGAAAAAATGTTGCATTGGAAATTAATAAAGTTTCGCTTTTTGCTATTATTATGAACATTGTTATAATTATGTTCATTGTGCTGCACACGCATTAAGTTAAGCATTAAACGCTAGGCAATGTTGAGTAATTTTTTTTTTTCGAAAAATTTTAATTTATTCTGACCAGAATGGGCGCTATTAGATGCTATTCAAGAAAGTACGCTTTATTCGCAACACAAAAAATCCAGGCCAGACACCTTACTTTATCATACTATACCTACAGCAGTCAAACTGTGCCAAACTCTAATGTTTTGATAATACTGCCAATAGAATACAAATATCTGTCAAATCCTGGCTAACTAGTTTTAATGCAGTATGCGAGCGATGAAATAGAAAGTGATCATGCAGCTAAACTATTAATTTACCAAAAAATGTCATAGACATAAATTATTTAGAATTTCGTTCATTATTTAACTAAATTTTGACAAACTTACAGAAATGGCGGCTCATTTCCAAAATCTTTAAAAAATGCTAAGAGTAAATATCCAGTTCCTTCAGACCCTTTTGAACGAAATGCTCTTCAGCTCTAAGTTGGGTCATAACTCATAATACTTCTAAATATGAACTTTCGTCCAGATACCTTTAGTAGTTTCTCCGGAATCGTCGCCACACATCGTTTACACACACACATACAGAAATTTTTTTGTACCTTGGTCAAAAATGTTCAGAGGACCCATAAAGACCTATTTCCGCTAAGATCTCATTTTTTTTTTCGGCACGATCACAGTACTTCATCATACTGCGTATGATAAAGTAAAAATGCCTTATCAGTTGACCAAGAACAAAAATCTCTAATTTAAATTTGAAGAAGTGATGAAATTTAACATGATAAAGTAAAAATAAAATGTAAGTACCTATGTTAGACTGTTAGGTAGGACTACCTTATGTTTTAAGTGGAACGTTCAAAGCGTGAAAAAGACTTACTCCAAAGTTGAGAATAAAAAATAACCTATAATAGGATACCTCAAATGATCACTTTTCTGACAATACTTTGTCATACTTAGGTAGGTACTACGTATGATAAAGTAAAAATTATCTAGTAGCTATGAAAGCTATATTGATAGCAATTAATATTGACATACAAATCGCTTCCAATTTTTCAGAGGCTCTGCTATTATGGTTATGAGCATGCTTACTCCTTTTGACACTTCCGCGGTTTCAACCGCAACAGCTGAAATTAAGTTTTGGGACAGGAACGTCTATCGGACCTATCAGTACTGTCCATAGAAAAAGAAGAACCTGAGGAACTGAAATCTTCTTCCGCTATGGGTGATATAATAAATATGTTCACCGAAAAAATGCATCAAAAGTACTCGTTTAACTACTGGAATATTGAGTTAAGTTTTTTTTATATGTAGGTATTATATAGATATACTTTTTAAATGTATTGTCGTTTTGGATTTCCGAAATTAATTTTGTTTACGCGAGTGTTTATGTTTATTTTCCGTAAAGAAAAGCCCCCGAAGAAATTTTGATGTGGAGACCGCCAGGGTTGACTGGGCCACAGGTCACAGGTATGGGCAATTTAGGGTGGACCTTATTTTTTTACGATCGAATTTTTTTCACGTCACCCTCTACATTTGTTCTACTATGAATAAAAATACGTCCTGCAAAAGAAAAACTTAATGCGGCCACAAGAAGGGGTGCCTCAATTGATTTGAAGTTTGAAAATGTTAATAATTTTTTTCATATTTGACGTATTACTTTAGTTTAACAATTTAAATAAGACCGTTATTGTTATTATATAAGGGTACCTTACTTTGGTTGTCCAGTAGCCATATGTGCTTATATAATTATTTTAATTAGGTAACGTATTCGATCCTTTAAGACTTTTACAACGCCGCGTGTTCGCACTGTCTACGTGCGACGCTCTTACACTACCTTGTATTAATTTCTACTTTAGCCCTGTCCGAAACATTGTTCTACCTCTTTCACATATATTTCATATTTCTTGTCCTTTATCAAGTAGACGCACACTCACTTTAGCATAGAGCTTGAGGTGTTCTCAGTATAAGGGTTTGAAGTGTATCAGTTACATACTGACCAAAAAATAGAGACACGAAGTCGAGATAAATTGTTTTTATTGGACTATTTCGAACAAGAAATTGTTGGTGCTAAATTGCCGAGTATGGGTCAGGTTTTAAGAGTGCTTTCTTATAACTTGCGAAAAGTTAACTAGAATCTTCGCACTAGTGGGGCTCTTCTTATAAAAGAAGTGGAAACATGTTGACAAAAAGCACGATCCTTGTGAAGCTAACTGCACATAGTATCGCCAAATTAGAACCACTTTACCAGAAGTGGAGAACACTAAATTGGAATGCAAAACACCGAACTGCGCCTCAAATACAACGAGAAAACGAATTTACTGATTCGTTGAACGATTTATTCGATATGGGCCATGCAAATGCTTTGCAAATGATGACAATCGAAGAAGACAAAATATTTCTGTAGAAGCAGAGAAGGGCGAGTCGAAGTGATGGGTGCTGGTGGTCGCATTTTAGCGGAAAAGGAGCAGCGAAAAACTCTTTGGCAGAACGGAAAGAGATGCTAGAAGAAAAGCCTCAACAATCAATAATTTCTCAAGGTAGGTACATTTTAGTAATTTAATTAATTTATTTTGGTGGTGTACAATGTATTGTAGATCACTTTTAATTTATCTAAAATCGATTATAAATATATAGTACACATTTTATTGTGAAATGAAACTTCTATTGGCTGTGTATCGGTTTGCCCGCATTTAGCGAATAGTAGATAAGAAAACACTAAAGGCCGAATTTTAAACAACTCCATAATTTGTTGCTGTATATTACTATTATTTCCTATTATTATAATTAATACTATTGTTATACATTTCTTATATTGTTCATATATTTATTTTTAAGAGTTTAGTAAACATTGTTATAATTCAGTTCTAATTAGTACCTAAGTCTATATGCGTTTCTAAATAACAGAAATAATTATTAAATAGTTTATAAACAAAACAATGATTACTTTTACTTTTTTCCTTTTATCAATTACCTTAAATTGTTTATCAAAAACATAAATATAATAAATTTTGTTTAAACAATTTTCTGTTTGTTGATAAATATAATATAAATAACGTTTTTTTAGTTCATATAATAATTAGAATACAGCATTAGAATAATATCTAATGAGTAACGGATTGAAATGTGTGTACCTATAGGTATATTTTAATTCTATAATAATGTCCCATTTTTTTGCATAAACAAAGCCTTTGAGGCACGTCTTCCCATTATCCGATCGACTTCAAACTTGGAGGGAATTAGTTTTTAGTATGTAGAACAAATTACAGGTGTGACGTGGACTTAATTTTGAAAATACTTTTTCGTTAAGAGTAACTAAGGTCCACCCTAAATTCGGCATTTGAAAAAGAAATATATACCAAATTTCCATAATACATTATATACCAAAAAGTTTGAAATTTTGAAATATACAAACACAGAGTTCTTTTTAAAATAATATTCATGGATTGTTTTGTTTTTATAAAAGCGGCGGAGAAGTGTTGAGCAATTTTCATAAAAAAAATGTCAAAACTTTGTTGTGGTCATTACCTTTCTGTTCATGTGAAGAAATTGTGCGACATTGGACAGTACCTAGGTACTTAAATTAATGAAAAGGCGTAAGTTTGAGGCTCTATATAGATTGTAATTATGTTAGGTATATACGCACAAAAACTGTAACGTAAATGCCACCCAATCAATTAACACAGAAATCAGAAACTGCAACCTTAGGTAACCGAGATCCATACAATACCAACCCACGTAGTATTGTCGACTTTCAGGATAAACTTAACGTGATTTCAGGACGGGATTTCTCCCCCGGACTGCGGAGATAAGTGCTCCCCCACCACTCTACCCAAAAATCGAAGGTCACGCCCCCTGGGGGCGTGCTGCACACCGGAAGGCGGGTCCTCGTTATGTGACTCCACCTTTACAGGTTCAATACGGTTCCCCACCCCGACACCGCGTTAATTCCGACTCCTGCCGCTCGGAACGACGATGGCGCTGCGAGCGCACGAGGTGCTGTAAATTACGAGTTATATTACCCGCACTTGTAATTTAATTGTGGCACTTAATACTGTTATTAGAAGTGTGGACGTATTTATTTGACTCTACCAATTTTCGCGACCCGGTCTTTACGTTTGACAAAGGTGTCTCGTTACTTTTGAAAGAAACGCTTTTTTGATTGCTCTCGCGTGTTTTTTATTTTAGTTTGGATTCGGCGGGGCGGCGATGTTTTGTTTTCGTTTGTTTTGAGTTAAACGATTTTGCTATTTTTATCTATCCGACGCCTCTGGCTCCATAGACTGAATAGAAGATTTATGATTTGCATGAACTTGGGATAAAATTGAGTGTTTCTTAGTTCGATTTATCATTTTATTTGTTTGTTTAAATAATGTTGTACAACGTGCCAAGTTATTCCGATTACACACCGCTGCCTTCCTATAACGAGGTAAGTTTGATTTATTTTTCTCACGGGCGTTTGGACTGGTAATTTACGTAATCGGATAGCGATGTTTGTTTTATTATTTACGTTTATGTTGTTTTTATTGCCGTTTAACGTCAACATTTCTGCAATGGGATACATTTTACCGGATGTCCGCGGTCTAAACACCATACGATGTTTGAAATTCGCGGATTATAAATACTGACTGTCTTAGAGCTCAGTCGTATAAATTACGCTTGGCTTTTATTTTCTTACAAACTAAATGATATTTTCTTATTAATTTATTTGTATGTACATAAAATTACAATTTACGTATTGATTGGGATAATGTGATAGGTAATGTAATAGGTACACGCGCTAGTATTTATAGTATTTTTTTGACTGATCCACTTTCAGATCCCGTCGCATCCTATGTATAGGTACTGCACTTACTTTTGTGCTACGTTTTACAATACTGATATTTTTTATAATAGGTACTAGGTAATAATAATATCAATGAAAAGCTATGTTTAATACCATTTGCAGAATGTCTCTGAATGAAGAAAATATAATGTTTCAACGACATTTTTTCTCTGATCTCATGTTAGGTATCACGTTGAGAGCAAAAGTCTATATATCTGTAGATATAGGTACTGTTGCAAAAGTTGCAGTGTTATAATATAATATGCTAGCCACTAAACTTTTTGTTTTTAATTAAATAAAAATCGGAAACGAATTGATGCGCTTTTTATTGAAATACAATTTTCTTAGTGATCATTAATACCTAAATAACTTTCCCAATTGTTGCAAACTGTCTGGAATATGTTGTATATGTGAATCAACCGCATGAATGCAGAAACAACAATAACATTAAGATTAAGCTACTTATATTCCATCGTGTTAGCATGTAAAATGGGCCGTATTAGTCATTCTGCAAAAATGCGGCATTTAATAAAATATATTACGGAACATTTATGTTGGTGTTTGCAATAGAGAAAATCGCAAATGAAAATGGGTATCTAACTGAAAATAGAAAAAGCATCACTGGAAGAAATTTTGTTTAAGTGAAATAAGTAAATCAGTGGTTGAAAATATTCTCTGGCTCGAATAACATTTTTTTGTGGCAAATAAATATATTTTTGACTCAAACAACGATTTAGTTCAGTCAAACAAAATGTTCTAACTGTTCAAAAGCAAAGCTTCATTCATAGCTCGACTAGCTGCGAGGAAAAGCGGGGTGGGTACTTAAGTTGTATACCACCATCACAAGAAGTACCTAATGTTAAATTACCGGTGATTTAATAAATAATACTACCAGTAATATTACAGTTATGTTAAAGTACCCGTAATTTAAAAACTTAGAAATTAGCGGTAATATTGCAGTGATGTTAAATTATCTGTAATTGTAATAACTATTTTATTAACGAAATTTCCGGTGGTATTTTGTAAATAATCGGTAATATTACGTAAATTACCGGCAAATTACGTAAACTGCGATAAGCAAAATGCAAAAATCCAATGTAGTAAAATGGAATTAGCATGACAAGAAGTAAAGTTAAATTACCCCTAATTTAAAAAATAAAAGTACCGGTAATATTAGGTACAGTTTTGTTCAAGTATCCGTAATTTAAAAACTGAAATATTAGCGGTAATATTCCAGTGATGTTAAATTTTCACTAATTTTAATAACGAAATTACCGGTGGTATTTTGTACATAATCGGTGATATTACGGAAATTACCGGCAAATTACGTAAACTACCTGTATATTACTTACACCTGTATATCACCCAGCGGTGCGATATGCAAAATGCAAAAATCCAATGTAGTAAAATGGAATTAGACACAACTGTTATGTTTATCATAGACGCGAGAATTCATCCAAGGCATTTTTTGTGTATTTTTAGTTTCAGTTTAACCTTTAACTCTCACCACTCACGTGAGTAATTGTGAAACAAATCAAAATACGTTTTTACGCCCAACCAAAAGACTAGGATTTGTCGGTTTTAAAAAATGTGAGTTATATTGTTCAAAACAGAACCATTTTCCATTTTTGTATTTAATAATATAAGTAATTTAGTAATACTTATATACTTCTATACTTCATACAAACCAAGTTTGTCACAATCAGACAATCAACTGTCAACGATAAATTACGTGTTAATTTTGAAATGTTACTCTTGTAAAGTCTACCTACATTTTTAATATTAAACACAAAATGTAGGTAATTAAATTAATTCATAGGTTATTTGACGAATCTGGAGAAATAATCGTTTAAAGACACTGAATCCTAAAATTTCAGTATTAAAGTGTGTAAATAAATAAATGTTTATTAGAATCTATAAAAAACTAAATAATCATCATGAATCTAATATTAAATGTCTGAGAATAATAAAATCAATTTGAGTAGACAGTTGGAGAATGTGTTTGTATTTATCAATTTAATTTTGTATCTAAAATAACATCAATATTAAGCAATCGTTACCAAATCCAAAAACCAGTTTAAACTGATTAGTTGGAAATTTGGAATTTGAAATCCAGTTTTTCAGAATACCGATATGTAGGTAGTTATACCTATAAGTCTTTATCCAATATATGTATTTATAGTTACATGTTTATGGTTACAATGTTTCGGATCACCCGTTTCAGGCCAACCTGAAAAGAAAAAAATGACAGTGATATTTTACCAAGGACAAGATCTATATACCTAGGTACATATTATGTAACAAGTCTCGGAAAAGAAAAGTCAAATAAAGGAGTACATGTGATGAATTTGGGCATATAAGCTAAAATACACAATTCAAAATCTACGCAGGTTTTTCGGTTTCTTCAGACGTCTTGAAAATCCTAAAATAACAACCGATCTACCGTCGAAATACTAACTTTACTACCGCCTCTAAAAGTGGGTATGTTGCCCACCTTTAGTTGCACTTTAAGCCACTTGGCTTAAAAACAGAACCTCGTTTACAGGGCAATTTTATCATTAATGAAAGGGCATATGTATAAGCTAGACTTGTTATGTTTAAAACCAATAAAACAATTTTGTGTTAGAAATAAACTATTTTCTTAGACAACAAAAAAAAAGTTTTTAATAACAACACAACACTGGTACCTAAAGGCAGGTTTCCCTGTTTGTGTTGCTATAAAAGTTCGGCAATATTGATCAGTTGTAGACCACTTTATTGACAAGAGAATTAACATAACTAAATCAATCTTCAAACAACATATTTAATTAATTATTTCGTGCAATCGTTAATGCTTTAATCGTGGCTTCGTGTGTCCACCGATTGATAGTGGAGATAACGAGGCAGGAGTGTGACTCGACTGCAGTCCGGCGTATTACTTTCAAGGTTATAAATACTTAAACTGCTGCTTCGCGTGTTTTCCTTTACGTATCCCACTGACAGATATGGCATATAAAGGCAAATAAACTTGAGCGCGAGGCGCGACAATCCGAGGATCGTGTCCTGGTGGACGACGGTCTCCGGCCGTTTTGCTCCTCTCATATACTGATCGAAATTTTATGGACGACATCGCGCGAACTGTCGTACGTTACGTATAATTGCGTGTTCCTCGCGCTAAGGACGTGTGATCACATGTTAATGTGACCAGTTTTAATGCGTCGCTTATCGGTGACACGTGTATCCAATGTTCTGGAGATGTCGGTTGATATCGAACTGAATTATGGAAAACTGATCCTGCTTATAGCCCAGTCAAAATAACTTCAATTTTATTTAACTTTCAGCCCATGTGGATTCTTGAATACACTTTTGGTTAGGCATTAAATATAACTTGCAAAAAGTCCTCGTTGATGCCTGCGTTGCAAGTTATTTATGGTAAAAAATGATCGAAGTGTTTCTACTTTATCATACATACGTATGGTAAAGTATTGTAATCGTGTTGAAGAGAAAAATGAGTTTTTAGCGAAAATATGTCCTTTTGGGTGCCCTGAACATTTTTGACCAAGGTACTAAAAAATGTGTGTGTGTGTGTGTGTCCATGTCCGTTTTTTGTGGCGCCGATTCCGGAGAAACCACTAAACGTTTCGGAACGAAACTTCATACTTAGAAGTTTCATGACCAAACTTAGATCTGAAAAGCTTTTTGTTCAAAACGGTCCAAAGGAGCTGAAGGTTTACTCTTAGCATTTTCCAACAATTTTGCAAACAAGCCGCAATTTCTGTAATTTCAAAATAGTTAAAACTGAAATTATCTTGTGTTATTTTTATTCATAATTTTTTTATATATTATGTCTGCGACATTTTTTTAATAAAATTAATAGTTTAGCTGCATAAGCAAATTCTAATTGAACGAGATCGGTCGTGTCTGCTTTAAAACTAGTTAGCCACGATTTGACAGATATTTTAATTCTATTTACAGCATATTGACAGTATGGCTAAAACATCAACGTTTGACACAGTTTGGCACTACTGTATTTCCCTCAGGGTTGGGTAGGTATAATACATGAGGTAAAATACATGGTTTTCTACCAAGTAGAAATCATGTAATTTACATTAGACAGTTTTCTACATTCAGGTAGGTAATCTACGTATAGAAAACTTAAAATATTACTGATTGTTGAGAAGTAGTGTTATGTCATAGATTATTCAACGTCATAATATATGAAACAAATATGTTTTTATTTTATTTATTAAACATGAAAATACAATAAAGATTGAAACCCGATACAAAATTATTGAATAGTTTTTAAGTTATATAGCCACAAACAGTGCCGTTAAACTTGTACCTATGCTTTATCAACATGCGCGCGGCCAGCGCGAAACCGGGCCCCGGACGAAAGGGAGAGACGGACAGCTCCCAAGTAGAAAAAAGCTTATAACTCAAAACCGTAGAGCACAAAACTTCTGGTTTGCGGCACAAAACAGCACAAAACTAGCACAAAACTTTAGCATCGAAAATAGTTTGATTTTATTTCAAATTTGGAAGTTAGATCAGGCATGCCCACAGTCCGCCCTTCAGAAAAATGCTTATAGCTCGGAAATGAATGGAGCACAAAACTTCTAGTTTGCGGCACAAAACAGCACAAACCTAGCATAAAACTTTGGCATTAGAAAAACATCGAAATTCGAAGGTGGGGGGGCTTGCATGTCCCCAGCTCCCCTTCAGAAAATTTCTCATAACTCCTAAACGAAAGGAGCTCAACACTTTTGGTTTGCGGCACAAAAAAGCACAAAATTTTAAAATTTTTTTGAAAATTTAGAAATTTTGAATGTTGGGGGGCTGAGGGCTTGGACCCGTAGGAATGACTATCGCAAAGTATACAAAATGCGCAGTATGGAACACCACAAATACAACACAAGACTGTGGTATTCTACGTATCATACGTATTCTACATTTTTAGTAGTTTTCGACGTCGTTTTCTACGTGTAATGTAGAAAACAGTTTTCTACGCGTATTTACCCAACCCTGATTTCCCTCTACCCAAGTCTTTGAAAACATGATAGATGATAACATCATATGTATTTTATAATAATAAAAGCAACAGCATACAGCTACAACGTGACCATCGGAAGCTTACTAACTGTCTTATGCAGTGTGTCCACGAAAGTCCGCACCATATGGAAAAAATTTGTATTGTGTATTTCTCAGAAAATTTTATTCTTTATAAAAGTTTTCGGCTCTTATGAAACCAAAACTACAACCGTAAAATATGTAAATTTCGGTGCCATATACTGAGCGATTCAGAATATATGAATTTGTGATAATTATTATTATTATTATTTTCATTATTATCGATAAACTTTATTTGGAAATGTTGTTTAAAAGTAAAAATTATATTCAAATATGAAATCAGAGCCACTAACCTTGAAAAAAGAAATATTTTCAGTTTTTTCTTAATTATTACTCTTGTGACAATTATTAGTAAATACCAGTGATACTAAAAAGATCGTTTTAATATATTTTTTACAAATTTGAATAAATTTTTTATATATTTTTTATTTTGGTATGATAAGTACTGTTTATTTAGAACCAGCGCAAAATTACTCATTTTCTTGGTACGAAGTTGATATTTCACCCTGTAGATATTAATATATCATACAATAACTAATTCAGGAGCGTGACTTACCTTTTATTCGGTTAATATTAATGACAGTGGATAGGTTTATAATACTAGTTATCTATCTACAGCTAGCGATTCTCAAGTGGTACCTACTACGCGCGGTACTAGCACTTATGAAATTTTATTTTCACTGATAATATTTTAATAAAAATAACTAAAGCATCAAACATCTATTGTTTCTTGAATTAGTTATGACTGACTTACCTTTTATTAAGTTAATAACTATTATGAATATGTGAATACTACTCATTTATTATCTATGAACTTATTTTATTTCTACTACTTATAATTACAAAAATACATACATTAATACACATTAAAAAACTAAACATCGAAAGAATCTATTAATCCTGTTTCTGTGTGTACCTTCCGTCCCGTTCTATGCATAAACACATACTTCTAGAAACATCTTTGGCCGAATTACTAACAAAATTCGGTGGAATGATCTGGATACAATGTTGTATACAATGTCCTCTAAATAATTTATATCTCTAATTTGTATACTTTATTTTTATACTCAGTTTGTACACTTTATTTTTTACGTACCCTCAAAACGAAGTTTAGTAAATTCGGGAGATCTAGGTTGCCAGGATCTTAATTCTGAATTTCTGCCTATCCAGCGATGACAAAATTTATGATTTAAAAAGTTGTTGACAGAGTTTATATTGTGTATGGGCGCTCCATCAAGCTGGAACAAAATTGGCGCCCGTTGAAGTAACGGCAAATTATCCAAAAAATGTGACAACCCTCTGTTCAGGAGCTGAAGATTTAATTCCCCATTTAAATTTTGACGATAAAAAAAGGCCCAAATATTTGATTATTCAAAATAACGCACAGCACATTAGTCATAAAATGGTACTGATCTCGGCATTCTCTCATGCAGATCTGGTTTTCATCTGCCCACCACTGGCAATTTTGTGAAGAATGGAACTGTTTTTTGACGTAAATGTTGCCTCGTGTGTCCAAAGAATATTTAAAAAAAATCCGTTTTCTTCCATTTTCCCCCGCGAACCAGGTGGCAAAGTCATACCTGATCTCAAAGTCTCTTTCTTTTAGTGTACTTATAAATATTGGTCTATAAAGACAGAAGTCGTTTTATGCTCGATTACTTCTTGCAACATTGGCAAACTTGTTTCCTTATTTTCGGCAACATATTTTTTGTACGGTTCTTTGAAGCCATTTTCAACAGACTGTTTGAAATTTTTCATTATGCTGGAATTGGTTGAATGGGCAATTTGGTTGTGTGGATGTCTTTCATTGAAAATAGCAGCAACATCGGTGTGTTTTTTTCTCCATGTATTAAAACAATTCCAACTTTGTGTTGGAGTGTAATCATTGTTTTAAAAGTTACAGCACATAAACTTATTTGTATTAATGTATGTAGTTTTGTTGTAAGTAGTAGAAATACAATAAGGTCATAGACGATAAATTAGCATTATTAACATATTCATAATAGTTATTAACTTAATAACGGGGAAGTCACAATTAATTCAAGAAACAATAGATGTTTGATGCTTTAGGTTTTTTATTAAAATATTATAAGTGAAAAAAACTGGTAGGTGGTTCTGGCTTCATATTTGAATATAATTTTTACTGCTTAACAATATTTCCAAATAAAGTTTATCGCTAATAATGAAAATAAAGGTACTTTACTGTTATCACAAATTCATATATTGTGAATCGCTCGGTATATGGCACCGAAATTTACATATTTGACTGTTGCAGTTTTGGTTTCATACGAGCTGCCAACTTTCATAAAGAATAAAATTTTCTTAGAAATAAACAATAGAAAAGTTTTCCATATGGTGCGGATTTTCGTGGACACATTGTATAACACCCACCTTGATTTTTTTGTGAAAATATCTTGTGTTGCTAGTCAATGATACAAGTTTTGGAACAATCGCATAAAAATAGTGGAGGTATATATACAAAACCCCTTTTTCTTCTGAAGAACATAATCGAAAACGGCCAAAATAATACAGGTTTATTGGATTTATTATAATAAAATATGTATACATTACCCTGTATACAGTGTGAAAAAAATGCTATACATTTTGACGGTTTTGGATATGATCTTGTGTTTTTCTTGAGAGTTTGTTTCAGTACGGCCTTTAAACTAAATTCTGCCAAACAAAAATAATTTTAAAAACAAAGATATTTGATATAGCAACTACAAGATACAAGATAATAGACAAAAATCCCCAAAAGGCTAGTCAATTTAATTTGTTTGATTTTGTTGTATGTCTCAAATACTCAAATTTGACACACTTGAAAAATAGGCTCACCACTGGATACTTGCATATTTGACTGTGCGAAATATGATTTCTTCCACAAATCTAAAGAAAGTATAAAATATTGTGCTGTTTTATATGAGAAACCTACAGGTAATTCCAGGAAAGATGTCCGTTTGTTCGAATCTATTACGCAAGTCAACAGAGATGATTATTATTATGAACTAATTATATTATGAACTACGCCAAAACAATAGGAAAAGCAAAAAAAGGACCCAAGTTAAAATGAAACCACACCGTCCATTACTCGTTGTACAAAAGATCTGCCAGGAACTAACTTTTGGAGAAAAAGCAATTAGGTAGTGTTAACATGTAATCTAGATTCTAGACATTGACAGAAACAGAATTAATATAACCAAATTAGTCTTGCAAAAACGTAGGTTGATGGCGGAGATTAAGGGACAGGAGGCTGACAAAGAACCCAAGAACTTTGAAAAGCAGAAAAAGATACACTTCAAAATCACACCTTAGTCATTTAACAGAAAATCTACACGGAATTCACTTTTACAAAAATGCAAAAATGCGACTTGAGTTCACAGCAAAACAGCACAGGTATGATATGTGTTATTCATTACCATTGGGTTCCATGCAAGAAACTGAATAATATTCTTATTATTATACAATTAACTCGTTATATTTACATATTAGTTTTAGTGGCAAGTAATGCCATATGAATACTCATAAAATGCTTAAAAATAGTTTCCGAGACAATAGTCAAGAATTTGCTTCACAAATTGACACTGATGGACAATGCGGCGTGTTGAAATATCTACTTAATTAAAATAATTTTATTTCCTTTTCCAAGTTTTGCGTCGTATTTCCCGTTCCAAGTTTGCGATAGATGTTTTTCTAGTATGCATAGCTTTTAGTTTTGCGTTGGAAATAATCGACCTGCAGTGTATGTATGTGTTTAATCTTTTAGAAAGGGAAGTAAGGTGATGCATCACGCATGTTTGACCACGAACAATTCATCAAATAGATAATATGACCAAAGTAAGATTGACAGGTTCCGCTTTATATTGAACTAATGTTCCCAGTAAAAATATCTAGCTATACACTTATGTAAATAAATATTCAGATATAAACTTGTATTACTTATCTTCTATTACTAAAATAATAATAATAATGATAATGTATAGTTTTTAATAAAAGTGAGCATGCAAAGCGGCGAATGTAAAACTACTAGTTATAAAAAATGTCCTAAACCATAGTCCACAACATTGATTTAAATATATATGTTTCTCTTCGGACTAGATAAAATGTAACTTGATTGTTTTTTTTTTTTTAGAAAAGATTTATACCGAATTCTCTTCCGTAGTACATAAATACAATGAAAACTTGTAGCAAAAGCTCCCAAGAGCTTTTGGTTGCCGTCGGTCCACCGGGAACGCAAACCGCTAACAAAACTATAGGGGGCGTTCATCCGAGGTGTTTAATAAACAAGGACAATCCACCGGGAAGGGCGCTCCTCTTTTTATTCATAACGAGATTAACTGACGAAATTCACGGTAAATTGATTCATTTGCAGCAGCTGTCGTCGGCGTACGAGTGCGTAATTTATAACTGGCCTGATCGGCCACTAGGGGGCTCGTTACCGGCTCGGCACCACCATCGCGACAGAAACTAGGGGGATGATTTTTTATCAGATTTTGAAATTGTTAGCGGTATAAATTTTCATATGACGTCTCCCTCGGAAGTCGTGGAACTCCGGTGATTTACGGTGTTTGTGGTAGAGATGCTATTAATTTGACTAAAATAGTTCCGGGAAGCGTACAGTATGTGAAGTAAGTTCTCTAAGCTTATTCGCATTATTATTTTCGTAGATGATGAGTACTATGTTCGTACTTTGTGTTCCATAAATGATATTCCGAATATGATACTTTATTGTAACATATAGGTACAGCATAAATGCTACGATATTTCTCTAATAACAAACTGAAGTATTTGTAAAATTCGATTACTTATGAACGTCTGTGGAAATTGAAAACTTTATACGAAATATATTATGATGGCGAGAGTTCCATATTTCTAAAATTAGAAATTCATCGACAATAAATAACACAAATTACCTACGGTCTTATGCATTGATAAAATAAAAGATTAACAGTTGTTGAATAGAACAAGAGGAAGAAAGCAAAGTGTGTAAAATTCCTTAATTGAAAAAAAAATAGGTATAAATTATAAAATTACATCACTCAACTACAATAGCCTTTGCCACGGGCTTTACATGGGCAGCATTTTTTATGATTTTCGACAAAACAAATAAATTATTTTTTTAGCGTATTTAACTGTTATGCTATTTTAACAGTGACAGTGGGGTATGTCTGTAACAATGCAAGTTATTTTATTATTTTAATTCGATTTATTTTACTTTGAAAACAAAAACAGAGAAAATGGGAAAATTAGCCAAAGGATACATACCTATATAGTCGGTAGGAATTGATGAAATATTTCACTTCTTACAGGAAATAGATAGCGAAACCCGAACGATTAAGTGAATTATAAGAATTAGTTTACATGGTGGACGTATTATACAGGGTCCTGCAACTCAGCTCCCGCCTTCTGTAGCTCAGTTACTAATTAAGCTAAGAGTTTGACATTTTGCAGGCTTACCCTATACTACAAGGTACATTTCAAGAAATTATTTTCGATTATACAGGCTGTCACAAAAATGTACAACGCCATGGTAATATATATATTTTTTAATTGCATGCTATATGTTTTTTTGTACATTTGGAAGCCTTTTATGGTTGCCTACATACCACCAAAATTTTAATGAAATCGGTTTAGTGACTGCAGCGCAAAAAGATAAAAGCAAAAAAAATTGATTTTGCATCGTTGGCTTTAAAAATCAATAAAAACCACAAAATGGACCTTGTTAATAAAATTTTGCGACGTGCTTATTAAGTTAGATCTAGTGTCAAACTTCAAAGCGTGTTATTGTTCTTATTTTAAATTGGAACCCATACATTTTTTTTTATGTAAAACGATGCAGTATTAAAAAATACACGTTGTTTCTAAATACAACCCCATCACAATTCCCAATATTTTAAAAGTTATTCGCCAAAAACTCGTTGTTTAACATTTCCAACGGCAATTTTAGGTAATAATTATCGTACGTGGCGTTGGAAAATAATATATTTCATAAAATATAAGGTAGAGAAGTATTAAGTGTACTTAATTAACTAGTTGTTCGAATTGTCTTCCGTACTCTTCGAGGCACAAACGAAGACGAGTATGAAATGACCTTGCCACTGCTCTTAATAAGTCGGGCGTAATAGTTTGAAATGCGCCCGGATTCTTCCTTGCATGTTTGCTGGTGTTGCTGGCATAATGCTCAGTATAAACGATGTCCTTAACATAGCCCCACAGTAAGAAATCCAGTTTCGTTAAGTCCGGTGATCGAGGAGGCCAAGCAACTGGTCCTCCTCTTCCAATCTACCGATTTGGCAAGTTTTCGTTGAGCTGGTCCCTGACATGTAACGAGCTCCATCATGTTGCAGCCACATTTCCGCCCTTACCGCTATAGGTAAATTTTGCAGTAAATTTGGCAATTGAACAACTACTTAATTAAGTACACTAAAATCTAAAATACCTCTCTGCGTTATATTTTATGAAATAAATTGTTTTTCAACGTAGCGTTCGATTATTACCTAAAATTGTCGTTTGGAAACGTTGAAAAATTAGTTTTTGGCGAATAACTTTTAAAACATTGGGAATTGTGATGGGGTTGTATTTAAAAACAATGTTTATTTTCTAATTATGCATCGTTTCAGCTAAAAAAATGTATTGGTTCCAATTTAAAATAAGAACAATAACACGCTTTGATGTTTGACAAGTTTGACATGATGTTTGGTCAACCTGTATAATTTGTATCAATGACACTTGGTTAACGAGACTGCTAGATCTAACTTGAGGTGCAGTTTGTGGTTTTTATTGACTTTTAAAGCCAACGATGCAAAATCAATCTTTAGTAGTTTTATATTTTTACGGTGTCACTCAACCGTTTTCAATAAAAGTTTAGTGGTATATAGGCAACCATAAAAGGCTTCCAAATGCGTAAAATAATTTATACTATGCAATTTAAAAAATATATTACCATGGCGTTGCACATTTTTAGGACAGCCTGTATAAACAAAATTATTTCTTGAAATGTAACCAGAAGTACAGGGTAAGCAAGCAAAATGTCAATTAGTAACTGAGGTACAGAACACGGGAGCTGAGTTGCAGGACCCTGTATATCGTCAAAATATGGACTTAAATTTATAAAAATCTACTCGAACAATAATTTCAAGATTATGTAAATAACCCCACTGGACGCAAAAACAAATAAGTGCCAAACACAAGCATGAAATTCTGTCATGGTCAAACATGTAAAAGCTTTAAGGATCCCGTCTCAATTCAAAAAGCGAACTGTAGTAAACTTCTCTCCAAAGCCTCGAATTAAAAAAATCACCAGCTGGAGATAGCGCTACTATAAACATCAAACATGTCTGGTTTTATTTCGTATTTATTACATTTGACGTATGGTATAGCCTAAAGAAATTAATGTATTCCTTTCTGTTTGTACAAATATTCAAACGAAACTGTGTTTGAGTTTTCTAGTCGACGAGATAGTACTTTCACAATCGTCGCTGTTTTAAACACGTATTCCAACTTATTACAAACACGCACTACAATACTCCAGAGTGCAAGTCTAGAGAAGTTCAGAAGAAAATAACTTGTGCTCTTATAGTTAACATTTAATTATAATTTATAATGTATTACCGCAAACAATAATCAGACGCAATTGCCATCGGAAAGCGTTTCTTTATTTGTTGTCCACACCAAAATATGCATAAATAATTTTGATAAATATTGAAATTCCTTTCCGATGGCTCTTGCATAAGGACCAATGGTAGCGAGCATTTCGCGATTGGCGCAATAAATATGGCGTCACTTATTTTCGCGATTTCACGGTCGGAGACGAGAGCCAAAGTGCAATATTTTGGAGACAGATGCCAATCGGGAAATAAGTTATCTCGTATTATTTACTTAAAATCTGATGGTGAATCTAACAAATATGGTCTACCTTGTACATAATAATTTTTTTAACAAACCGTTATCTGAATTTATTGGGTACTGTCTTGTTAATTTAGTGTCGTTAGTTATCTTTGAAGTGACGAACATTAAAACTTTGACACCTGTATAGAAAATATACAATTAAATATGATTCACGTAATATACTGTGTCTTGGTGAGAAATATGTCATGGGGATATATTTATAGGAAGTTAGGATTTTTTATCTGTAAGTAATTAATGCTCTTCTGGTCACATTCTATCACTGGGAACGGTAGAAACAAATACGTACGAATTGCAGGATGCTCAATCAGACCTGAAAGACATTAGTGGTGGAGTGGATAACCAGGCGCAGAGTAGAGATATACTTATGTGATCCTACACATCATTATTGACAAATACTAAACTTACAAATAAAATGTATTTTTTTACGTAAACCATGTAAAATTTTAGTTTGTTTCTTGTTAATAAACAATAAAATTTAAAATACGTAATGTTGCCCGGTTAGATTTGCTTAGATCGAGGGCGTATTGAGAATTTAGCAATGTTTTTCTGTACACTTTGATATCTGCACATCTTAAACTCATTTGATGTCAAAGCTCTTCACATCGAATTGTGTAATGAATCACATAATGGTATTTTCGAGAGCCACTTCCAGCACATCGCACCCTTATTGTAATACTTTCTGTCGCCCGCCTTTTGTCCGCACAAAAGAGCATCGCTGTTATTATTACCCTGCCTACTGCAATCTACCATCCCATCTGTAAAAAATCGATCATTAACCATTGTAGTTAGGTAGGACTGTGCTCTACGGGCTTTGTGATTGTTATCCTCGTTTACAATAATCTGATACTTACCTACTGGATATTGTCGGACATGATTATTTTCCGTGACAATATGTGTTTAAAGAAGTCCTATTTTTTCTCATATGTACACAAATATAAAGCAAATTTTCCAATATGAAAACAATCCGATAAAATCTATGTGACCCCATTAGCAGTTTGATTATTGTTGGGTTATTGCAATGTTGAAAAAAGTTATAAGAAAAATTTGTTCTTTATCAAATTTTAATTTGGAATTGCCAGTTTCAACCAAATGCGCATTTTCAAATCTTCAAATCGTTTGTAATTTTTACGTTTTCCTCATTTGTATTGCGGAATTTGTTGAAAGTTTGTGAGAGAATAAATCAGTAGACATCCTAAAAATAGAGAATTCAGTCGTAGTAGGCTGGGTTCACACCTGAAATTTAAGGGCGGATTCCAGTTTTTTGCTGCCAAATAAGAGCTTTCTATAGATTTTTTTATTGGCGAGGCTATGCAATAAATCGGTTCCAAATTTGGTACAAGTATTTATTAGCTTCTCAAGTATTCACTTTATACATAAGCAGTACATACGCAGAACATAAAAATATTTCAAACTCAAAATATCGATTTCTATCAAATAATTTACAATGTTTTTATATATATATATATATATATGAAAAAACACAGAAGTTATTATATTTCTGATTCATCAAACGATAATGGAATGTTTGCTGAATATCCAGTAAAACTTGCAGTTAATCGGTTAAATAGTTTCTGAAATATAATGCCAACCGTTCACTCAAATGTTTTTTTGAGAAAAACGCACTTAAACTTTTAGGTATAGTTTATAACGTGACATCGAGTCCTTACAGTCTTTTCTGCTAATCTGCTATACCAGGGCCATGCTTCATTTCTTCCTATACTTCTCACATCTTTGCAATCTCCGCCTTGTTCGATCTTATTTTGCAGCCTCGAGCGCACGTCTCGACGACCTTACCATGGAGCTGTTTATCGCGCGCATTTGCAGATATCTTCGTTTTAGTACCAATAACGATTCCTCTTGTTGTCGTAGTTCTAAAGACTTCAGAGAAGCCTTATTATAAATAACTACTGCGCATAAGCAGCAATTTTGCTGGGTTTTAAAGCACGGTGAAGATATTTGGGTGCGTGGCGGCATACTGTAGAATAGAAGCTTTACTTAGTTGTTGTTTTGAGTATTGCCACCCAAACACCGCGTAGGAACTCTCTTGGCGACGGTAATCGTCGTTGGTAATCGGTGTGATGACATTTTTATCAAGTGAGAGTTCGTGATTGAATTCATCCAGAGTTTTATCGGTTTCAGTTTTTCGCCATTGGTCTTTCGCCATTCGTGTTCTTATTAAAGACAACCAAATACGGTGTACCTCAAGGAACAGTGTTGGGTCCAATTTTGTTTGGTTTGTACATAAAAGACATTGTAAACTGTATATGCGAAATGTAAATTTCAATTGTTTGCGGATGATACGCTGATTCATTATGTCGGTGATTCTCCAGAGGAGGTAGTGAATTTATTGAACAAAGAACTAGTTATAACTAGTAAGTGCAATACCATGTCTGTGAATGTTGATAAAACGAAATTTATGATTTTCAAAAATCGGTTCAATTTTATTGATACAAGGAATCACTGTGGCCTGATAATTAGTAATAAAATTGTTGAACAGGTTTGCAAACGGAAGTCAGTAAGACTTCCTCAATTTAATTTCTGCCCAACTATTTGAAATATTTTGAACGACACGCAGCTTGGTAGTAATCAGAAAAAGCAAAACATAGCACTTAGAAGTATACTGAAATGTAATCGATATACAAGTATTAAATATATGTTGGATGCTGCATCTCTGTTAAGTATCAGGCAACTTATTTTTCGTAACACCATGTTTGTTTATAAAATGGAGAATCGGTTGTATCCTTGACATTGGTGCAATAAATAAGTCATCAAAAGTGAGTGAGGTACATAATTATAACACAAGAACAAGAGGAAATTTTTATGTTCATACTTTGCTCAAAATAATTTCTTTCATAGACGCTGGCTCAGTTTAATTGTCTGCACATGATCGTGAAAAATTCTGAGACTACAATATTATTTTAAAAAAGATGTAGAGTGTATTGCTTGACTAATGTTGAAATCTGATTCACTGTTATGGTGCAAAATCTGTTGGAGCGTTTACATTTTACATATAGAATTATATTGAAGATTATTGTTTTCATTTATCTATTAGGATGTATTAACTTGTTTTAGCTATAAATAAAGAATTTATTATTTTTACCAACTCTGTGATCCCACAGGCCAGTACATATGCTGGGGATTTTGAATCATCTAGATCTTATGATAGAACGTGGCCCACACAACATTTTACATTTCTACAATAGTCTGGATGTCTTCGGATTGCTACACCATAGAAAATTGTGAAGTTCTTTTCAATGTACAAGTCGTATCGGACAGAGTGCTCGACGCTACAGCCCCCTCACCTTGCCGTGGAGTATAAATTCGCACGATTAATCATACTGTATAGTAGTCCCAGGGCTGCGGGCCGCACTCCCCCTTGCTAGGGGGAGAGCGGACGGTGGTTTGAACGTAAGACAGAGCGGGGTATTAATTTGCACACGACAGGGAGTCATATGGTATAGGAGTCATACAATAGTCAGATTTCACGGCAAGGTCAACCAGTATTGTATTGTGATATTGTATTGTGATTCCGTACAAATACAATGATCCCATACAAGCGTGACTTCTCTACTGCCATGTCCCATGTCGATGTCCCACAGAAATATGTGTTAGTGGATTTCCGTGCTAGCAATCTTTACTCTCCCTTTGTTTACTTTTTCGAGAAATTATGGATTCACCAAACTAAACTTACTAAACTTGTTCTTTGCACTGTTTAAAATGGCCGAGTTGACCGATAGCAGTGAAAACCGACAATGTGATAACCATGATCTGGATAAACTATAATTTCTTCGTCTTTCGTTGGTGACAGTTTATTGGCAGACGTACTAATGTTTCACGAGAAACAATATTGCCTGAAAATTTTCTTTTTTTGTTGTCTGTCAGCACGTGTAGGAGTATTTCTTGAGCGTTTCTTATCCATGGGTGTTCACTACAAAATTTCGCAGAAGAATAAACCACACATTGTAAGATTTTTCGGCTTGAACAAAATTTTACTCGAGCGGAAAAATCCATCGAATAACCCAATCGCCGCGCGGTTGGATCGCCCATCCCACCGATCCGGGCGCACCATATTTTTGGCAACTTGGCTAATTTAGGAAATTTTTCAGACTACTTTTATTATTTTTTACCAGAAAACCGGAATCCCCCTTAACTGATATAATAAATGATGTCATTAAGGATTTTTTTCTCAATAGACACCTGGTCTGATGAAGCTATGAACGGTTATCCCAAGAAGTTGGCACAACTGCAAAATGCTTTACTTATATTTCAATGTGTTTTTAGAAATCTGGCAACCCTTCCTATGACCTGTTCCTAATGTTTGTTTACCTTTGCGGTTATACTTGAAGAATTGCCCTTTCAATAAGAATTCGTAACGACCCTTTGAACGCGTTCGTCTCGGCTGTTATCTAGGAGTCGGAGCGCGTTTTCCAGTATTCTGAATAGACAGGGCGCCGCACACAATGGTTAATTATTTGAGGATGAGGACAAACCAGTCCAGGTACCCACTGTTGCGGTTGAAGTGCCCGGTGTGCACACATTCAGCTCCAGCAGTGAAGTGTACAATATTGACAAAGACCGGCGATGATGGCTGTTGACTCACGCCGCAAAAAGACCAACTCGACGATGTAAATACAGTCAAGGGGGGTTGATTTTTGAAGTAGCGTATTGACCTTATCCGGCGAAAACTATACACACCGAGAATAGTGCGTATATACGAAGACCACTACTAGCGCCATCTGAGATTCCGACGTTAACAGTGAATTGGGTATTTGCATATTATACGGGTGTCCCAAAGTTCAAATTTGAATATGACTTGAACGGTGCGGAATAAGAATAATATTCGGAAATTATATAGTGATTTTGTATACACTAATCGCGATAAATACGGTTTTCTAGTTTCGTTACAATTGACTCTGTGTAACACTGTTTTCGGTGTTCTCTCCTGTACTTTTTTTGTTAGGCCATTTGCGTATTAGACCGATTATATACCTTACACACATAAAAATACGGATTTGGATTTAACACTGACTCGCGACCATTTGCGCATGTAGTTAAATCAGACGGCGTTGAATTTTTACAGAGTACATTCACGTAGGGTTTCCTGTTTCCGGGATCGGGATCCCGGTTTCGGGCTTTCGGAATTTACTAAAAAGCACCGGGATTTCAGGATTAATCCCAATAACCCGATTTCTTTTTATTTAAAAAATTACACATTAATTAATATCTTCATATCAACTATTTTTTAAATTAAAACAAGGAATAATAAAGATATAACAATCAGTTAAAAAGTTTTTATTTACTTAATAGATAGTGTATAACTTTTAATCATTTAATTATCAATTTTAACAATAAAAGAGATTTATAATAAGTATTTTGAAGAAAAGTATATTTCAAAACTTTTCTTTTAGTAGCGTTTGAAATACTAAATACCCATTTCAAACGCAACTAAAAAGGAAGTACGTTCTTAGAAACACTAGAGAATCCAATTTAGAATCTCCTAAACGGGATCGCATTTTTTGTTGCAAATGCAGTCGCCAAAGAGAAGTTTCTTTCCGACGCTGGGCTGGTCGTTGAATAGTTATTAATTTATCAAAACATTTCTGCAACTATAATCAACCCACGCAATCTCCCATTTTTAAAAAGAATTTATTTTTTTTATAACCCTTAAACGTTTTGAATGTTCACTCCTTTCCAATTTATTTATGTCTTTAGTAGCCATTCTTATGAATTCTAGAAGTTTTTCTCTCAAAGTTTTATTTTCGGTTGTCATCTGTACTTCAGAAAAAGGAATATTGAAATTCGCCACCCCTTCAACAATTCCTTCAGTTTCACTGATATTTTATAATACCCACATAACATTTACAAAATTTGCGACAGTGCAACTGGAGTCAGGTATCTTAAAACAATAATGTTCCCTCTGCTGTTTATAAGGATTTTGCAGGTAGTAAACTCCAGGCAATATGTAAAGCAGCAAGCCAGGAATAAAACTTGTCGTAAACATGATTTAGATCACGAAATTATTTTATTTGTATGCATTTTGATCAGCGTGTTTGATGAAGTCATTGTTTGAACGAACTGTCATCATTATACAACGCTAGTGTCATTATAATCCTTGGCGTGTAGCATGATGGGGATTATTATAGTCATATAGATACGTACATACGTACTTATTATATATGAGTCGTAGATAAAACACGTTTAAAAGACATCATTTAGGACAACCTGTTTAAAACAGATTCAAAACAAAATATTTGTATTAACATATATTTAAAACGCTGTTTTAAAACAAATTGTTTTCAATATAAGGAATTATCTGCGCTATTTTGAAATCAATTTCGGAAATGATCGGGTTCTTTGTGGATATTTGGGATTTTTGGGATAATTTCGAATAGAAAAATTCGCCGGGATCCCGAACTTTTGGGATCCACAAATTTCGGGATTGGAAACCCTGAAACCCTCACTCCTTTTCAAGTTATTATTAGACAAGGAGTTGAAAATATATCTTTAGGGAGTTGGATGTTTTCACCGTGCGAGTGCTAAAATTATCCCATACGGAGTATGTGATGAAATGATATGTTTTTCAAAGAAGAAGAACAAGAAACCACAATTTGTTTCTTTGTATTGTGAGTTATTTGATTTTGCATGTTTGCTCCTCACCGAGTTTGTTGACTTCTGGCACCACAGTAAAATTATTAACTAAACGATCAACACCAAAAGTAGTATTACATAATATCAGGTGTATTTTATTAAATTGTAGGATCAAGAACGCGCTAAACAAACTGAAATAGCGGGCAAAGAGGGTCCTCGAGCAAAAATAGACGCCTCCAAGAGCATCGCGACGCTCGTATCACGTTACAAGTAAATTCAATTGCAGCGGAATTTATAATTGTTTATCCGATCTCCCCGGTAAATTGTATTAGCGTCTGAAAGTGTAAATGCGTTTTCCCCCAGCATAGTAACCTAATCGCATTCCTCCCCGGCGCGGCCTCTCCATCCTACCAACCTCCAAGGATTAAATTCAACGTAAAACGCATCTAAATTAATCCTTACTTTACAAAACAAACCAATCTTATCCGCGTATTGTTAATTTTATTTTCGTAGCCTCGTAAAACTAAAAATAATAATAGTTTTATCGTGCGAAATAATTTAAACTATTACTGGTGCAATGATGTAATGCCTGTGCACTGCAATAATAATCTTATCTTAGTTGGCTTCCCAGAAATAGCTTTTGTTGTGCGAGTATCATATTGTGCAAGCATATTTCTCCTGGGGCTCTAATCTACGAACTGCGAGATAACGAAGTGGGCAAAGTAAAACTTCCACGGCTGTTTTAATAATACGTAATTGTTTATTCGTTGTAGGTAATTATTATTGTTATAATTTATATTTTGTTTGTGATTCGAAAATGTCCAAACACGTTATTTGTGGTTTGTTATCTGTTTGGGCTCGCTGTGGCGCCATTAATCATTTTAAAACATGACTTCAAGTATTATCATATCGTTACCTACGGGAAATTATGTCTGAATTGTCCACCTGATTCTTACGTTCAATTGCGTTTAATGATAATTTCAAGAACAAAGTGTTCTTCTGTGTGAATGTGTATTGTGTATGAGTATATTATTGATTGTAGGTATACCACACCGTATGACAACTGAAGCGTACACGGAAAATATGCGAAACACCATTTTTATTTAATCTTTGAAGACTTCCACATCAATTTTACGTCTAATACTAGTTTGAGGTTAAATATTGTTTAAAATATTATTATATTTTTTGTGCAACGTCTGTATTAATTTGATATCCATATCAGTAGGGACAAAAAACAATTTATCAGGTGGCGACATACGAACGTATCAAATATGAACATTAACAAGTTAGAGTCTCGCAATAAACTGTGCATAATAAACTTCCTGTGGTCACTTTGTAACATCCCAGACAATATACGAGACTGAAAACGTATGACAGGGTAGAGATGTTTGATTTAATCAATTAGCAGGCCAATTATTTCAGTTCTTATAGGAATTAGAGAGTAAAAGCACAATCGTGAGTAAATTTTTACAAATTGCAACTTGCCAAGGAAAACCACAGTCACCATACTAAACACAGGCATCTTGTTGCCTCGTAACTCTCTCTGACCAATCTAAGAATACATGAAATAATAATAAGTAGTGTTGGTAACGGGTATATAATTTCCCAAAAGGAACGTTTCAGAAGAAAAGGTGTTGGTTTCTCTTATGTATAGCTTTTATTGCATCTATTGTGAGTACTTTCGCCCTACATTGTAGGCATCATCAGACCCGGCATAGCCATGTGTTGTCTCTAAAGAATTGAAGTTTCATTAACTATTCTATATATAACTATTCTTGGCGAGGTTTTTTCTGTGTGATCGGCACATACTATACGGAGGGCAAGAGTCGCAGAAAGAAACATTGAACATTGGTTAAACTAAGGTGAATCTAGGTGGGCCGTCAAAGAGCGTAAAAACAAGCAACCATTACGAGTATCGTAATGGTTGCTTGTTTTCACGGCCCACCTAGATTCACCTTAGTTTACATAATAAATAACTATTATTCTGATGACAGTAGGTAGTGTCAAATGCTGATGCTTTGACAATACCTACTATCGATACTATTGACTATCAAAATGTCTGTTAAATACTGGCTAACTAGCTTTATTTTAATGCAGACACGATCGATCTCGGTCAAATAGAATCTCATGCAGCTAAACTATTAATATTGTATGATAAAGTCATGTGCCTGGGCACATCAGATTTTTTTTCATCGATATCGTTTTTACTTATTGTCAGTACTGCATTTAGTCTAGACATAAAGCAATTCGTAAAATAATTAAATTCCCATTTCTTTCATTTTTCCACTCCATTTCCTTCGAAAGGCAGAGAACTGTTACTCAGCTACCACACTTTACTGAATGCTTCTTGACAGCTGTTTCGTGATTTTTGCGCAGAATAAGTGCTCTACTAGGGTTTGCAGACAGAAAGGTATTTATGGATTAAGGAGAGGATCAAGCAGTCAACGAACATTGTCCGTAAACAGAAGTAGGTAATACCATTGTAGACCTACACCATTTTCTGGATGATTTGGTCCATTGTACTTGAGCCTGGATAGCCCGTGCTACCCGTCTGACCATGGTGTGGTAATAGTACTTGGCGCCCAATGTTATTTCCAGTCAGATGAATATGCTAACATGTTCAGGAGCTTTAAAGTGTTTGAGGGAAGAGGCATCCGTGGAAGATCGGAGGTTGTAAATGAAAATAATTATTTATTTTGCGTATCAGGATCGGATAGCTGTTTTGCAAGGCTTCTTTAAGAATTTATTGGACCCCTAAATATTTTTTATCGATTATTTATGTAATATATTATACAGGCTGGTAATTAAGTAGCGAGTAAAAGCGATAATTTCGTTAATTTTTGTGATAGAGCAAAAATCTGAAAGGGGTATGATTTTTCTTATTTCTAATGGCAACCTATATTTTTTATTTTGGTAGATATTTTTTAATCTGTATTCCACAATATAAAATTCAATAGGTAACATAAAATGGCCTTCATGTTTTACTAGTAAAGTTGCATTACTACCTCTTGAAGATGGTTCAAAGTTTCCACCTTGGCGTTTTTTCGCTATATTGCCCTGAGTTTGCTATCGATATACACGTTTTGACTAGTAGGTGAGATTGAGATATGGTAGTTTTCCTCGTTGGTTATTTGTTATTTTCCTTTTTTCACATTTCACAAGTGTGTATATAGTTTCATTTGAGATCTGTTCTCCTACGAGAATCTTCATCTCCCGATTTAAATCGGATTTGCTTTTAGTTTTAATTTGGTTTTCTTTAATTTTTGTTTTAGATTTTGGAATCTTGTTTTGTCAGGCATTTTTTGGAATTATTATTTTCTTTTTTGCGTTTTATTCTTTTCCGGCGATTGTGGTTAATTGAGTGTGAATGATGATTGGAGATGGATATCAAATTAGAGCTCATCACTTCTTAGTGTAAACGATGCATAGCAAAGTATTCAGCTCGGCAAATAAGCCAATACTGACAGCAGAAGAGAAAATAAATTTCTAGAACACGGTACTGTGAAGAATCTTCCAAAAACTAGGCACCCCAACTTCAAATTAAGCGAAGATGTGCAGCTTTATAGCTTACTGGACATTGAAGATAAACCTCTCAACTCTTCGAAGGTTTGCTTTAGAGCATAATTTGAGTCATATTTAATAGGTACAGAAAGTTTTAAAAATTCAAACATTCTATCCCTATAAGGTTAAGTTGGTCTAAAACAGAAAATGATATTGAAAAAAAATCATTGATCATTGAAATGAATTTTATTTACGTGGACCTTTCAATAGGCAAATTGTCGATATTCAGTTAGGGAAGATCTTCACTGGATGCACGAAGATCGTACCTAATATCCACAGAACCATAATGTATGGACATGGATTTGTGGAAGACAGAACTGTAGGCTCATGACTTTTTGAAAATTGTTTAACTTGTGAAGAAAGATAGTGCTTTCTACAGATGAAGTATAACCTTTGGTTGCAACGAAATAGGTACTGATACACTAAGCTGTTAATGGGCGCCGGTATTTGGACAAAGTGTTCCCAGGAAGATAGGTACAAAAAGATGACCCCCAATGGAATGGCCGGCTAAGTCCCCTTATCTGGCGCATTTAGACTTTTTTCTGTGGCACTACAATAACAAGGTGTATACAAATCGACCTAACAATTCAGATGATCTAAAGGGAAAGAAATTGACATGAGAAATTATTTTATGTAAATGTCGGATATTATCAGCTGCTATAGGATAGAATGTTTGATAATTTATTGTAAGCCACCGACTGTCGGAGTCAAACCAATTTTTTGTTGTTTTCTTATTTTTGTTTAATAATACACCTCATTATTTTGTTCATTTCATTCATGTACCTATCTTTTAAACTACTACAACCTTAAGGCCGTTTTCTTATTTTAACTTTATCATACGCAGTAAGGGTACAAAAAATGTCTGTGTGTGTGTAATGTGTACCTATGTGTGTACCCGATTTTTGTGACGACGATTCCGGAGAAACTACTAAAGGTATCGGGACGAAACTTCATATTTAGAGCTTCATGACGAAACTTAGAGCTGAAAAGCTTTTGGTTCAAAAGGGTCCAAAGGAACTCGATGTTTACTCTTAGCATTTTTAACATTTTGGCAAATGAGCTGCCATTTCTGTAATTTCGTCAAAATAGTTAAATAATAAATTAAAGTAGAGGAAATTCTGAATAATTTATATTTACGGCATTTTTGGTAAAATTAATAGTTTAGCTGCATGAGCAAATTGTTTTTGATTGAGATCGGTCGTGTGTCTGCATCTAAGTTAGCCAAGATTTGACAAATAGTTTAATTCTAATGTCAGTAGGTAGTGTCAAACGCTGATATTTTTACAATACATACTGTCAATAGTCAAAATATCTTTTAAAAAAATCTGTTCTGCAGACTCATATACGTTTGTTTGTGACCTTTGTATGTTGTTTTATGTTCTCCACGGGCCGCGCCTGACAAAATGTAACTTTTTACAATTGAGTCTTTTGGAGTTTGATTTGATTGTCAATTGTGTAATTCTTATCTCATTTACTATAGCGCTTGAAGAAGTGTCGAGTAGGACACGAAACATGTAGCGATTGCTAAAATAAAACAAAAATAAGGAATCCGACCACTTTTTATTGTATTAAAATATCTGTCAAATCCTGACTAACTAGTTTTATTTTAATGCCGATACGACCCAATCAAATAGAGTCTCATTTACTATTAATTTTATAAATAGTATGATAAAGTCATGTGCCTGGCCATATCATTATGTAACCTATTTAAAATTGTATACTGTTGAATACGGATTAGGAAATCCTACCGAAATAAAAAATATAGGTTACGATTAAAAAAAATTTTACGTCAAAAAAAAGTAATGGAATAATTTGCAAATAGCTTCTTCATATGCGATGTAGCTTCAATCGCTACGGAGTTAGCGATTTTATCTGTTACTTTATTGCCACACTATACCACATAATATATTGTATACAGATACTTTTTTTCGGAATGTTGTCTTTTGCTGTTTTAGCATATAATTATAATAATTTTCTACCGTTGGTAGCAAATAATAACGGCTTAGCACTATCTCAAGCCAATTAGAACACAATAACAAGTAAATTTAAATGTAAAAACCTATCAGTACATAAAGAACTATATCTACACCGCACACTACAAAACTTCAACGAACTAAAAGCATTAGATGTTTAGAAACTCACTATGTGACACTCTACGAAGCTCTGATTTGGAATCTTTTATGATGATTGTTGTGTTTTCTTGTTCTCTATATTATTAAATTTATTCATTATCTCTTGATAATTGTGTGAATTGTACTTCATACTATTGCTGTATTGTTTGTTAATTTGCTATTAACAATTACATTTCCTTTTATCATAATTTTTACAAACAAAGAATCAATCTATTCCAACTAATTGTCTTTTTATATCAAGATACTAGGTTTGAAAAGAACACATCAAGCAATCATGATAATTTGTTTAAAAAATGGAGATATGCAAGCTAATTCTGACCGAGTTTACTAAATGAGTAATGGTTCAAGACCTACTTGTTTTTGAAACGGCACCCTTTGAAATCGATTCTATATTTATCAAACTACTGCCAGGTTCAATCGCCTTGATTTTGGGTTACAAAAGCCGCACCCAATCAAATAAGCTGATATGAACTGGTGAACTAGTCTAAACACGGGCGTATCGCTTTTATTTGGAAATATCGATTTGTAGGTTTAATTCTGTATTTGACTTATTTGTTAAAATGGCATTTTAAAGTAATTCCATGTTGTACTTACTGTGCTGCCTTTCAATAGAACATTTATTACTGAAAAAAATTGTTCTTAGTTTGCCGTATTAAGCATCTACCTACATTTGTAAAAAGTTGTAAAATGTTGAGTTTAAGTATGTGTTGTGCTTCTACATTAAAGCGCATTAATATGCTCTTGACAATTCTTTGTCATACTATTTTACCTTTAACAAATCAAGGAGAAATTATGCCTTCAAATGATTTTATCGGAAGAATAAAAACTGAACAAATTTGCAGATACGACATCTATGCGCTTAACATGGGTGGATAGTCCACTCAATAGAGATAACACTAAGAAATTTCAATACCTGTAAGTTGTTGACAAATTTGAATAAACATTTTAAAAATGCATTTTCTGAGGAAGCCAATGTAATCCTAAAAAAACAACAGAATCTCCCCGATCTGTTTTTGTTGCATTTTGTTTTTGATTGAGAGATTGAAAAATAAAAAGGAAAAGGTAAAGAAGTATTATTTGAGTATTTCCAGTCGAGAATTTACTAAGAGTAAATTGACGTCAACCTGGTCGTCTATTAAAATATGTTAAGCGTAACCCAGCCTGATTTTATTTGAATGAGGGAGGTGAACTTAGAAGTAAAAAATCTTTTTCTGCAATGCATTGCTAACTATTGAATGGAACGTCTCTCAGATGAAGAAAAACAACGTCACACTAGGCACGAGTAGAGTAGCAAGAGTATCATTTAAACATTAAGGTCTTCCATGGGTGCGTCCACGCGAACCACCCATGCAGTTATCGGACAATGGTAACCATATACGAGCCGTGCAGAATGTCTTGATGAGCCCCCCAATAGACTTTATAATCCGTTTTCCTCGCGGCATTAAAAGAGGAAGTCCTTGTACGGGTTCGCCTTCTTCATGTGCGTGATGGCCACATCCGCTGATGCGTTCACTTACTGGCTTCCCAAGGACACGCTCCACCAATTTCGATGAGAGTCAAAAAGGTCATCTATGGCTTCGGTTTGTGTTTTTTCTTTCAGGGTTAAAAGTGGTCGTCTACAAGAATGCCCAGTAAACGAAAAAGGTAGTTTTAAGGTTATTTTATATAGTAACCTCTACAAAAGCTACATAATTTTTCATGATCTACAACTTTTGTATTGGATACTAATATGAAGCTTTATTATTTTAATTTAATGTTTTTAGCATTACTGTAGAAATTAAAGACAGTTATGAACAATGACTGAACAATTCATTGTTGCAAAAGTCATTTTTGTGGTTTTTCAATTTTTGAGCATGTTGTTAAATAGGGACTATTATTTTTAAGGTTGTATCAAGAACTATATGTAAAAGTAAACAAAAGCAGCACCAGAAGAACTATGTACGATGATTTTTCAACACAGTATTTATTTTTGAAAAAAAAAAACTGTTTTGACTGAAGGAACTAAATATCTCGAAAACATCTTGGTTTTGGTGTATAAGAAAATGTATGCTTATTTAAGACATAAAAAGGCAAGGTATCTCAAAATTTCATCAAAATTGAATTATTTTTGCGACAATAAAACATAAAAGAACAGGAAAATTGTTTTGCATTGGCATTCGCATTTTTCTCGGAAATTTTGAGGTCATAGTAAAAAGGGACTATTATGAATGTCAGATATTAGTTTTGTTAATGATCTATGACTTTCTACATGACATTTTTTATAAAACGTCAAGGCAGCCGAAAAACACGATAAAATTCGTTGCACCCACTTTCAACTCCCCAAAATAAACACTATAACCTGCATTTATGTTTATTAATTAACTGTAAGCCCCTTTACCATTCCCAAAGATAAAAGTCTACAAATATTAGCCACTCTTAACTTTATTTGCCTGCACTATAACAGAATTATTAGATAATTAATTTTAGCGTTTTTTACCTGTTTTTCCACTTCTTCGCAGTCGATAATGTAACGTGCTAATAACAAAACCATGTGCCGGAAACCAGCTTCAAGTTATCAACAAGTTGATTCAACATAATTCTAAAATCGCTTCCATAATGAAACGAATTTTTATTAAAGAACCACTTAACATTGGAGTCCGTCTTAATAATTTGAAATCTGCGCAAATTACGTCAGTAGCAGTAACAAGAATCTTCTCCAGGTATAGTCTAAGAGTGTAACACCCTTGCTCCTTTTTTAGTTTTCATTCGATTTCAATATTTTGTTTTTCAAATATGGAACTTGTTAGGAAAGCAACATTAGCCAGGCGGCATCGTCTGCCGCGCGTCCTCAAAAAAACTGTATTTGTTTGAGTCGTTCAGAATTACCCAAAACCGTTATCCAAAGTTATATAAAAATTTATAAATAATGAAACTTTTTATACGTGCGTGTCGTTCGAACGAGGGTTTGACATTAGAACAGGTTTCTATTGTATTTGTTTGACGTTTAACGTGAACTCTGAAGTTGTTGTAAGTTATTTTGTTTGGCTCTAGAAAATTTTAAAAGTATTCGAAAATTTAATATATTTAAATTCGTTGATTGTTACTGTTTAAATATAAATAAAAAATAACGTTCTATTTTTATTTTAGGGTGATATCGTTTTTGTAAAATATTTGTCATAGCATTTGTTTGTATAACTATAATATTATTTAGTTTTAACTTGTTTTCGTGACACATTTCTTTATCATACTATACAACAGTGTCAAACGCTGATGATCTGACAATACAGTAGAGCAAAACGAACGCAAAAAAAAACAATAAAAGATCATACAATCATTATATTATTGACAAATTAAATACTTGCAAATATGTGAACTGCTTTGACATCGAAAAGGATTGGCACCTAACTATGAACAATTTTACTCACAACAAACAACGTCATTAAAGGACTGGACCGAAGCATGGCTACAATTAAACAAAAAAGTTCTTGAAGTGGGTACTAAATATTACACGTTCTACTAAATCAAAAGATAAAAATATTCAAATACATAATAATTCAGGACAATAACTATAATATTTGATAATTTTTTTATAGAATGTATGTATTTATGTAATTGAATTATTGTTTATTTGTTTCTTTATTTAAATACAATATTATAAATTTTATTTGTGTCATTATTGAATTTGCATACCCCCACACTACAGCTGTTAATTTAGCTTTATAAAACCAAAATTAAATCATTAATACTCAAATCAATTTAAAAATCAAAACAATTTAACCAATATTTTCGCAAACAGCTTAAAAAAGTAAAATTACATAATCTGCCGTGCTAGTCAATTAAACTGTAGTTAGAATCCCTAACTTGTCGGGCTGAATACTAATTCTGTCATGTTAACAATTGTCGTGGGGAATACCATATTTGTCGTACTCAGTCCATATTTTGTCGTGCACAACTTGTCGTTGAGAATACCTAATTTGTCGTCCCGATATATTGATACTCGACTATACGTTTTCGAATATTTTTTAGCGAAAACTAAGTCCGGTCCGTCTGAGGTGGTGCCATTCTGCTATCATGCCGTCTGCTGTTCGGCAGACTATAAACATAATCAATCCGTTATAAAACAATAATAATTATCCTACTGTAGGTATGTGGGTTATGTGCAGCGGAATCATATGCAAAATAACATAGATCTGGCGGCGGCCAATTCTAGCATAACCACCACTGAATTTTCTGAGATATTGACTAACATTGAAGACACAAATGTACAAAAATATACATTTGTTACCAAACTACCCCCTAACCACGTAAAAATCCAGTCTTCAAGGCATTTACGTTCATGGGCGCCGTTACAAAATGTTCCCTGGGGGGCAAGATTTTGTTTAGTAATAAAAGGTGACGTAGTGTGAATGACTATACTATTAATTATTTTGTAACGTTTTTGTTGTTTTATTTGTTGTAAATGGCATTGATAGAGACATATTCGTATTTATTAGTTGGGATTCTAAAATTGTGACATAAAAATAATAAAAATATTTAATCACCGATATTGTTCGTGAAATTTAAATTGCATTCACCCTGAAAAATCTCCGTTGCTTTTATGGTTGTGTCATCTTTTACACATTATTTTATGTCATTAGCCACGGTTGTGACCCCTGTATGCTCGGCAACTTATCTATAGCACATTGATATTAAGGGAATTGCAAGAAAATTTGCTGCCTTTCTATCGTTTATTAATGTGTAATTAATAATTTTTATTAAGAATATTATTTGTATTTATAAAATTGTTTCAGAATCATTGAATTTTTATCCTAGAATTTTAGATTTGGTCTGATTGCCAACCAAATGATTGCCAATTGAAGACGATTTATTACTTTGTAATATTCTGGAGTAAAATTTGTTAATTTTTTATAAGAATTTCTAGCTCGTGTTCATCGAGCAAGGACTAATGTATAATGAGCAACTGGCACCTTTCAAAACCAAAAATACAGGCACAAAATGAACACAATTGATAATTTAATTCTGTAATCGTGTTAATCGAGCATCCGATAAAAAGTCTTAATAACAAATTGGTAAACAATGAATGGTAAAAGAATTATTTTAAAATGTAACCACATAAACGGAAAACAATGACTATGATATAAAGAAAAGTTGACCAATTTGAAAATTCTGTGATAACGATCATTGACAACGAAATTCATAATTGCTATCATTACTATTATACGTAAACACTTAAAAGGTGTTTATGTAAAAACAATACTCAAGTGAACTAGTTAATAATAATTGTTTATATATAAGCTGTATGAATGGGCTGTAAGACCACAGTAGACAAATTTTTGAATGAACTCATGTCCGGAAAAGTATTGTTTGAACGTTGGAGAGAGTCGGACGATTGAACCAATTTTACACACAGCATAGGATAAATAGTGCCATGGATTATAGGACGGCACTTTTAAAGCCAAATAACATTAGTGTGACTTTTTTTTATTATTTAATGTGTTTGAAAGGAGTTAATGAGAACCGTTTTGTAATTTTGTTACCAATTTTGGCCAATTTGGGTTATCTTGAATTCTTTTTAGAGACGTTAAACAAATAAGGTTTTACATACAAATTGTTTATATATTTTATAATATATTAAGGCTCTATGCAGTACCTAAACGGTGTCAGGTGTGTGGACATGAATTCGATATCAAAAGTTCAGTATACTTTATCTATATTTTACACCTATTTTTAACACCCACTATATTTGAGATAAACAGCTGAGCAGTGCAAAAACGTGCGAAGTACAGTAGAGCGTCGATAATCCGAACTAATTGGGATAGAAGGTGATTCGGAGTATCAAATTGTTCGGATTATCAAATATTGCAACTAAATAGCAGAAAATAAAATTAAATAGAAGTTCAATCTTAATAGAACCAACGCCATTCGATTCCGCTTTTCCTAAACTATAAGTATGTTAAAACGTCTAAATCGAAGGGATATCGAAGGGATATCGTAGCGATATCGAAGGGATATGAAGCGATATCGAAGGGATATCGAAGCGATAACGAAGGGATTTATTTATGATTTATTTATTTATTACAGTAGAGCGACGATAATCCGAACTACATGGGAACGAAGGTGATTCAGATTATTAAATATTGCAGCTAAATAGTGGAAAATGCGAGTATTGGATACAAGATATAAAAGAAAAGCGACATTTTTCTGTAAACAGGAACCGACGAATGGCTTTTCCCTAGGTTACTCAGAGATTTATTTTATTATTGTTACTTTTTGGGTGTTCGGATTAGCAAATGTTCGGATTACCGAGGTTCGGATTATCGACGTTCTACTGTAATTAAACCTAATAAGTACCTATGATTAAATTAAAAGCTCAAACATGGGCATTTTGGACTAGAGCGCAAAATCGTAAACTTGGCACAATTTACATTGTGACGAAAACTGGAGGTAAACAATCTAATGAAACTGACATTGGTGACGATTATAATCGGTATAGTCATCATTAGGATAAAAATGATTTATGCGCCGCGCAAAAAAAAACTGATTTCGGGGCCTCAAAATGTGCCCAGCCTCGATTAGAGATCACTTTCTTGTCTTGCTACACAATATACTGTAGTATGTAAAACGTCAGGAGGATTTTTTTTAATTCAGGGCGTGTGGCAAACGCCGATTCATCACCGAATAGTTTGGGTATAGGCCCAAAAAACGACGCCCCAGTTTACGTTTAGTCTAGAACAAAAAGTATAGGTACCAAATTTTGCGAAGGAATTTCTTCAATATCGACAGAAGCAGACAGTAGCCTGGGCGATCATAACTAGGAGATACGTCAGAGGTCCTTGATATGCAGCGCTGCTATCTATACCTAGTACCCACCGATATCTTATCTGATCGATATTCAGCAAATACGCCCCAGACGACGTGCGTTGTATTCTGCGAGGGCAGAAATGAGCAGCAGAAATGTAAAGGTGGGCCGAGGTGGTACACAGGCAGGCAAGCAGGCAGACAGGTAAGGGTGGTTGTAGCGGAATAATGGCGTAATCTGATATCAGCGAGCGGCTCCCTATTTATACAGAGAACATCCGACGAGGAGGACGACTGCTGCCAACCGAGGGAAACCGAAATACACGCTCGATAATCGGAACGCTTCGCTAACGGATCATCACTGTGGGTAGGCAGAACAGTTTCTACGTTTTCCCCTATCGACATAAACCGTGGCTGTAAATTTAGGTATTTTTTTATGTATTCTCTTCTAAGGATTCTGTTTCTGAATAATTAAGTTTGAATTGAGGAACCATACTCAAATCTCTCGGGTTGTACCAACTCTGTTCACCGACAGATAACGTTGATCATTATTAGATTTATTAGCGCCTTTGAAAGTTCTCAGCTAACCGATGATCAACATGATCGGCCGGTAGACGGAATTTTTATATTCAAGCGTTAAAAATCTCATTCAAAATATTGCAAAACTATATTGTGTATATTGTGCACTTAGTGTGTCCAGACAAATAGACTGTCTCTTTCTGAATATTCTGTCGGCGGCGGCATTGAAGATACAATTCGTTATATTATACCAATAATCGACTTGAGGGATTATTTATTTCGACCATGGTTTCGTCTTGACCACAAAAAGAGTTCTACTTCAAATAAAAGATCCTGCAGCAACAATAGGCCTAGTGTATACTGAGTTTAGATTTATATAATGCCTTCCCTAGGCATTTTATTTAATGCCAGAGGCTGTAATTTGAAAATTAAACTACCTTCAAAATGCAACATTGGTCAGTAGCTAAATTGATTCGATCTTTACAAATAAAAAGAGCTGAAGGTCAGGTATGGCAAAATCTTGTAGATTAGAATCATTATAAAATGCCATTATTTAAAAATGGCATCGACGATTTGTAGGAGAATATACGAGAGATCAAATTTTGCATAACTAATATATTCCCTACGTATCAGGATAATTTAGTCAGCAATGACTTTACTTCTTCAAGTTCCAACTCTAAATACTATGGTGTATGCACTTATCTTAATTTGGTATTATATTAGGTAACTGTATATTTAGCTACCTATATAGCTACCTACTACCCTAGTTAGTATATGTGTCGTAGGCAAATGGTTATTTCTGGTCAAAGGCTTTTGCCTAGGCAAACGCTATTTGCCATGGCAAATAGATGTTGAGTCTGCATTTATATGTTTATAGCTATTTGCCTAGGCAAATGTATGTGCCCAAGCCGTTGTTAGGTAAATAGCATTTTGTATAGAAATCGATCGATTACAGTTCGCTACGCTAAAATACATTCCGTACGGGTAGAGAAGCCCGTAGCTTCATGAATTAATTGTGGTCTCTCTTCCTTCCTCTCTGTCGGTTATGCCCATTTTTATAACATAAGTTCTTTGACTACAAGCATTGCCATACACATTGCAGCATAAATTTTTTATTTTTCTAGCCGGATTTGATGCAAACGGTGAAAAAACTGGTTTTGGCGAACAGACCGTAATCTCGTAACAGTGCGCATAGTTAGCATACTGTTGGATTTTCAAATTATGTGGGGTTATGTAATTGTTGACAGCGTTATTAACTTCATCTCTCTTTCTTATCACAACAAAATAGGCACTTGGTTCGGCTACTGTGTTTAGAACATCACAGTAAGCTCCGTAGCATATTGGTGAACCATTATGAAGACATGCAAAACGTTTCAACATGCCAAATGTTCACAGAGTTATATATTTGTTCATGATTTCCGTATGCAAAAGAGGAGTTAGGTGATATCATCATCTATATCGATGCGTAAAATCGTCCACTCGATACGAGTTCCGAAATTGACTGTTTTCCAGGCTAGTATAACTTTTTCCTGGTAAAAAGGAAACTTCACATTCCTAACCAAAAGTCTCGTTTTAGTGGAATAAAACCCATATGATATCGTATCTCCGCACTCATGAGTATTGACGCTTGTCACAACAAATCAGGCGTAACTTCATTAGAACCATGATGATTAGAATACGATATTACTCAGACCTAATCAACAACTACATATTATTTATGACGTATTCGAGAACTAACATGCACGGATTGCACATAACCTCACATAATTTGAAAACAAACGCGATTGAAACCTAAATTTTATTTGCCTGACAATGGTTTTGGCAAATACATTTGTCTAGGCAAATAGGTTTAAAAATATAAATAAATGTTCCATATCTATTTGCCCAGGCAAATAGCTTTTGCCTACCCAAAACCCTTTTGCCTAAAATAACCATTTGCCTACGACATATGCACTAGTTAGCGACGGGAAATTAGAATTCTACCAATATTTACTTAGTAAATCCAAAAATGTCAGTACATAGTAAAATGACCTTGTCCTTTATAAAAATATTATGTATTTCCTTTTTTCCGAAAGAAATGTTATCAATATCTAGCTCATCAATTTTCTATAAAACGATTGTATTGTTTCTTGTCTTACAACTAACTGTTTAAAATATATAGGCTTGTGACTGTGAATAGAGTCAAAATTAATCACAAAATCTCGAAAATCAGAACCTAACTGAAATTTTATTGGTAACTTAATCTTTGATATTGCGTATTGGCCCAATTGGCCGAGACGGGTTAACGGATCGAAGTTAGGAGAAAAACTTGTTCAGAATATAATTTTAACCCTAAACTTATATGATGTCTACGTAATATTTCGTTTTGAAATTCGATATAATTTTCACATTTTTGTGTTATTCAACCCAATTCAAACAGGCGTTCCAATAGTAAACCTAATTTTGAAATTTAATATTATTATGGAAAGTAGTCATTTTGACTCTTTCCTATCTAATTCCGTCAAATTTTCGAACAAATGCTGCAATAGAAATGAGGAAAGCGTAAAAATTATAAAACATTTAATATAATATAATAATTAAAAATATGTGGCATTGGCCCTATTAGAAAAGTTGTAGTAGACTGGGTTTTATATGTAAGTCAAGTACTGCTGTAATGCAGCTCATGACAACGGTGTCTTCGCCCAAAGTGTGTCACACTTTATATATTAGATATGAGATAAATACACAATATTTTATAGCCGATTTTAAGTTAAAATTTTTACACTAATTTTTTAACTGATAGTTCCCGAGATAATTGAAGAGTAGTTGTTGTGAACCCGTAGTCATAATATTCAAAATTACAAATTTTACAATTGTCAAAATAAAAACATCCCATTTGTGTGAGCGCGTAATGTATGGAAACATGAGCTATTATCTCAGACGGTTTTTTATTTTAAAATATTCTCGAATAGGAGTATTTTTAATTCCCAAAGTACACGTTTCGGTAGGCTTGCCAACATTGTGCCTATGCTGACCCGGAGAAAAATAATTATATTATGGAACATAAATATAAATTAATAACAGCAGCCACAACAATGTGCGGCTTCGACACATACTTTATACTAACGCTTTGGTGAGAAATTTGAATATAGGTAGTGTAGAAAACGAAGAGATCTAGATGCTAATTACTAAGTTAATTAATTTATTTCAATTAATGTCTACTAGTTTTCCCTCTTTTTGTTTCTGCCTCTTATTGTCGATTTTTTTACGATGCAACCAATGTGAGACAAAATGCCAATATTACCTCCTAACGCAAGCATAATTTTGATGTACCGAGAGCATTTTTTTAAAGGGATCATGTGTTTTTGCTTGAAGTAATATCTACATGTTCCCTAACTAATTTTATATTTTTATTTTGTTCCGACAATATTGTCCTTTTTGTATAAACCCCATAATAAATGTGTCTCTAGTCAAAAATGATAACTATATCTCTCAGTCTTTGTAAATATATGTGAGTTATTTTTATTGATTTTTATGGCAGACCACTATGATGCCATTCTGTGAACTGCCTTGGACAAACTCAAATATATTGTTGGGACATTTCTTATCATCTGAACAACATACATATTAGAATAATCAACGAAAGTTCAAAACATATTTTGTTAATTAATATATCATTATTGAATGTTGATTTCTGACAAGCAAAATTCCTACCTTTAATTAATACCCATCTTTTTGAAAGCAATTTTTGATATTAGATTTGGCTCAGTCTATTATCATTGAGGCATCTTCTGCGCTCGTCGTATTCACACAATTACTGTATTATTATAATTTTTAACAAATATTTAGTCGTACGTACAGTTTCTCAAAAGATCGGTGATTAGTGATTACCTTTAGTTAACCCGGAGAATTTAACTGAAAACCCGAAGCACGGAGAATTGTCGCCAACCCGAAGTCTCCGGGTTAAAATAACCAGGTTGGCAACGCTACGTTTCGGTGTAAAATTCAATGGTCACTGTCTTATGACGTCAACGATTTTTTTAGATGACAACTCTATATTTCTTAATGGTAATGGAAATATTTTATAGCCTTCAATTTTCATAAAAGAATTATCAACAACATTTAGGATGTTAAGCTAGTCGCAAAACATGCGATACAGTCAATTCGATCAAGATTCCTATTTACTTACCATTCTACATATTCCAGCACACCCCAATTGAACGGGAAGGTCCAAAAAAGAAGTCCGTTATAATTCGCATCCCTTCAAGTTCGAGCAAATTAACATGTATTATTATTTATGCATAATAAGTTGTGGTCCGGCCAGAAAAGACGCAGCCTTCTCTCACAAACGCCTCGATTGTGGTCTGCGGCCTGATGGGTGAACGGAAACAGTTGTCAGGAGGCCGTCGGTCGCTTGAACCTGTCAATCACTGTTGTCAAATAGGATTTTTTTGGACTACGACCGAGAGCAACCGGCGGCAGGTCCTGTACCGTCTTTCACGAGACGGACACGAATTTGCGGTTGACATGTGAAAATATTTCATTCATGTGGGCATCTTTATTTTGGTTCTTTGCTTTTCTGTGATGTTCTCGTGTTTGTTAATGTCAATGGTATTTGAACGCCCTTACAAGGATTTACACTAGACTTTTCATCTGCCTTGACGCCAAATTGTTTTTAATTTCGAAAATAGTATGGATTCCATAAACTACCTACATAGTATCGAATAACAATATATTTTACTTATGTTAGACTAAGGTTTTCCTAACCAAATGATATGATATTACTCACGTAATCTGCAACTAAAATGCATATTGGAAGAATTAAAATTCTATCATGGAAAGATTCATTGCCCTTAAAATAAATGGAATACTGTTATAGAAATATATAGAAATATCCTATGATCCATTAGAAATTGTATCTAATGGTTTGTCCTTTATCTTTAGAATACACAAGCTGGAATTGTATGTAATGAACATGGATTCTTGATGCTTGAGTTTGAGAACTTAATATTTCTTGGCTTCGGTTGTTTAGCTAGTCTCATTAAAAATGTGCATATATAAATGCCCCGCTTTAATTCCATGTTTCCGGGAATTCAAAAACTTGAATCCAGAAATCTGGGGATCAATATAATGAATGATCCAGTATTGGAAGCCCTAATACGTAGGTACCTAACGTACCTTCTCAGAATATCTTGCTCTATCCTTGTTTGTATTCGTACGTCTCCTCAGAACACAAATCCCCGCAAATCGAGGTAAAAGTTTCCAAATATTTTTACCCAAATGGTGTACCATTTGGTACACCAAACGCGGAATAGGTACATATACCTTAAGGGGGGATTCCGGTTTTTTCCTCTAAAATTAACGCTTTTTTTAGAGTTTTTTATTGGCTAGACTATGCAATAAATCGATTTCAAATTTGGCACAAATATTTAAAAAATAATGAAGAAATATTATGAGTCACGCTCACTAGCCACCTGCGACCATCACTGCCCGAAGATCCGCGGTTACAGGTTGACATGATTGGGCCAATTCAGGTGATCTGAAATAATAATATCGAGTAGTGGCCTACTTCATACATAAGTAGTTATCGTTTGATGAACCAGAAAATAAAAATATTTATATTTGAGGAAATGGTGACTTGTCAAACTCAAAATATCGATTTTTCTCAAAAAAATTAAATTTTTTTTTCTATGAAAAGACAAGTACTTAACATATTGCATTTCTGGTTCATCAAACGATAAAGGGATGTTTACTGAACATTCAGTGAAAATATGAAGTCAAATAGTCTTTGATATATTAGGCCAACCGTTCACGAAAAAAACTGTTTCGAGAAAAACACGTTTAAACTTTCAAGTACAGTTTATAGCGTGACTTCGAGTACTTGAGTATTTTTCTGCTAATATGTTACACCAGACGCTGTTTTTGCGCACATTTGCAAATATTTTCGTTTCCGTGCTGCAATTTTGATGTTTTGATCCACTGTAAAGATGTTTGGGTGCGAGGCGCCAGACAGGAGAATTGAAGCATTAGTTGTTGTTTTGTGTGTCTCGGCTTCGGTTTTTCGCATTTGTATCAACTCTGTGATCCCGCAGGGCAGTTCATATAGGTACTGGGGATTTTCATTCGTCCAGATCTCATGATAGAATTTGGTCCACACAGCATTGTACACATTATCGACAGTCTGGTAGTCTGGATGTCTTCTGATTGGTAAACCATAGAAAGTTGTCTATTCTTTTCAATTTACAATTCGCATCGAGCCCAGCGGTCCAACCCACAGCCCCGCGGAATATGTCTTTGGTAGAATCCACTATTTCTCACGCTGACCCATGTAAAATGTTCCATACTTGCAAATAATGTGTGTGATGTTAATGTAGTAAAAAAGAATAAAACCTCATTCATTTTCAACGAAATATAAAATATTCATCTATATATGTGATATGTTTCGGGTTTTTAAGCCATCTTCAAACCTAAATTGTCAAGTGGGATACTAACGAGGTAACATTCGAGCCGGCAAGGTGTCATTGACGAAATATTTCGGATAACAGTGGTAAAAATTCTAAAATCATAGCCGGGCGAATACGGACGTGTACACGTGAATCAGTAGAATATATAGCAATATATATTGTATATATTAATTAGTATTATTAATTAATATTGCAATTGTATTTATTGTATTTCTTTGCAAATGGAAGAGGTTTTATTATTTTTTACTATATTAACATCCACACAATTGTCATGTTGCCAGATTCTGCAATGCTTTTCTTTCGCGAGTGTGAATTCCCAGAAAACGTTCTTTTTTGTTGTCTATCAGCACGCGAAGGAGGTTTTCTCGAGTGTTTCTTATCAATATCTGTTCACGAGAAAACTTCAGAAAATAATAAACAACAGACTGCAAGAATTCTTGGCTTCAAAAAATTTTTAGTCATGCCGAAAGATTGTTGAGCGCGCGATCCAACCGATCCGCGCGCTCCGTATTTTAAACTTGTATAACTTGGCTAATTTTGCAAATTTTGCCTTGAAACTTGGTACACACATTTTTAAGACCTTAGATAATAAAAAGAACCTATAGAAAAAAAATCTTTTTTTTTCATTCGAAAACCGGAATCCCCCTTTAAGGTAACGCTCCTAATGTATGGGTAGTTGTCACCTCAGAACGCAACTTGTCGCAAAAAAATTCGAATCACTTAGAACTTTTGTAAGGATTCAGAACCCCATTAGTGCCTTCAGAAATTAGTGTTAACCCCCAAATTAGCACCTCAAAGGAACAACATAACAACACACCTATAAAATGACTAATATTGCGGTAATTTTACATCAATATCTATCGTACATATTGTAAAAAGTGTCATTAACATCTGCAATGCAAATTTACTACCTGCGATTTTACCGGAAAATAATAGCAACATCTTCTTTTACAGTACATTTCAGTGTAAATGCAACATACATATCATTGGAATTAAGTCTGTAAAATGAAATTATTATTTTCTCATGTTAATACACCTATAGGTATCATACAGTAATTTATAATTACAACTTAATGAGAGTTAATTGATTTAGTTGTAAAAAGCTCATCATTCACAGTTTGGGGAACTAACGTTAGCAGTTCGCGCCACGGGTTTCCTCTCCCTAATAGGGTTCCGAGTGCCGATAGTTTATGTGGCATTAACCCCTGATTTGTAGGAATTCCTGGCGTTTTTAAGTTTTTTAAGTCGGTCTCGTCTTCCTGCACTCACCGCAGCGGCCGCCTGTAGCCTATCTTTTAAAATACTGACGTCCTGATGTCTAAATGTGCACGATGTGCTGGATATCGGGTAACATACCGACGTTTATGGGTATATATTGCAGGGGGATTATAAAATACTTATGTTTTGATTATTGTATATAAACTTTTCTCCGTTTCCCTCTTGGACTGTTTGTCACCGCGATTTAGTGGTACCCCACATCACGGGTATCCTGTGACCGAGCTTAATTACTAATTTAAAATAAATTGATTCGAGGAGTAATTTTAGATAATTCTGTTCTATTTTTACATATTTTCGTCTGTATCTTGCTTACCGTCTACAATCTACGGTGTCGAATTTCCATAATTTAACACCTTTGCCTAAATATGGATCTATATTTCATTTATGAGAAATTTATCAAGTATTGAACTATTGAGTTCGGTTCAACCGGTACTTAATTGTTTCTACAACTAAAGAACTCTGTACTTTTAATGTTATAGCTTTTTGCTTCATATGCGGAAATTGATATACATTTTGTATGGATCAAAATGTATTCCTAATTTCTGGAACAACAGTATATTATTTTCTGTTGCTGTACCATGCGGTACTTCTTCCGTGGTATTTTTTTTTAACCAGCGCCTTTTCGACACTATAAATGTCAAGAGCAACTACTTTATCTTTTTATAATAAAAAAAAACTTAGATGAATAGCTATAATAAATCTCTCCGTCGATCGTTTATTTATGAGTTTATTTATTGCAGAGAAAATAATTTATTAAACATCTTGATAAATACACCAATCACTACTCCATGTTAGCCAATCAAACATATACACACAGAGAAGTGGTTGTCTAATGTTAAGAAAATTACATTCTTAACATAATTTGTTTGTTTTAAAACAACACATTCTTGTAATACAAATATTTCTTTAATATAAAAGGTAAAAAAATAATGTGAACGGGCCGATAATTGGAGCTTAAGTTTCTCGTCGTATGACCCCTCCTAGAGGGTATATAATCACATGCATGTCAATGATTGTGCTATTATAACATCAATGTACCTGACGTAGAAATGTCCAACCGCTCTTGTATTGATGGAAAAGGGACGCCGGGTACTTTCTCCAGTTTGAAAATAATAATATTCTTCTTAGGATGTCTTTGGATGTTCTTTGCGTTTCATGTAAAATAGTATTGCTTTCGTAATAACATGATTCATATTCAAAAGAAGTAGGTGCATGTTTAATCCAAGAATATCAGCTGATTAATCTAACAATCCAACTTTTTAATTTAAAAGAACAAGTTCAATTTCAAAAATGTGAGTAGCCTATATTTGTTGCTAATTATTTACCACTAAAGATTGTTTTGCTTTGTTAGTATCCGAGATACAGGGGTGTGCCGCTGACGTGCCGGCAACGCAGCGGCGCACTATGTCAAAACAAAAGAATATGAAAAATGTGAGTAGCCTATATTTTTTTGTTAATCTTTTGCTAAGTATTTACCAAAAAGTTTTTTTTGCTTTGTTAGTATCCGAGATATAGGGGTGCGTCGCTGTTGTGCCGGCAACTTTGCGGCGCACTATGTCAAAACAAATAAATTTTAAAAATGTGAGCAGTTTATATTTTTAAAATAAAATAGTAACTTGAATGAAAATGTACTAATAAAAGATGTTGATATCTCGCAAAATATTTAATTGTTGCCACTTGTTTTCATACTGGGAAGTAGCTTCATTTGGTCGACATAGTTTGAATTTATAAGTTTTCAAATCGCGTGGTATACGAACTCTACAAACGTCTACTAAGGTTGGACTTGCTGTTCGGTATTTCCATTAATTAATTAAGCACTAGAAGTTGGTGGTTAAAAATATAAAAATGTTGCTCAAGTTATCAAGATCTCTACACCTTAAAATTAATGCGCGTGATTCGTAAACACCCCTAAGCATAACAATTAACAACGGTATTTTTGTTGTTGTAAAATGACCAAAAATACTAATGACTTCAAAGTCAACAAAAAAGTCGTACGAATGACAAGTGATTTTATATTCTTTTCTTCGTAGAGTCTGGAGATGAAGGCATAAATATTGTGAATTACTGCTACTTTTCGAGAACATTATTTCTATAGACCTAGGGATTTTAAAATGTATTGTAGTTACAAGATAAAAATTATTTTGGATATTTTCAAATTCTAAGAAACAATTCTAAGTCAACTTACAAAAAAACGACCTGACTTTGATGCTCATTGGACTGCAGAGCCTTTAAGGAATTTGATGCGAGTATTCTTAAAAATACAGCCATTTGGTAATAATTGATAGATGGCTTAACAATTGACATAATAACCCGATATTGATGAAAACAAGGGTGGACAACTTTTCCTGACAAATTTTGCCGACACGTCAAAAATTCTCCAACACATCGATTGTTAACTATTGAAATACATATATTGTAATCACATTTTCCTTACTAACTTCTATAGATCTCTTAATTGTCTTAATGGCAGCACAAAAGGCCTTACAAAAGATAATGTTCAAGAAAAAACAGTTGCAAATTAGGGTAATAAAAATTTTGGTGTTAAAACTACAGGAAGGTGGCTAGTAGAAGCAGCGTGTTTCAACTGGTGAATTCACAATTCTCTTACACGTAAAGTCTATGGATTAGCTCAAAAAATAGTTAAAATAAGTCCGGTCCACATTGCGCAACAGGACCAGCAAACTGCAGTGAAAAGACCAGCAAACTGTTGATCGGATATTCACAGATTTCAATTTTTGATAGGATCTTGTAAGCATCGGCGATTATGCATTGTCGAAGAGTCCGTGTAACCTGATCTATTTTCGTGCATCCTCCGATGATCACGGCCATCCATTGTGTTTATAAACGCGCACAATGGACTTGTCGATGGCTGTCGAGGTCCTTTCATACGGGGCCACCGTTAATAGTTTAAATAGCGTGCTTTATGTGATCATACAGATCTACCTTTTTTCTTCTCTGATGGTCGTCGCTCTTTTCTTCGGTCCTGTGCCACCGGCGAAAAAATAACGCACCAATTCGTCGGTGCTCTGAACCGCGCTACCATAATGGGCCCTTAATTGTTCATTTTTTGTCGACGGAAACCTGAAACTATCAACTTGACGTAGGTCAAGAATGCGTGAGCCCATTTACCAGATGCTTTACATACCACTATCTATTCATATCTGTTGAACTACAGGTGTGCTCCCAACTTGCTCTACGATATTCGATGAAGCGTGGTAATTTATTATAATGGGATTCCCAAAGTCAACGTAAGGAAATACTATAATATTGTTTCAGTTGGCCAGAAACGATGGACAGCAAGTTAATTTTTTGACGGAGTGAACATTGGATTGTGTTTATCCACAATTGATGTAGTTGAGGAGAGTCACAAGCCTTTCACAGGACAATTTATTATATACTTAGCATAATAATATTCGCATAAACAAGTAGACAATCTACAAAAAGGTAACAATAACAATTAACATCGGTAATAGATTAAAGTATCGCATTTTGACACTAAATTCAAGACCGTGAAAAAACACGGCATTGACATATAACCATGGCAACCCTTAACGCCCGCGCGGGCCTTAAGAAGCAGTTTTTGCCCCGTTATCTAAGATGTAAAATGTCACTTTATGATCATGTAGGACATAAATAGATATATGTTCTACATCAGGTATACACATATGCACTAAACGGCGGCACACTGCCCACATTTATTTGAAATTTGCACAGTTGTCAACGTAAGTTATTTTTTTTTTGTCTTGTTTATTTTAAGGATAGTATTACATATACCAGATATTATTTTTGTGGCACATACTGGTGATTTCAAGAATACAATGGTTCTAGCATAGGTAAGGACAATAAAACATATTTTCTGAACGACAGGACATACACGGCACAGAAAACAAAATTTGAGAAAGCAGTGAGGAACTATCAAGTTTACTGTGTAGAAGTTTATATAAAAATGATAAGGTGATGAAAAATCTCCTGTTTTCCAAGGAGTGAATATTGAATCTTGCGAGCAGGATCATATGATGACACCACAGGGAGGATAGTAACCATGGCCACGATACGACAGAAACTTTGTAAACTTCCTCTGAGCTTATCCAACTGCTAGCTGTTAAAAGACGGAGCCCTGGTAGTTCTGAAATACCAGAAGAAAGTAAACACCAGACCACAGTAGCTTACACTCTTCCGAATGAGAAAGGAACCATCATCCAAGTTAGCAAAATAACATTTTTGAAACGTTCGACATCTCAAGGAAACGAGTATATGTACTCATTGCTAAAATGCAGAATGGTGACACGTGCTTCACTGATAGAACAACAAGCCATAAGACCAAATTTACAGAAAGTGATTGACAAGATGTGAAAGCCCATATAAATTCTATACCAAGAGATGTTGGACACTTCTCACGCACAATATCCGCTAAAGAATATCTAAAGAATATGACAAAAGTTGCATTCTGGGATATCAAAAACGCAGCTGACGAAGTACTCAATACATCAAAGGTGCAGACTGCAGATTAGTAAAGCGGTCATGATTCGATGCGACAGTTAACATCCGGCAAGAATTAAAACCAAATCGTCATATTCTGGCGAACGAATTAAACATTTGAAAGAAAGGAAACCCTTTAAATTATTTGAAAATATTGGAATTACGTACATTGGATCCTGAAAATAAAGTTTCCGACAATAAAAAAAGCCTTGCTTCGATGATACCCTATTTAGAGGACTCGCAGCACCAGCAATTCTACAGAAATTTGTTGCAAATTACTACCACGCTTGAGGCGACTCAGCAAGGAACAAATACTCATAAATTTTAAGTCAATAACTCAGCAAGAAAGACTTGGCACTTAACACCTTTCTAAGTTGTTTTCGTATTTATTTTTTGGCGTTGTCTTTCAATAAAAGTTTTTTATAACATTGGAAATTTGTTTTCCGTTGTGAACTGTATAAGTGTATAAAAGTGTGTAAAATTTAGCACGAATTATTCCTTTATGTTTTATGAAGTTTATTTTGAATAACTAAAAAGTATAATTTTGGCACTTAGCTCCTTTGTAACTTGTTTTCAATTGCAGACTGCTATCGAATGTAAAAAAGAGACCATGCACTAGTAAAGTGAAAGTGCACGTGAGCGTTGTGCCAGTCATTTTGTGATCAGAATCGACCGGTAACAGTTTTCTTGTAAACGTCAAGATTTTACATTTCAAAAATAGATTGTCTCTCTGACAATAACTGTCAATCTAGTTTAGTTGATTCTGTAGGCACAAGCAGTCATCCATATTAGGATGGAAGTAAAGATCTTCAAGTCGTTTGCAAAAAGCACTTCCTTAGTACCAATGCATGATTCCAAGTCATGTATGAAGATTAAGAACAAGAGGGAGCCCAAGTTCGAACCTTGTGGTACACCCGATGATGCTTGTAAATTATCGGTAATAAAACAATTATATTGCACATATTGCTGTCTCGAGACGTAGGATTGAATTAAATAAAGGGCCAACAATGAGAACATGTTGACAGTACATAGGTATATTAAAAGTTAAAAGTTTTAACTTAAAACTGTTCTGTAAAATTCAAAGTTGTAGTAAGTGTGGTAGTACAGGTTTGTCAACCCAATGATTAGGTGGTTGATTTCAACAGTTTATTTTTCTATGGTATGAAGAGTTGTGCCATCTTGTGGAAAAAAACACTGCTGCAGTTGCCCACAAATTGTTGCAAGAGTTGTTTGCATAAATTGTTATTGACAAAACCATTATTAATTAAATATATACAAAATCAGATCATACATTATGATCTGGCATTCCTGGTAAAATAGTCCTGTGATCGCAACTTCATTAACTTATGAATCAACGACTTAATATCCCATATTTTAATAGGTTCTAAATATTTCATTAGTGGTCATTTTCTAATTTCGCATGTCAGAATAACAAATGTATAGTGGTAATTAACAAAGTTTAGACTTCGCAAACGTCATAAGCAATTATCTGTACTGTGAATAGTATGCAAGTTCTGGTAGAATATCACGACGGACGTCTTTCCAACCAAAACAATGGCAATAAACAGAAAATATATATATAAACCCGCAAATAAAACCCTATACTTATTGTGACATCCATTGTATCTCTTCTTTCCCACGAGGGCACTATAATTAGACAATGTGAAGCCATCTCTAATCGTGGCTTATACAATGGTTCAAGCAAATCCCATTAGAGCCCATTAGCAGACGCAGCCAGCACAGGTCTCCAATGCTCCTACACACTCCCTACACATTTGAGAAAGGTCTTTGGTCTGTGATTCCTTGATGCCTAAATTATGTACATAGCGCACGTAATTGCAAAGGTAACGAAGTACGCACGTGAGTAGCGAAGGGCCAAGGGTGCAGGGGTTGCGGTCCTCACCTCAGGTTTGGTCAGCGGCAACCCCGTCACGAGCGTCGGTCGTCATGGCACCACTATGCCAGGAATAATTGGAATGCACAATGACGGGCAGCGGTTGTTTCATTACAAGGGGTAGTAATTACATACAATGCCTTAACTGTGCCGAATGATCGCATTACATGCGAAGTCTAATTAAATGTAGGGCGGCTGACCTTATAGTAGGCGTATAGGTGCGCTGCACTTAGTAATGCAATTGTCTAAATGCATAGTTAACCTATAGCAATATTAATATTACAGGTAATAATTTGGTAATTGAAAACTGGACTGTCTTAGTTCTAAGGATATTAGCACGAACGGTAACCGAGAATGTACAGGTTAGAATAGATTCATGTAAAATTGCCGCCAAGTACAATAAGGCTGCACCCCTCTATCGGTAGTAAATGAAAATTAGCCCACAGAACACGTTTCAAACTGAATTTTATTGCAAATAGCTCCAGTCCGCCTCACCTGAGATCTGGTTATTCTGGTTACCTTTTTAGCCCGTCATTCTAGTCGTGTTCTGAATTTTGCACATAAATCTCATTTATATCTATTTTAGGACAAATAAGACGAAGAGTCTGTTTCTAGTATTTAATTAATAAGGTTCTATTGGTTACAGCGTTTCTGGTATGAACCCGTCTTCAGACCAAGCGTCACTTGCGTTTCGAGTTGTCAACAATGAGGTTAAGGAGCACAGAAACAGTGTGTATGCATTCGAGGCGACCTAAAACATGTAGTCACGATTCGAACAAATAATCAACACGAGGACATTCGAAACATTAGACAGACGCGCGTCAGCGTCTCCAACCTTTTTACTCTTGCGGAACCCTTTAAATTGGGTTGGAACCTGGCGGAACCCCAACAAAAAAATATACAATAAACTTTCCGAGCCATATCGAGTATTTTTGTCAAGAGCAAAATGTGTAACGCTGTTTTTCAAGTAACCAGATACAAGTCTGTAAAGAAAACCAGTTCAATTATTGAATATTAATTACTACTTTGAAAGTAAAGTACTACGTTTCTTGTAAAATTTTAAAAATGCTCTGTAAAATTACGGTGGTACTGTTGTAATTTCACAGGAAAATGTATTTGGAATATGTGTATTCTGTAAAAACAATACAGAACTATAGCTGGTATCCAATAACCAGCAATGTTACAGTTGATTTTTCTTTTACAGCTTCTTTGGTAGTTTATTACATTCATTTTGTGTAACATTGCAGATATTTCTCTCTAGGTATAAACTTATTTATTCTTTTTACTTCCTTCAAGTATTACCAAAAGACGGGAAAAGTAAATACAAATCAAAAAATACACTTAAATTCACTAAAAAAAATTAAAAAAATTCTTTGGTCAAAATACAAACATTAAGAAACATTTATTCTGAGTCAAAAGTTTCATATGGAGCTATTGATAACCAGTTAATATTCCTTAAGAAGTTAGAGCCATTTAAAAGATTGTTTTATTAATATTAGTTATTTTTCAAAATATTGAAAAAAATAAATAAGTACTTATGAAATATTTTAGTCAAAACAATAATTACGTTCTGAGAAAGAAAAAGTGTGGTAATAAACATCCAACTAGAAGAAATTTGTATACACTAATTTCACTAATTTGCTCTTAAAGTTTGTTAAAAAGGAAAAAGCTTGCTCATACATACACAATGTTGACGTTAAACTGATACAAGGTAATTTGTAACTCGAAGTGAAAATTAAATGCAAAAGCTTACTAAATTATAAATCAAAATATGTGAAGAACTTTTAAATTTGGTTCATTGTCAAAATTAGTACTGACTTCAATTTAATTGAATTAATTTTTGGTAAATTAAATGGAGTCACGAAATTTGAAATTACACTTTAGTGTCCTGTCAAGAATTGCAAATCTCTCTGTATATTTATTGATTTTCTATGAATGGAACCGACATAATTCTTGTCATAGAAGCTCAAAACATATCTGCAATGTAAGGTTATATTGAAAATCACCACGTACACTCTGCTCTTCTCCTCAAGTACCATTATGAGCAGCATATTCAAATTGTAGGTTTAATTTGTCACACATTTGGAAAGGCAAACATATTGAAAACAACAAATGTTAGAGTTTCACCAAAAGTCTGCCAGATTGTTGTTTTCTAGAGGTTATTTTGTTTTTCTGTAATAGATAATTGTAAGTAATAATGTCAATTCAAGTTAATGAATAGTCTAGAATGTTGCCTGTTTGATGTAATATCAACAGTGGTTTATTGGGTTAGAAGGGCTTCAAATCAAAATTATTTACGGATTGGACCTTGTTTATTAAAACAATATTTAAAATAATAATGGCATGCTAAAATAATACACAAAAACAACACTGAATATTGTGCCCATGAACCGGCGACTGACACCGCTATTTGTTACTATTTTTCCACGGAACCCCTGACGACATCTCGCGGAACCCCAGGGTTCCGCGGAACCCCGGTTGGAAAACTCTGGTCTATAGACTATGGTAAATGGATTTATTAACATCACTTTATTAACATGGTAGGTCAGCGTAAATGTACCCCTTTCAGCTAGAAATGGCCGGTGTGGTTTTGAGAAGTATCTATTACTTTTTCTTGTTGTTTTTGACGTACTTTAAAACGATTTTCCTCGCGGTTGAAATGTATAATAGAAAGTAAGCTGTTCTCTACAGGTTCGAGCAAACGGACTTATTTGCCCATTCCAGCAGTAAATAACAAAAACGGTTTTATCTTTATGTGAAAAGGAATTTCGTCAATCGTGAATCTTGTTAACAAAGTACAAACTATGAAAGATAAGGATTTATGTAGTACAAACGATGATTAAGTAATACTAAAAATAGGATGTATGTACACATTTTGGACGTATTTCTATTCACTATAAGAATGTGTAATACATAAAACATAATATGTAATAATATAAAATCACGATTAAGTCACGTGTATATAACACCGCCTAGCATAAAAATCCACATCGCAAAATTTGTCAGTTTGCTGCCCTCTCGATAGAACATTCTCGGAGCATCGATAGAAAGCGAACGTGGACACTCCGGAGCGTGGTTTTTGAAAATACCCCCTAAGAACCGTTGCCGAGCGAATTTGTTGTTAAACCTTACGACTTGGTAGTTAAACTACGCACTTTCATATGCAATAACGACAACATGTATTCGCACGTCACAAAACCGCAATTGGTGGCTAAAAGTTGTGCCAATGCAAAGAATACAGGAAACTGTACTCCGTGACTTCGTGTTGTAATCAGGAATTTTATTAGACCAGCGTGTCTGCTCCGATTACACAACCGCGTGCACGCTCTATGCCTGAACAACACTGTAGCCTGTTGTTACGTGCGGGAGCTAGATCGTGAATTTCTCATGGATAAATTGTGGCGTTTCACAGAAAAAAAAGCGCTTGGAAACCGTCACCTTGCAAACCGCCGACCGCAAACGAAATAAAATCAACGAGTTCATAGGTAACATGATATCAAGGCAACTGCGCAACGAGGAGTATTAGACCATTTCAATGGCTGAAGAGTAGAGACAAAGGGCGCAAAAACCATTGTAATCAGTGAACTGGTCCAGCGCACTTGTAATTCAAGCAAAAGTGTAACCGGATACCAACCGAACACGTAACCCTTTTTTTGCCCGAAAAGTGCTGTTATTTATTATATTATGCGGTGGCGTGGCGCGGTTACGGCCTTATTGACTTCCCGCTGCCAGGGGGCGCGCTATCGCTCCGGGAAAATAATTGATTCCGGTGTATTCGATTTGTAACAACGCACAAAAAACGCGATTGGCGGTGACATTCATTTGGCTACTCATGAAAGTATCCCGTTACCGACGTGATGAATAGCGAAATTGACGATCAAATTTGGGGATATTGTATAGGGCGCGCGATACTGGGAAATATAAATGCACCTATTCTAACAAAAAATGTATATAACTCAATATAAAATATAACAAATTAATGATGGCCGTATTATTAATGCAGTTCATTGTTTACTTAAGAATTTTTTTAAATTCTTTTTTGTGCGCCTTTTTGTCGACATTTTGTACGATGAGAAAAATAATTTATTAAAAATATTCAGGGGTTGCTACCGAAAAAAAATATGTTTTTACCACTAATGTTGCTAAGTGTGGTGTTACGGTTTGTACAAGCAAAGAAGTTCATTTACTCGAACATATCACTGAATAATGATCACTTTATTATGGGGAATATCGGCCCGATAAATTAGGTATTCTCTACGACAAATTGTGCACGACAAAATATGTACCCAGCACGACAAATTTGGTATTTCCCACGACTTGTTAACACGACGGAATATGTATTCAGCACGACAATTAGGGATTCTTTACGACAGTTTAATTGACTAGCACGACAGATGATGTTATATTACTTTTTTAAGCTGTTTGCGAAAAGTATTGGTTATATTGATTTGATTTTTCAGTTTTAATGATTTAATATAGCTTTTTAAAACTTAATTAACAGCTGTAGTGTGGGGTATGCAAAAATGTAATCAAAACACAAATAAAATTTATAATATTGTATTTAAATAAAGGAACAAATACACAACAATTCAAGTACAATTCATATATACACTGTGGGCCAAAAAAAGTAGTACACATTTTCAATTGCTCATATTTCCAAAGATTTGAAGTAAATTCAAGCATATCTTTGATAAACTAATTGCTGAAGATTGAAAACATACCATATAATTTGCAATAGATGAACGTTTTTATTCAATGTAATGTTGCTTTATGTATGGCTATGCAATATTTCTGATAATATCGGGTCAATTTAATGTGAAATGGAAGGTGTAATGAAATTAGTAGGTAATGACATTTGTTTTCTTTTGGTCAAAAGGAACAGTAGAGATTTTATAGCATCGTATACAGGGTGAAATTTTGAAACATCGTTTTTTGCTGTTTTTACTGAAAAGGCCAGTTGGACGTCTGCATACAAATAAAAAACGATTCCATTGCATAGGCACCAAAAGTCCAATTACAAACTTGGGTTATCTTTAAAGATGGTGGGGAAACCATTCAACGTTTAGTTTTCAATCTCTGATTTTGAAATTTTTAAAGGATTTTTGTTACCTGTTTTTCATATTGTACTACAATTATTGGGCTGTAGATTTTTGCACATTTTTATGTTTTTGCAACCAAAAGATTAAATTTTGCTTTTTAAGTGATTTGGAACTAAAATCAACATTGTTTTTTATTCAACCAAAATTATGGCAGTTTGCTTTCACATGTCTAACGGCAGGTCTTTGCTGTTCGTTTTTCACGTAAAAATTACATCTTCAAATAAATAATATCTAAAGAAAAGGAACAACACAATGTATTCAGGCTGGCTTCAGGCTGATGTTGGAAGTGCGCTTTATTTAACCATGACATAAAAATAAAAAATCTGATGTGGCCAGGCACATGACTTTATCATACAATATATAAAATTAATAGTTTAGCTGCATGAGAATCTATTTGACTGAGATAAATCCTGTCTGCATTAAAATTAAACTAGTTAGCCAGGATTTGACAGATATTTTGATAGTCAATAGTATCAATCGAAGGTATTGTCAAAGCATCAGCATTTGATACTACCTACTGTAATCAGAATAATAGTTGTTTATCTCACAAGTGCCGAAAGTACGGAATAGCACAACGAGCGGTGATGCGGCGCGTCACCGATGACGGAGCGTCGTCGTCGCATGTGAACGATTCGCGCTATATAGTTTTCGGCAGGAGTGACATCAACGTTTTTTGTGTTGCTTTTTGAGAAATACGTATTTTCAAAAAAATTCAAAAATGGTTATATTTTGCCTTCGGTATAGAAAATGTTAGTAGGTTGATACCACTTCTACGAAATGTCAAGTTTAAAAAGCTAATTCAAATTCTGACAGATTTATATTCGTTCATGACACTGTAGATGACGTTCCATAGCGGTTCTCCGAGTGTGACAGCGTGGTGAAAGCTATAGACATTTCTGTCAGCACAAAAAAAATATTTGTCAAAATCCTGGCTACTATGTACACACATAAAAATTTTACGGAGTGAATTCGCACGTAGTTAATCGTACACAAAAAGGAGTGAAATTTTCTTCGAAAATCAGTTGATTGTATCTTAAAAATTGTTGTTATACATAATTTCGGAGTTAATTTAACTACACAGCAGGTAGTTGAAAATAGTTGATATCCGACAAGGTGAAAATTTTCACCGGCTCCAGCACGATGGTGTGAAATAAAAATTAACACCACCCAGGGTGTTGAAATAACTGAGAAAAGGAGAGAAAATACTTTTTTTTATTCATTCAAACTCCGCGTGGAGTGAACAATTTCCAAAATGGTACGATTTATTTCTAAAAGTGAAAAATTTGCCCTCTTGGCAACAACAGTACGTCATAACGTCGCCACGAAGGCGGTCGCTTCGCAGTTCGGCCACGGGACTTGTGCTGTAGGTTAGGAGTGAGGTTAGTTTTTGATTACTTGTAATATATTACATATTAGTAACCTATTTGGCATGGAGCAGTCTATTTTCATCTCCGTGTTAAATTACGAAAACAATAACGGAGAAATTTTAGGTTTCGTCGCATTTAATACGACAAGTATGTAACGACAGGTAGGTACTTGTGCGTTGTATATTACCCATTGGTTGTGGGCTTTTATATTTTTGAACATTTCAGCTACATTATAATCATAGTGACTGTCATTGAAGATTGAGACGTATTGACCGCACCCTGTGCCAGGGGATGAGGTTTAATTACCAATTAATAAAATATATGTTCGTAAGTTTTACTTACTACGAATGTATCTGATAAGTATTAATTCCCATTTGTATTACAGTTTTCTTGTCTTAAAAATTAAGTATAGAAGAAGAAAACGCACATTTTACTATTCCATGAACGTCACGGCAAGTGGAAAGCAAAATTTACACCAGTTTTTCACCACGAATTCAATACATATGTAGGAGAAGTCACCAACAACTTGCCACAAAGGTACAGTGATACATTTTAAGCAATGTAAGATATATTTTCAAACAAAATAGTTATTGATATTGCAGCTTGAGACATATTTACCGCCTCCGTGTGCCAGGGGATGGAGTGACAGTAAAACTGATACATGTTTAGTCACGTAAGTATTATTTACTACATATACAACTGATACGCATTAATTTGGTTTTGTATTACAGGTTTCTTTACCATTAGAACTTAAAAAAGGAAGAAGAAGAGCATTGCCTGTTGCAGTTGACAGACAAGACGGTGTACTACTGATTATTATTTATAGTATATTTATATGTAAGTATTGTGGAATAGATATAATATTGAACAAAATAAAGGATTGATATCTAAATTACATGAGTATTTAAATTAATAACTTTTCTGTGTTACAGTCACTGTCACTAAAAAACAACTAACTAAACTGTTGTTTCTTATTGACTAGTGATCAGAACACAGAAAACTGATTAATTGGCATATTTTTTATTTTTGCTGGCCCCCGCATCATTTCTCCCTTTGGTATAAATTTAACTCCGTATAGGATAATTTTAACACCCGCGCGGTGAAAACAACCAACTCCCTAAAGATTTATTTTCAACTCCTTTTCAAATAATAATAACTACAAAAGGAGTGAATGTACTCCCTAAAAATTCAACTCCGTCCGATCTAACTACATGCGCAAATGGTCGCGAGGGAGATCCATAGCGGTGTTGAATCGGTGTTAAATCCAACTCCGTATTTTTATGTGTGTATGTAGTTTCATATCAATGCAGATGCGACCGATCTCGATCAAATAGAATTTGCTCTTGCAGCTAAACTATTAATTTTACCAAAAAATGTCATAGGCATAAATTATTCAAAATTTCCTCCGCTTTAATTTATTATTTAACTATTTTGACGAAATTACAGAAATGGCGGCTCATCTGCAAAATCCTTGAAAAAGGCGTAGAATAAACTACCAGTTCCTTTGGACCCTTTTGAACCAAAAGCTTTTCAGCTCTAAGTTTGGTCATAAAACTTCTAAATATGAACTTTCGTCGCGATACCTTTAGTAGTTTCTCCGGAATCGTTGCCACAAAAATCGAGTACACACATACGCACACACACACACATACACACACACACACACACACACACACACACACACACACAGACATTTTTTTGTACCTTGGTCAAAAATGTTCAGGGGACCCAAAAAGATCTATTTCCGCTAAAATATCAATTTCTTTTTTCGGCATGATTACAATACTTTACATACTGCGTATGATAAAGTAAAAAGAATACTTGACTGAATTAATGTAACATACTCAAAAAACTTTGATTCCAGCTCCAATTCAATGTTAGCAAAAACAAGCAAAAGAACAAGAACAAGTAACATACGTCTAAAATTTACAGCTAAACAACAAGTGTGATACATCATAAGTGAAACTGAGAAAAATACCACCTAAAATAATAAATTCACGATCCACGATCATTAAAGATAACTTACGTACAAGTTAGATTTCTCTTGCGTTGCAATGTTTTTGTTATAAACGTCATCTTCCACTAGATTTTACTAAGCACAATAAAAGAACATCGTTTAAAGATTTCAGCCTGTATAAGAAAAAAAATCATCCTGTTATATGATGCTATAAGATCTCTAATGCGATTTTTACCAAAACAAGACGAATGTCATTAGTGTCATTACATTACCCATTGATTTTAATACACCTTTCATTTCACACTAAATTGACTCGATATTATCAGAAATGTTGCATAGCAAACATAAAGCAACATAACATTGGGTTGAAACGTTCTGTTATTGCGAATATGGTATGGTATCAATCTTCACAATACAACCATTTCGAATTCTAAAGAAATATTTGAATTGACTAAATATTATTGGAAATTCGAATAATATAAAATTTCTACCGTTTTTTTTTTGCCACAGTGTATAATATCCGTAGATTCTATACAGAAATAAACTAATATTTGAATTACTGTCATGAATTATTGTGTATTTAAATATTTTTATCTTTTGATTTAGTAGAACATTTAGTAGAATATTTAGTACCCACTTCAAGAACTTTTTGTTTAATTGTTGTCATGATTTGCTTCGGTCCAGTCCTTTTATGAAGTTGTTTGTGTTGTGAGTAAAATTGTTCATAGTTAGGTGACAATGCATCTAGATATCAAAGCATTTCACAAATTTGCAAGTATTTAATTTGTCAAAAATACAATGGTCGAAGCTAAGTGACTATCCTGGCCAACAATGAACAAAATCGAGCAAGTGCAAACTATTTTTGGTAGGGTTTTCCATAGACTGTTCGATTGTGTTTATTGATGGCACTTAGCTTAGATTATTGTATTTTTGACAAATTAAGTATCCGCTTAGAAATATGTGAAGTACTCTGACTCAATAGTTCATTGATTATTTTTGTTATGTAAGTAATTGTGGTATGTAAATTTATTATCGTAAACAAACAATATTTTCTTTTTAATATGATTAAATTAAACGTATACTCGATTTTGTGCCGCTTGGGGTATTGTTCATGCACTGTATCAATCGATCTCAAATTTCACAGCAATCAATATTGATATAAATGAACAAATTGACAAAGTCCTGCTTCAAAAAATATCAGTAAAAAATAAGCACCAGCGAAATTGATATAATAAGAAATGTTATACGGTCGAACTTGAACTGTAAAAAATACTAAAAGTTGAACTTTTGCAACTGACGAATATTTTAGTTAAACAGATCATTTTGATCAAAACAAGCAATTGCCTAAAACTGTTCGTTTTCTAGTTGTGTTTTATTGTCCATACTATCTCTAACTCAAATCATATATAATTTATTATTATAATTTACCTGAAGACTGACTGAACAATAATTTTATATACAGAATAATTATCAATTATTCCGAACGTCTGCAAACTTAAAAACAAATTACACATAATCACACTTTTAAAGGTAGCACACTGTATGAGTATGGAAGAAGTTTTGTACGGCTGGCCTAGCGGCGCTGCTTGCCATACTGTCATTTATGCTTTTCAGGTAAAATCACATAGTTTGTTGATTTGATTGTTTAAATATAAATATTGTCGTTCATTTACATTTGTTGTCGTTAAATCATATATTATGCCGTTTGTTTACATTTTCTGTCGTTCAAACACATATTTTGTTGGTCAAAAGTATATTTTGTAGTTAATGTACCAAAATTTGTCGTGCGAACCACTAATTTGTCGGGGCGAAAAATGCCACCCGTTGATTATTTACATGAAAACAGAGAGAAACTGATTCTGGCATGCCTTTTGTAACAATCAGAATATGAAGGCAAAGTTCGTGAATTGAGTCAAATAAGAAAATCACCACCAAAATAATCATGAAATTACAAGAATTTCTGCGTTCATATTCTACTAAAACAGACAAAAAATGGAAAATTAAACGTTATGTGTTATTTTATTCCCGTACCCATCGGGTTAGTTTATATTTTCCCTAAAATTAGATGAAGTATTTAATGAAATATTTATGTACATATCCAATTATTTATATTTATGTACCAACTCAACATTTAGAAATCTGAGTATTGAGTAGATATTAAAACTCATTGTTTTCGGTAGGTATTGAGTACAATACTCAGTACTCAACATTTTGAAATTGAGTATTGACTAGATTAGTCAATACTTTCTTTTTGGGTGAGTATTGAGTACTCTACTCAGCACTCAAAATTTGAGTATTGACTAATCTACTACGGACTCATGAGTAGAGATTGCTCTACTCTGGTATTGACGCTATTTTTATCGCTAACTTATTTTTAGGGGTAGAAATTTGAGTACAGAAGTGAATGTTTATAGCTGCGTTCGTAAATTTCATCACATCAACATAAGGTTTTTACAAACTGTAAGGCCATTAGCAAAAATAAACACTATCATGGATAACTGAAATTCTTAATATTTCTTCTTGAAATACTTTTTTCTGAAAAGTGCAAACGGTAATTACTATATTAGAAAAACAATAATCGTACAGTAATGAACAATAACGAATTAAATAAACCGGCAAAGATTTGTTGGAAACTAAAGAAAAACATACAGTCCAGATTTGTGTTCATATCCAAAAATGATTTCACAGCTGTTACAATGTTTTCTCTTTGTCATAAATTTTAGCATAAAAAATAATAATTGGATTAATTATTTTTCAATGTGCTATAATTCTCGTGTACGCAGTCCTTTTCTGATAAATATCCGTTGAATGGGATAGGTAGCCTCTACGTTCCGAAAATGGAGTCAACACATTATTAAACATTGCTATTAACTTAAAATTTAAAACATATACTTACAACGCAATATTGTAGATAAACAAAATTAGCTTGTCGTAAAAGTTAAAAATATATAAAGCAGCCATATACAATTTATTTTTGGTAGGTACATCTGCAGTTTCAACGGTAGCCAGATATGTTCCCACTTTTATTACTCTTCATATTGGAAAGTATCGAATATCACCGAAAATACCCCTTTCAAGGCAAAAATAACAAATTTCCCTCCATTCATTGTTCACATCTTCCCACAAAATTACGAAATACGATATCTTGCATCTGTTAACAAACAACCACAAGGGGTAACGTACTCTTTTTTATTTTTGAAAGTTTAATTATTTTCCCACCACTGTATAAAACTCTAAAATATAATGCAAACTCTGTATATACAACAAATTGTTTTATCGAAATTCTATATTATTTTGTATGTAATTGAGCTTTAATTTTGGACAAACTTCTCTCCCTTGTTACGGTTGCCAAAAAGATGGTAAAACAAGGGATGTTTTCGCAGTTAAATAAACACTTCTGTTATGCAAACAACCCGTTCCGAAAACCTAAATGTTTCCATCTCCGAGCCAACCGAGCCCCTGGGTGGGATCGGCCAAGTAAAACAAAAGTATATTTAGAAAAGAAACACTTTTTCCTAATCGAGGAGGACACGAACCACGGCCACAGTTGAGAAACATGGGTTTTTACAAACACAATACCGAAACCCTAGCAAAAATCAAGATTTCACACGAAATTTACAAGCGTTCGCACAACCCCTCAAACGAATAATTTCTTTTCTAAACCCTTTTGCCCATTCCAATTTCACATCGATAATTCTAATTTAAAGGGTTGTAGGGTATTGAAATTGTGAGAAAAAACTTGTAATGACATAATAGGCTAACCCTTGCCCCCTTTTAAAGTATAAATCGTGACCCTAAGTCGATCAAATAAATTCTTTTCATTATGGAACTACCTGGTTTGGTCATTTCCGGGTTTTAGTTTTAAAATCAGGTCTGTCTGTAGTATGTACGATATGTACTCTTGCATGTATTGATTCAAAATACTATTAAATGAGTTTGACCTGTGTTGCATTTGAGAAAATATCGTATTACTTGAGAGACAACTCCGTAGGGCGTGTGCTAATCGTAGGTAGATGAAGAGCTATCCTGATAGTTTAGGTTAGATAGGTGACAAATTGAACATACCTGTTCTATTGTCATTCGAAGGGAACATCCCTATAATGTGTACGACAATATATCCAATCTGTCGTCAGGATTGACAATAAATCTAATTTTAAAAGAGATGTATTCGCGTAAATGCTATAGTATAAATGTGGCAGGATGATATTAGATCCTGTGTTGATAATAAATATTACAAAACCGTCACTGGGGGGTTTTCGTACAAGCATTCTTTTCTGCCCACAAAGAGTATAAAGTATAAGATCATTGTAGGTGTAAAACATATTGAGATATTTTGCATAGGCCCTATTTTCAGACACAATAGCAAAAATATTAAAAAAAAATTTATTAAAATTAATTGTGTTAATTATTTTCACAAATCCTCGGACACCTTTAATTATTAAAATTTACAGTTTCATATCAAAATCAATTTTCGGCCATCAATTGTTGTTTACTTGTAAAATCATCAACATTTAAAAACAATCAATCCCATATTTGTCTTGTTGTTTTAAATAGCTTAGCTTTACATAGGAAAATTTTTAAGAAAATGCACTTTGTGTATTATGTAAAATAATCATTTTCGATAGATTTCGACAAGTATGGAAGTTTTCACGGTTGTTTTGGAGGAAAATAATATATTAATGTGCAAAAACATGATTTTATTATATTGGTCAAACCAAATGTCCTCAAATTTCAAAATAGTCTAAGAGTACCTAACCCTTAAAATTTGTATTTATATGAAATCAAGAAAATTGATCCATATCGCCTTTTCTTATTTTAGTTCCGAAATAGAATACCGAAGTCAAGTCATTCTGAGTAAAAAGTTTCATTTAGAATTATTTGTTTTTCAAATCATTAAAAATTTACAGAGTGAAATATTATCAAAACAAAACTATTATAATGATGAAACGTAAATAAATAATAATAATTAGTTGTTACAATAATTGAAATAAATTGAATAAATGATGAAGAAACAAATAAATCCACATGAATCTTTTACTGTTATTATCTGGGTATATAGACAGTAACTTATTTGGAGTAAAGCGCTGCATATGGTCTAGCTTTTTAATTCCTTAAGAAATTAGAGTCATTTTTATTATGATTGTTATTTGCATTATCAATAACTGCGGACAAAATTGGAACATTTATGTTATGTGAATTGTGCGGTTTCATTGACGGTTTAATTTTATACAAATAACTGTAGTATAAAACTGGTAATTCCAATGATTTGACATCAACACAAAAACCATTCAAATTTCAATTGATTGTTACTTTTGCACCAAAAAGGTTGTAGTTTCATGCAAAAATTACAATAATTAGTTACTACCTATGGCCAGTTTAAAAACCGACTGCGGCACTAGTATTAGAAGCATATAGAAGTATGGATGCAGAATTGTCAAATTCCTAGGAGGGATTTGTGCTATTTCAAGTATTTCAACCAGAAAAAAAAACATTACCTTTACTTTTTTTTACTGCATTGTTGTTGCAGTTTTATCATACCTGAACTGCATATTTCCAGTATTTGTTCTCTGTGTGTGGGGCAGAGCAGTCCTTCTCCGATTATCTTGTTCTTTTTGTGTTTTTTGCAAATGTTTAAATTTTATGGTCTTACACGAGATAATTTTCGAGAAAAACTTAATTTTGGCAAACGTTGACTTTGTGAATGGAATGTGAATAAGCGTTTTAAACATTCTTAGGCATTGGGGTGAGTCGTTGTCCATAATTCCTAAATTACGTTTCCTTTGTCTCAACTTTTTCGTAAGTTTGTGGTACTTATGAACCATGTGAAATTTTTGGGTCCGAATTTGGTGTATAGAAAATCAATCTAAAATACCTACACAATCACTTTCCTTTCCCAAAAGTATGTGTCTCATATTATTTGAGTTTACAATATTTAGGTGTTACTAAAAAATTATTTTACGTACGGTTATCAAAATTTAACATCGTTAAATTCAGAAATTAGGTAAGTTGTTAAAATTACTAAATTCCAGACAAAAAAAAGATCAATTTGTTCCAAAGTTCCATCCAACGTTCATGTTTAGAATAACTACGGCATGAGTTCAACTGTTATCTCCAAAGGTGGTGTATTAATGCCAAAATCGCTACACTCTGCTGTTGGTGTAATAATTAGGGATTATTGATTTCCGTAATTCCATCACTCGTGTCGGAATTTGGACAAAATACGTACAATTAATTGTAATATAGCAAACGATATGTTATTTTCTTGTGTAAAGACAGCAATAGAACCATAGGTATGAATTAATTCTAATCATGTACACAATTCCGACACACATGTCTGATTTAAGGACATGCTAAGTATATTTACATGTACCTACTCCCGACATCCCTAAATTTGTAAATCCACCGTATTATTATGAAAATATAAAGCATTTTTAGTCAGCCTAAATAGATATTATTAGAATTTTCTGAATTACTGTTATATCCTGTAGCGATGTAAAAAGAAGTCGTATTGCAGTTACCTTATAAGGAAAAAACAACTTTTAGCATAATACTCAATCATCAAGATCAGTCAAACTTTTAGGTTATATTTTGACCGTTAGAACATTGGTAGAATAAGAAACGATTGTGGGTTGATAAGTGTAATGTAATATTAGCAAACGGGATGCCTTAAAATAAAGCTCAAGTTGTAGATTTTTTATTTTATCCAATTAAACAGAAATATCTCGGAATTTAGGACAGTGTCTGAATTTAAGACATTTACCTTACAAAGTTCTTGCGTTTGACACACGGGAGGTGAATTACAATGTGTGCATAAAAAAGTCAATATCTGCTATTATTTTTCCCAGACAACGGCCATTTCGTTAATAGCTATTTCTGGTTTCAGCGCACGTATTCATATTCAGCACTAAAAAGGCGATTCCAATAGTTACAAAATAAATGTTCCAAAGACGGAGAATATCGTATCGAAACTATAGAAGTCCAAATAAAAGATATAACATTGTTGAGCAATTGTACAGATATTTTTCAGTGTCAAAAATACTGGAACAACATCATTTTAAATAATAAATGATAGATAGCGATGATGTTTTTGACCAGAAACGTGCGAAATCTCAAAAGCACGAATTAATCAGAATTACCTTGTGATGTATAGAAAACTCGAAAAAAAGCAATAAATACATTTAGGGACTGAAAAGCTTGGACTAGCTATATTACCTCAAGCAGCAAATCCTGAAAACATTCTAAACAGTCCGGGGATCGTTCCACTAGCGGAGCTTACTCTGAATCTCCGACGAGAAAGCTCCAAGCGGCGTAACCATGGCAACGCAAGAAGAGCCAATAACGCGGGCATGTTCCTCGACGATTGTCAATTCATCCCCACCATGACGACGTCGCGTCGCGGTGGGGAAACCTGGGCGTGGCCACCAGCGGAATGGTGGCAGATGTGCACACTGTCACTGGGATGAATTTCCATTCAGGCCATCCACATTCTCTCCTTATCTATACCAATGAAAAAGCAAAGGACGCGAAACGGGTATTGTGTACAGAGAACCATCCGGATCGAGGATGCATGAATGAAACGCTTTTATTGTTCACCCTCTCCGTAAATATTAGCTTTGTTCGTCAGCTTTTCAAAGTTGAAGTTTGGCGGAAGATCGATACGAGTTGAAAGTAATGAGGTTTTTGTGTGTGTGTGTTCGATCCAGCTCGGCGGTTCTCTCTCTTTATCACCACCAAAATTAATTAAACTTCTTCGTAATGGAAAGTTAGTTAGGCGCATTACATAGAACTAAAAGCAGTGAAAGCCCGCTTCGATCGGAAAAGTTTGGTTTTGGGGTCGAACGATTGGTTGATTTTGTTGTTCCAGACTCGTTCGCTGGATCGTTTTTACGGCTAGGAATATCCTTGGCATGGGCGGCGAGCAAATAGCGTATAGAAATGCGGTAGTGCGAACGACAATTTTTCCAGTTTTACGACCGTTGCGGTTTTGCGGCTAGGTACTGCAAGATTGCAGAAATGCGTGGGAACCACTATTATGCACTCGTCACAGGCGCCAATCGCTTCATTCACAGACAGAAATGTCTGATGTTTTATTTCGACGTAGTTGGGAAATGTGGAAGTGATGTTGTGCGCATTACTTGCAAATTTTAAGCCTATACCAACCTGCAGTGATGTGTCTCATGGCTTATAACTACGAAAACGTTTGTATGAAATAACCCACTAGTAGATGGATTTGATCACATGTGTTTCAAATAGGGTTGCCAACTCTTCAATTTCAAAATACCAGCCGGCACCAGCACCCCAACCCAACCCAACTAAATTTTTGACGATATTGCTGAATCGTTAAATATTTGCCGATTTAATTTTGCTCCTGAGGGAACAAAATTTAGAATTAATATAACATCTTAAATGGGGCGTATAATATAGCAGGAAGCAGGACGAAAATGTTCGAGAAAAATACAGATAACTTTTGATGAATACGAATCTGGGCATGAAAGTCGCATATCTCGTCAGATTATTAACTTGTCGTCGTTTCCTAAGAATAAGCGCCCGCACAGCACTTCAACCGCTTAAAAAAAAATCTGATGTGGCCAGGCACATAACTTTATCATACAATATATAAAATTAATAGTTTAGTTGCATGAGAATCTATGTTATTGACATAAATCGTAGGTATTGTCAAAGCATCAGCATTTTTTTATATTTCTGTATAGGAAATGTTATGTTGGTACCACTTTGACGAAACGTCAAGTTTAAAAAGCTAATTCAAATTCTGACAGATTTATATTTGTTCATGACACTGTAGATGTCACATCCGTACCAACATACTAAAATAAAACTATACTCATCGCTATACTTTATTTACAATTTTCTCAATTGATCGTTTTTAGAATTAGATATAAAGAAACAATCAAATTGGTGATCTCATTTTATTTGAAATTTGTATTTTGTACTTTGCCGCACTAGAGCGGCAACGTTCCATAGTGGTAGTCCCACCTCTAATGAAATCAGCTGTTTTCAAGTGACAGCACAAAAAAATTTTTGTCAAAATTCTGGCTACTATGTACTTAGTTTCATATCAATGCAGTTTTAAAATTTACAATGAGACCCTTTTGAGGGTTCTATGAAAATCTGTCTTTTTGATATTTTGACCTCACATTCTTCGAAAAGGCGATTCCGGTATTTATATTTATAGGGTAAATATTTTTCAAAAGTTTCTTCAAAACTCATTTTCATATTCCATTCAAATAATCCAATGTTCAATTATCCTGTCCTAGAAAATTTTCTTATGAAAGTAGTACCTAATTAAAAGATCTACCAAAATCAGAAAGAAAATATGGAGTTGCCATTTCACAAAAATGTCGATAAACTGAAAACAATTGAAGGTAGAAAATAGGGGGGTCGATGGCGTATAGGATAGAGCGGCTGCTATCTACACTGGAGGCCCGGGTTCGAATCCCGGCTCGGGCTAAAATCGACTGTCCTGGTATTTTAGGCAGGGAACAAATACCTTTGCATGCCGCCTTCCATCGGATGAGGAAGTAAAGCCGGTGGCCTCGTGTGCTGTCATTATGCGACGTGCACGTTAAAGAACTCTTACTGGAGGTTGGAATTCCTTCATTAGGACAAAATTCCTGGGTGTGTGTAGCCTGCCCTCAGCGTCGGTGATTGGCCTAAGTTGCGGAACTAGTCCGACGTAAAATAAACATGTAAAAAAACAAAAAAGGGAGAAAATGGAGTTGGATTTTTTAAATAGCAATCTGTTTCAGAGATTTTCTCACGCTTCCATACTTTACGCGCTTAGGTACTGTTTTATATCGATACTTTAAGGTAACTAAGTGTTTTATTTAAACATTTAAATTACAATTTACATAATTAATGTACTGTATAATTAATACTTACCTAGATGCAATTGTCTAATAATAAAAACTTATTAAACTTATTATTTTTATTTAAACTTATTAAACAATTACTGTTTTATAACCAAAGAAAATAACATTGGGTATCTACTACAATCGCTAGAGTAGTAGCTGAGACCATGTTTTACTCCATGAAATACGGACGCAATTTCAGCAGCTAAAACCAAGTTCGTCCGAGTTTTCTTATACAAAAAAATTGGTCATTACGGTAGACATATTTCGCGAACTAATTGCAGTTTTGTGTTTTACACCCTCGGCGTGACGTTTTACAGCCTTTGTTCTTTGTTAATAGAAGAGTCGGTCTTGCTTTGCCATATTAACATTTTCATGTGCATACAACCAGTCCCGATATCTCTCATCTTGTTTCCATTCACAATTTGCGGGAACGCTTTCGTTTTGCTGGCGGAGTCAATGAATTTTCATCGTCAGATTTTCAAATGGTTTTACCGGCTTTTGGGTTGCGCTACCGGCCGCCGCGCCGGCCGGAACACTGAAATATCGGCCAGGCCGACGCAGTTTTTCACAATTAAATTTAAAATATCAAATGTGAATGTTGTACCTATCTCAATTTTATTATTCTTATGTCCTTAGAGTCAACATTTAGGTATGATTGGACAATTAGGACATTTATGACAAATGGTGGCCAATTTAATATGATAATGTGCGATTGTTACCTATGTTCAGTAAATCAAATTATGATAACAGTAATCATTGCGGCTTCTGGCTGTTTAGTTCAGTTTCAGGGGCGCCGTTACATATGGGCAGGATTTTGGATTTTGAACCCAACTATAGGTACCCGAACTATTCGGTGATGTATCGGCTCCCGTCTGAATTTCCCCCGTCCTGAATTTAAAAAAAATCTTACCCACATTTTACATACTATATAGTATATTGTGTAGCAAGACAAGAAAGTGATTCCTAATCGAGGCTGGGGACATTTTGAGGCCCTGAAATCAGTTAATTGTCACCAATGTCAGTTTCATTAGATTGTTTACCTCCAGTTTTCGTCGTGAAAGATTCACAATATAAATTGTGCCAAGTTTACGAGTTTGCGCTGTAGTCCAAAATGCCTATGTTTGAGCTTTCATTTAATCATAGGTTTAATTACAGTAGAACGTCGATAATTCGAACCTCGGTAATCCGAACATTCGCTAATCCGGACACCCAAAAAGAAATAATAATAAAATAAATCACTGAATAACCTAGGGATAAGATAAGAGGGATAATAGGGAGGATAAGAGAGATACTTCGCACCTTTTTGCACTGCTCAGCTGTTTATCTCAAATATAGTGGGTGTAAAAAATAAGTGTAAAATATAGATAAAGTATACTGAACTTTTGATATCGAACTCATGTCCACACACCTGACACTGTTTAGGACTTAGGTACTGCATAGGCGCCTTAATATATTATAGAATATATAAATAATTTGTATGTAAAACTTTATATGTTTGACGTCTTTAAAAAGAATTGAAGATAACTCAAATTGGCCAAAGTTGGTATAAAAATTACAAAACGGTTCTCATTAACTCCTCTCAAAGAGGATAAATAATAAAAAGAGTCACACTAATGTTATTTGGCTTTAAAAGTGCCGTCCTATGATACATGGCACTATTTTTCCTATCCTGTTTGTAAAATTGGTTCAATCTTCTGAGTCTCTCCAACGTTCAAACAATACATTTCCGAAAATGAGTTCATTCAATAATTCTTGACTTAGTATTGTCGCCGTTTAAGTGTTTACGTATAATAGTAATCACAGAATTTTCAAATTTGTCAACTTTTCTTTATATTTAGTCGTTATTTCCCGTTTGTGTGGTTACATTTTAAAATAATATTTTCAATTTTTATTGTTTACCAATTTGTTGTTAAGACTTTTTATCGGATGCTCGATTGACACGATTATAGAATTAAATTATCAATTGTGTTCATTTTGTGCCCAACAGAGATTTTTCAGTGTGAATACAATTTACATTGAACGAACAATATAGGCTATTGGGTATTTTTTTAACTAATAAATACGAATATGACTCTATCAATGCAATTTACAACAAATAAAACAACGAAAACGCTACAAAATAATTAATAGTATAGTCATTAACGCTACGTCACCTATTATTACTAAAAAAATCTTGGAACATATTGTAACGGCGCCCATGTTCATTTTATGTGCGTTCTCGTTGTGGGTTTGTAAGGAGAATGAAAAAATTATAGTAATCTGCAATTTTGGAATCCTGAATTAAAATATAACGAAAACCATTCGATTACAAATGGTTTTTATTCTGGTGTGTATACCATTGAGTTCTTGAAACTTTTATAATAGTAGTTATCCATCTACAGCAAGCGATTATTCGATGATACTGATATTTTCAATGAAAGACACCGGGACAAACAAATTACCCATTTAACCATTTCTAAGATAATTAGAAAATTCAAGCTGGGTCAAACTGTGTCTGTTGAAAATTAAGAAGCTTTAAGAAGCACCACGAAATATGTTGCCGAAAACAAAGAAGCAAGTTTAAGCAGTTTCGAGCTTGACAAATTGACAGATGCAGTAAATCAACATCACATAACATACAAAAACTGAACAAATATCACCTTTATAAACCAAAAGAACTACTAGCCTAAAGGCAAAAGACTATGGTATCTGGTATGACTTCATTATTATCGATAAACTTTACTTGAAGATGTTGTAGAAGTAAAATGTAATAATTTCAAGATGATATTTGTTCAGTTTTAGTATGTTATGTGCTGTTGATTTACTGGATTGGGTATGAGCAGCAATTTGTCGAACCAAGGTCGCTCTATGCACGATTACCGCTTGCAACACTGGTAAACTTAATAAATAAAAGACGTAAATACTTCCAATGTTACTTTTAATTTGTGGCTACATGTTTCGAGAAACCATATTCTCGTCTTCAGGCCGTTGCTGTGTAGAAATTTAAAGGGGGCGTCATGTGGTCAATCTTTGGGGGTTATGTGCAACATCGATGAAATATTTCTTAATCACAGGTCTAATTATCTATTCTTAATCAAACTTAACAATTAAGCAATTTTATGCGTCTACTGGACAAGAAATGCGTAACACGTTTTATATAATATCAGGTAATGTCATAACCTGATATTATATAAAACGTGTTGAAATGGATAATTAAAAAAAAATCCATATGATGCGGACTTTCCTGGACACACAGTATGTAATACAAAAGTATGTAGATTAAATCCATTTATTATTCCAAAGAAAGAAATTTCTTCGGAGACAAATTAATATCTCACAAGTATACTTTTATTTTGATAATAGTATGAATAATGCCAATAGATGTCGGTATAGTTGTCTGAAGCACCACCTTTGGAGATTTTGAAATGTAAAAGTAGCCAACCGAGAAACAGCAGCTCGATTTTTGGTTGAGAACTAAAGCTCGCAAAATGCGATTGGTGTGGTCGACATAAAAGGCTTAGCTATGATGTATTATTATTCTACAATAGTCCTATAACTCACATGGCTGGCTGCAAATGAATTGCTTTTAGTAGAAAAATTACTTGCTAAATCTATAAAATCCTTAGATAGGTATAACCTACATCAATTTGGATACCTTTCTTAATAAAAAAGTAACTTTCTCTATTCAAAATGCTAAAAATATTTACTGCAAACAAAAATATACACTTACTTAAGATTATTTACTTACTCCAACTGAATAAGAATTTCCTTAAATCTGAAGTCTTTGAAGTCAATAATCTCGCGTGTATACTACCCTACAAACTATTTCAACATTGTGATTATTTATTCGCTCAAATTACCACTTTTTTGTGTGTGCGTATTACCTACTTCCAATGCCATTTTCTTTTCATAATAACTGGCGGTGTTATCTGGACGTGATCGCTGGTACCTCCATTGACACTGGTAAAGTGTGACGTATTATACAATAACGTCTTTATGTAAATGGCCTCTCGTACAAGTGCTGAAGATCATCTCCAGGGGTAACATGAGATCCTGGCGCATTGGGCGCCGGCAACACGTCAGAGATACAAACAACTGCCACTTAGTGACGCGGTTACTATTCATAACGCGAATACGAACACCCCACGTCCTGCATCGATAACTAAGAATTCGAACAAGTACCAGTAAACGACGAAGAAGGATATTTAGATCGTCATGTCATGCATGGAGTTACGCCTCCCGTTGAGCAACCAATTTTAAAATTCCTGTAATATCTTGATTTTTGAGGAATATCATTTTCTAAATGGATACATTATCTTTTACTAATGACGTTTAGCTCCAGGATGCTGTTGGAAAAACAGTACCTACGAAATATTCTACCTTCTGTATACATATTACCTTGCTACGCTAATGTCACCAACCAGGAGTGGTGTGGACATAATTCTGATATTTGTCCGAATTTTTTGGACATAATTTTGATATTTGTCAGGGTGTGTCCTTCCTCGTCCCAATTATTTAAACAGTCTATAGAACATCTCATTTTATGAACATAGGAAATAAAAACACCAAGGCTAAAATTTACTGTTTCTGAGATACGACGTTCAGCAGATAAACATTTTTCTATGAAATATTTACCTTATTATTTGCCTAACGTCCTAAAGTTGGGATAAAAATGTACTAAAATTGAAAGCTAGTGGTATCCAACATTCTGGGAATTTTTTAATTAAAAAAAGTTTGTTCAAAAAACATCCACCATCATTTTCATACGTACATCTTCTTATTTGTACACTGGTGTTTAATTTTTTCAGTTATTTGTACAAAGTAGCCCAGATACTGGTTTCTGGCGGGCCAGGCCATGTGTCTATGTCAAGAAGTTCTAATAGGATTTCCTCTGGCCATCCCCTAATAGAAATGTATCATTTCATAAATATCATACTATAAATACAGCATAATGATCTCTGTGGTAATCACTAAGTTAGTTAGTTAATACAATGACAAAAGATGAAAATTGGCAAGAGACAAGATCATATTAATATAAGACGCTTTAATTATGTAAACGTCATATCTCGGAAACGCTATACTTTTGCCTTCATGGTTTTTGTTTGTTAACAAAATGTGATAGATCAGTTAATATAGGTCTTTATTTAGACATTTTATATAATGCATCAAGTTTCCTGCACCTTTGCACCTTTCCAAACTATTAGTTTTTCGGCTAAGATATAATAAGCTGTTTATTTTGCACAAGCTCTATTAATAGTAATGAAAAATACAGTATTCAGAAAATAAACAATAAAAAATATATCAACAACTCCAAACGATTAAGTAAAAAAGGAAACCATAGCAATAAACCAAAACTCAAACATCTCATAAAATAATTCTTCTAAACTTAATAATAAATACAAATAATTAATAATAAAATCAAACATCTAAATGTTCTAAAATATAAAAAACAAATTTTTAAAAACTCTTTGAAACATATGCATTCAGCATTTTCCTAAATATTTTACAATTGCTCCATGATTTAATTTCCAAGCTTAAACTATTAAAGAAAATATTATCCCCTTTTACACTATTACAATATTTAAACGTATCACATTTTGGCACATCTTTTATGGCGACTACGTTTGGCATAGCTATTAGGGCTTCCAATCCCGGACAATTACTAATCCCGGAATTTCGGGATTAATTTGTAATCCCGGTATCCCGGATTGATCCCGGGATTAATGAAAAAAAGTGAAAATTCCCGGACTAAAACGCGATAAGTAAGAAACGTCTAAAATATACTTTATTGTACAATATCTTGTCCCCCGAAACTTCATCAATGTTTTAAAATTTTATCTTACAAGTAGAAACCCAAAATTGACGGTTTAAAAGGTAAAATGCGTCAAAGTGTGCGTAGTGACATCAATAATAAACTATTTCAAAAATTTTCAAAAATTTAACCTATTTCAGATAGTAACTTGCTCTTGCATCTTAAATTTGCTCACCATTTTTACATTTTTGTAAAATGTTTCTAGAATAGTCACGGCAAAAGAAATTCTTTGATTGAGATAAATTTTCAATTTTTCTTAATTATGGCAATAAAACAATTTGACAAATATTTGTTTTCTTCTTTAAGATAAAATAGTAGGTATATGTTTAGAATTTACACGGAATGAACGGTTGTGAAGCAAGTAGGAACTAGTTTAATCGGTTTAAATGTACGGTATATAAGGAATATGACGAAAATAGAACCCAGGAGAGAAGTAATATTTAAAATTAATTAAAAGGATACGGTCTCAGACCGGATTCAAACCGGGGTCTACTGCTTTGCCGCGGCTTTGCTCTACCGCTGAACTACCGAGCCCTGTGGTAAGAAATAGATTTATGTCGTCATTTCAAACGATAGTAACAGTAAGGATTGCTGTCTAACTAATATTATCATCACATCTATTGGACACTGGTGGAAATTGGTTCATGGTATGTCAAGTTTATCGCATTCCTTACCACAGGGCTCGGTAGTTCAGCGGTAGAGCAATGCCCCGGCAAAGCAGAAGACCCCGGTTCGAATCCGGGCCGAGACCGTATCCTTATAATTAATTTTAAAAATTACTTCTCTCCTGGGTTCTATTTTCGTCATATTCCTTATGTGAAGCAAGTAGACTAACTATTTGAATTTTGAATAAAACCATTATTGTTTACAAAAAAATAACTACAATGATTTTAAAACCCAGTTCTAGACGCGTTTTCAAGCGCAGACGTTATTTATTAGTATTATTATTATTATTTATTGTTATTCTAATGCAACTTAGAATATTAAATATTCAAAAATATTCTGGTCATGAAAAATATTAATATATTACTTCTTTCTGTTTTCTTAACTAATGTTAAAGTATTCACATTATAAAAAAATAGTAATATATTTTTTTTAAATATTTTTTTATCTAAGTGCACTTTGTGGCAAAACTCAAAAAAGCGAAAAAAACGATAATTTATTGTGTGATGAAGAAATGTCAATAATGATTACCGCAGTCACAGCACACATACTTGAGATTGTTCATACCTAAATTATTCGTTTTTTACTTTAAGGTACCATCCTTAAACTGGAAAAAACTTTTGAGCGGTATTTTATTACCTATTTACTAATTTCATATACTGTAGTACAACACTGAATACAGGTAAAGAAATCCGTGCTTTTCCTGTTTTAAATACTCGTATATTTCTTGTTGAGGTTATGGCAACTAAAAAGACTTATGCAAGTTGGAAACGTTCATATTTGCCTCCACATTGACTTCTTGCAAAATCTGTTCTTCCTATTATGTATTAGCAACATGTTGTTGTAAACGAACATTTTATGCTTGATATACGTAATTTAATCAGAAAAGGTGCTATTACAGACATGAAGTTCATACTTAAAAAATAGCAGCTCAATTGATTTATTGTAGATATGTGCCCACATTTCGCCAATTAACAAATAAATAAGAAAATAATTTAAATTGAATTTGGGATCCCGGGATTTAGATTTATAATCCCGGGATCCCGAAAAAGCTCAAATCTGATTTAAATAATTTGAATTTCTTATTTGTAGGGATCTCGGGATCCCGTAATCCCGGGATTTGAACTCTAATAGCTATGCACTCCGCTCACAAACTGCGTCGCACCCGCTAAATATGAAGGAATCATTCCAAACTTAATTTTATAAACAAACTCCAATGTTCAACGACAATTAATACCTTAAGGGTCAACATTCAAAGTTTCGAATATAACGCAAACGAGTATAACGATTGCATTTCAGAATTATCCTCATAATTCGATTCTGCAGTTTTCCAATTTTTGTTGCTCACACGAAGTTATATTAAACAACACAATACAACGATTTAATTAATATGTGGCAATATTAAAGATTTATATAGAAGACATTTTGTATACTCTAACATAATCACTTATTCTACCCCAAAAAATGTGTCATTCTAGTAATCCACATACTGATCGAAAATTAGGCCTAAAAATATTTTAAAATCTTTAAATTAATTTCCATAACACGAGCCAATCCTACATCATTCACCATTTCACCTTTACATTTATATTGATTGCAGACATTTTGCTTCTATTACCTCCCACTACATATTTTGATTACCTACATTTAAGCATAACCTATTATCACAAAGGAGTACATAGCAGCGAGATCACTATTAATTTTTACATTCATATTGTTTATGTCACTGCCACATACATATAACATCATATCATCCACAAACAAACATATTTGTATAGAGGCAACAATGTGATTAATATACTATAAAAGAAGCAATGAACGACACAAAACTGTTCCTTGAGGCACATGCCATATTTTACACATTGATCTCATGGTTAAAAAGCATTCAAACTATTCTATAAATTTCCCAAAAACCAAATTTTACTCAACGTTTTTATAAGAAGAGATCTGTTAACAATTTCAAATACCCTACGCAAATCCAAAAAGACAGCTCACAAAATGTCACACACATCAGATGATCAGACGATGGCTATCAAAACAGTGGTTTGTAAATTGCCATACAAGAAGATTTCTAGTTCGCCTTTCTTCATAACGGGTCTCATAACACCTGCTACGACCTATAATGTCAACTGAGAGGCAATTTTTGGATATTGTGAGTTTATGTCTCAGATGCTGATGTGCTTTTAGTTATAAGTTTCAACAACTCACAATGGTGGAGACACCCGAACAAAAAGAATTTGTTCGATACAAGCAAATTTACAGGAATGTCAAGAACAGTTTCGAGACATTTCAGTTGTGTACAACAACTTTAAGAGAATTTGTAGGCAATCTGTTGAGTTATATCGTGTGACTAGCAGTGTGTTACAAAAACCAGGAAGCAGTACATCAGTTATCGTCAATTTATCGATAGGAACGCACCATATTCTGCGAAAAGACTTGCACCACCCTTACCGGTTGACCCAGTTACATTTTGTTTAAACTACACATTTTAAACTACACTGAAACTATTAGTTATACATTGACAGACGTCTTTTTGTATGGCAAATTTTAAGAAATACAATTTGGTAACCAGCATCTCTGAAATAAACTGATATCGTATTTTAAGTTGAGGTATTTTTAGACCAAGACATTTGGTAAAGCATTTTTTGATGTCGAATTCACACTGCATCATCAAATATTACTTGAGTAGGTAATTTGATACACCTTGTAATACATATGTAAATATAGATACATCTTTTGAGCAAATAGTGTAAAGTGTCAATTAAAAGATTTAAGAAGTGTTTAGGTTTTCAAGTTTGTGGAAACAATAAAATCAAAGAACGTGAGGAATTCACCATAAAAATAGGTCTTTTACGAGTTACGGATAATTTCTCAGAATTCTAGTTACTTGCAGTACACGCTGACCTGGTAGGTCTGAGGATTCTGCAGTAAGCAAACTTTTAGCACGTTCGTCACTCTAATGACTACGGAATAATTGCAACAATTTCAAGGTTAAAAATGAGTGCGCACTTCTGTTTATTTACGAAATCTTGGAAATCTGATACCGTAGTCCGTAACACTTTGGCAAAATATCTTACTGTGTCAGTAAGAAATATAAATATTTATTGTTGCGAGCATAATTCCTATGTGTACGTGTGCGTCGTGGAAAATTCTATTGAGCTGTGAATCCGTGGCAAAATGCAACAATAAGCTTTTATATTTTTATTTTTAGTTTTTGCATAATATAGGAAAAATAATTGAGAGCGAAGGAAATAGTTGTGTAATTACTGTTATATAGTATTAGTTGAATATTAGTAGGTGAAAAATATCAATTGCACCAAGTAAATTTCAAATATATCAAGTAATTTTAATTGTATTAATTCGAACAGTGTACATCCTGATGATGGAGCTTCCGTTTTAATGCAATGTGGATGACGCGCTAGCAGTTTGATAATCGAATACTTCTTCAATCTTTCTACATTCGTTGATGTTTTCCTTTTCTATTTCTGCATTCTGTAATTATGTCACTTATGATCAAAAATCTCCAATGAGGGGGTGCATTTTTGGAGTTTTTAACTTTCGTAATAATGTTCCAATACTATAGAGATATAGATATAGATACTATAGATCACGTATGTTCATAGTTAACTGATTAATAGTTTTTTTTCAGTATTACCCCTTTAGAAATGTTTTATGACCAGAATAATAATTAAGTGGTTATTTATAATTTCCAAAATATATTTTAGAGTCGCTATCAGTTCCAAAAGTTAAAAGTGAATTAAAATAGTACAAATCAACTTTTGATACAAATCAACTTGAATAGACATTATTTCATTTTTCTTAATTTTGACAGATGGTAGCAAACATCAATAGTCATTTACGGTTAAGACCGGTAGGCGACTTGTAACAGTACGAGTTAAGTATTACGGACGAGGCGACGAAGGAGCCGAGTCTGGAATATGTAAACCAGGACTGTTGCAAAACCTACCGGACGTGTATCGTATAACATTTTATTTCATATTGTCGGGTCCGGGTGAACAGAAATTACGTTGTAAACAATTTATTTATTTCAAAAGTCAAAAACGATTATCTATTTTGTGAAAATGTAATTGGCTTTTTATGTATTGCAGCCGCATTGCTATGGTTGGTAACACTTAGCGACCTTGTGGTGTTATAGCTCGCTTACCAGACTCAAATTGACGATGTAAACATCAATATACAGTATGAAATAAATAATTTTGTCCCATTTGTCACTGTGCGTATGGCGTTTGTGGCCGCCTAAGTTAATCATTTAGTGTTAATTATTATATTTTTGGCAAATATAAGTAATTGCCAATAAAATTTTCTTGTAATAATTAGTTATTATCGGATTTCTAGCTTATGGGTTATCAAATAAAAACAATCTGGATTTTTTTAATTCTAGTTTAGAAATAAGAATACTTGAGTTTCCAAATGTTTTCGTAATAAAGAAGCATCAAATTTATGTTGAAAATAGAATTTTTTAACCTTTAAATATAGGTTTCACTAAAATTTAAAACTTTAAAAATTTTAGAATTTTTTTCATTTTATTTATTCATGCATTGTCGTCTATGCACATACAAGATTCCCAACAAGATTGCACATTGGAGAGTTGGTAAAACAACGCATACAAGATTTGAGTTTAACAAACAAACAACAAGTGAAGTTAAGATAAGCATATAAAAAAGGCGTATTATTTTCGATTTATAAAAAAATCCAGTGTTAAAGGTCAACAGGCAAAATTCATTAAATCAATCTTGACATACAACTAACTATCTATTCACTGTTTATTTTGAGCAGTTCGTTTGTTGGCAACTGCAAATGATTTGTTGAAATGAAATAAACATATGTTATCTAATACTAACAAACAACGACGCTACAAGTTTTAGGAAATTGGGAATATTCTTTAGAAGTGAAACTTTTGGAAGAAAAGTAGAGATTTTGCTGTATAAGAAAATATGCTGCACAACTCTTTTCTCTTCTTCAAAATGTTTCACATTTGCGTCTGTGGCAGAGTTATAGATTTAGATGTGTTTTAAAGAAGCTTCATCACCCCAGCTAACGGAGTATTAAAACAAATTGTAAAAAGGGTAATGTCAATTTATTTTCTTTTACCGCTGTTCACAATATCTTAGGCTCTATTGTGGTACGTTAACAATGAGGATAAACTCAAATTATGACTTTTGTCAATTATTGAAAATATTCAGTTATGTATTCCCTGGCTCTCAGTGTCCCAAACTTGGTCAACCTACTTTATACGCAAAATAGAACGACGATTTTTACTTTATCATACGCAGTATGGTAAAGTATTGTAATAAGGCTGAAAAAAAAATTGAGATTTTAGCGGAAATAGGTCTTTTTAGGTCCCCTGAACATTTTTGACCAAGGTACAAAAAAATGTCTGTGTGTGTGTGTGTGTGTGTGTGTGTGTGTGTGTGTGTGTGTGTGTGTGTGTGTGTGTGTGTGTGTGTGTGTGTGTGTATGTGTGTATGTGTGTGTGTGCGTATGTGTGTACTCGATTTTTGTGGCGACGATTCCGGAGAAACTACTAAAGGTATCGGGACGAAAATTCATATTTAGAAGTTTTATGACCAAACTTAGAGCTGAAAAGCTTTTGGTTCAAAAGGGTCCAAAGGAACTGGTAGTTTATTCTAAGCCTTTTTCAAGCATTTTGCAGATGAGCCGCCATTTCTGTAATTTCGTCAAAATAGTTAAATAATAAATTAAAGCAGAGGAAATTTTGAATAATTTATGCCTATGATATTTTTTGGTAAAATTAATAGTTTAGCTGCAAGAGCAAATTCTATTTGATCGAGATCGGTCGCATCTGCATTGATATTAAACTACATAGTAGCCAGGATTTTGACAAATATTTTTTTTGTGCTGTCACCACGCTGTCACACTCGGAGAACCGCTACGGAACGTCATCTACAGTGTCATGAACGAATATAAATCTGTCAGAATTTGAATTAGCTTTTTAAACTTGACATTTCGTAGAAGTGGTATCAACCTAACATTTTCTATACCGAAATATAACCATTTTTGAATTTTTTTAAAATACGTATTTCTCAAAAAGCAATACAAAAAACGTTGATGTCACTCCTGCCGAAAACTACATAGCGCGACTCGCTCACATGCGACGACGACGCGACGCCCCGCCATCGGTGACGCGCCGAATCACCGCTCGTTGTGCTATTCCGTACTTTCGGCACTTGTGAGATTAACAACTATTATTCTGATGACAGTAGGTAGTGTCAAATGCTGATGCTTTGAAAATACCTTCGATTGATACTATTGACTATCAAAATATCTGTCAAATCCTGGCTAACTAGTTTAATTTTAATGCAGACACGATTTATCTCAGTCAAATAGATTCTCATACAGCTAAACTATTAATTTTATATATTGTATGATAAAGTCATGTGCCTGGCCACATCAGATTTTTTATTAAGACATATATCAATTGCATTGAAAGTAGACATACAACATTGCCATAACTTTAGTCGATTGACCTTAATAAAACGTATACCAAATGGCAAAGGTATTCATGTACTATACTATGGAATTTTACCCCAGAAATATGCATGCTAAAATTATGCATGCAACCCATGATATTAACTTCAAGGTACTACCACTAAAATAACGTTTCTATAAAAATTGCATAAAAGCAAAGATCCCACAAAAAAATACCCTGCATAAACTAAAAAAAAATCTGATGTGGCCAGGCACATGACTTTATCATACAAAATATAAAATTAATAGTTTAGCTGCATGAGAATCTATTTGATTGAGATAAATCGTGTCTGCATTAAAATTAAACTAGTTAGTCAGGATTTGACAGATATTTTAATAGTCAATAGTATCAATAGCAGGTATTGTCAAAGCATCAGCATTTGACACTACCTACTGTCATCAGAATAATAGTTACTTATCTAACAAGTGCCGAAAGTACGGAATAGCGCGATGAGCGGTGATGCGGCGCGTGACCGCGCGTTACCGATGGCGGAGCATCGCCGTCGCATGTGAGCGAGTCGCGCTATGTAGTTTTCGGCAGGAGTGACATCAACGTTTTTGTGTTGCTTTTTGAGAAATACGTATTTAAAAAAAATCTAAAATGGTTATATTTCTGTATAGGAAATGTTAGGTTGATACCGCTTCTACGAAACGTCAAGTTTAAAAAGATAATTCAAATTCTGACCGATTTATACTCGTTCATGACACTGTAGATGCCACATCCGTACCAACATACTGAAAAAAAACTACACTCATCGATATACTTTGTTTACAATTTTCTCAATTTATCAATTTTACAATTAGATATAACAACGGGTTGATATTTCTTATCAACAAACAATCAAATTGGTGATCTTATTTTATTTGAATTTTGTATTTTGTACATTGCCGCACTAGAGCGGCAACGTTCCATAGCGGTTTTCCAACCTCAGATGAAATCAGCTGTTTTCGAATGTGACAACCATAGACATTTCTGTGGTGACAGTAGGCGGTAATATACTATTACACTTTCCTGTCAGAGTGACAGTTTACTTTTTTCTGTCAATGTGACAGTGTCCGTGTCAGTTTGAAGTAATAAATTTGTCTCTTTTGCAGTGACGCCATCTAGCGGACTTCTTCAAATCACGGCTGTCGCGCCTGCTAGTTTCGTAAAACTTGCAACACCGACATCAAAGGTGCCGTCGCAAGTGTCGTATCTTGATATTTCTAATCGCTGGTGACAGCACAAAAAAAAACTACACTCATCGCTATACTTTATATACAATTTTCTCAATTTATCGTTTTTAGAACTAGATATAACAATGGGTTGACATTTCTTATCAACAAACAATCAAATTGGTGATCTTATTTTATTTGAAATTTGCATTTTGTACTTTGCCGCACTAGAGCGGCAACGTTCCATAGCGGTTCTCCAACCTCTGATGAAATCAGCTGTTTTCGAGTTTGACAGAGCAAAAAAAATATTTGTCAAATCCTGGTTACTATGTAGTTTCATATCAATGCAGATGCGACCGATCTCGATCAAATAGAATTTGCTCTTGACGCTAAACTATTAATTTTACCAAAAAATGTCATTGGCCTAAATTATTCAAAATTTCCTCTACTTTAATTTATTATTTAACTATTTTGACGAAATTACAGAAATGGCGGCTCATTTGCAAAATCCTTGAAAAAGGCTTAGAATAAACTACCAGTTCCTTTGGACCCTTTTTAACCAAAAGCTTTTCAGCTCTAAGTTAGGTCATGAAACTTCTAAATATGAACTTTCGTCCCGATACCTTTAGTAGTTTCTCCGGAATCGTCGCCACAAAAATCGTTTACACACACACAGACATACATACACACACACACACAGACATTTTTTTGGACCTTGGTCAAAAATGTTCAGGGGACCCATAAAGACCTATTTCCGCAAAAATCTCGATTTTTTTTTTCGGCACGATTACAATACTTTACATACTGCGTATGATAAAGTAATAAGACTTTTTGACTTATTTTGGTGTCTCATTTACGTTCCCCAAATATTTTCCAATTTATAGGAATAATGAATAAATAATAATAAATAATGAATAAGAAATAAATCAAAGAAGAACTAGACCCCGACGGACGGAAGGATTTCGAAGAGTGTGGAAATGAGAGAAATAATTTCTGTGGATTACAAATCTTGAATATTGGACAAAAAAATCAAATACTTCTTTTTACTTTATCATACGTAGTACTATAAAATATTGTAAAGGTGCCGAAAAAAAAATATGAAATTTTAGTGGAAATATATATCGTTTTGGGTGTCCTGAACATTTTTGTCTAGGGTACAAAAAATTGTCTGTGTGTGTGAAGTCGCTTTTTTTGTGGCGACGATTCCGGAGAAACTACTAAAGGTATCGGGGCTAAACTTCATATTTAGAAGATTGGTGACCAAAACTTAGAGCTGAAATGTTTTTTGTTTAACAGGATCCAAAAGAAGTAGCTGTTTACTATTAGCATTTTTAATGTCAAATGAGACTCCATTTCTGCAATTTCGTCAAAATAATTACATAATAAATTAAAGTAGAGGAAATTCTGAATAAATTATCTCTATGAAATTTTTTTTCTAAGTTAATAATTTAGTTGTTATTTTATATTTTTATGGATAATTTCACAAGTATTGAGTATGTGTGCAGAATACTGCAGTCGCTCGAAGACTTTATGATGACAGACACCGCTCTTTAAGTGGAAATTGATGGCACCGCGCCGTACGGGAGCTTGGTTGCCGGGTAACGATGCTCACTATGAGCAATTTGCTTAAATTTTTCGGTCATTGAAAGTAGAGTCAAGTCATTTTAACATACCTTTTGCCGTAGCAATAGACATTATTAAAACATGTGCCTAGCGACAATTAAATTTTCAACTTGCATAACTTTGAGCAGTTACATTAAAATTTCTTGTTTCTCATACATTACTCATCCAAATTATTGCACTTATTTCGCACTCATTTCGTATATAGGTACACCTTGTACTGTACTACTGATTCTGATACAGTGGTTTCTCCAGTTTTGACTATTTTTCGGCTCAACTTTAATTTAAAGTACCTATTTCTTTATAGTGCCGTCTTTCCATCTAACAATAAATCCTAATAAATTGTATACAAAACCAACATTAGGACAAACAGTAAAACCCAGCGTCCAACGCAGAATAGTGTACAAAATCGCAGTACTCTTCGCGGCGGTGATTGACGTCCATAAACACAGTTCGTACATTGATTAAATAACGTGCATTATCCTCTCGGGATTTTTCCCGTCCAATTTAATGCGCCGGTCGCCCTCGGGCACGGCACGGGAAAGCGCTATCTATCTATCGACTTTTTCTGGACTGAATCATATCAGACTTATTTAACGAAGTGCGATGATTGGGGTTCCCCCGGGAAGGGGTGTTTCGACAATTACCGACCTCATCATCATTCATCACGCTCTTACGCAAACCAATTATCTACACCCATGCCTGTTACTAATGACTTGTTATCGCCGATGTCAGAAATAATAAAATCATTTCAGTTTTTTATGGGATTGACGGGTATAGAAGTCTTACTGCAATAGAGGACAACTATTGTGAATATGAGTAACTTTGAACAGATTTTCAATCGTATCTATGTTCGGGTAGTAATTCCTGTGCATGTGAACATAACTCAGAAAGACAAACTGCATTATGATAATAGCGTTATCCCCACTTCTAATGTTTATTCTTATTCTGGTCCAATTTTGTTTCTTAATCCTACCCAGGTATATCATACAATAATCATCGTACCTACTTCCACAGACTTGCCAGACAAGTTTCTTTATTACGTCTTGTAATACATTTTCTAATAAATTTTAATGGCAATGCGGAATTAGCTAATGAGATAGTGAGCTCATGATCTATGCCACCGACTGCAATTCATCTCAATTCGGTTTAATTACGCAATTGTGCGGATGGGTTCAGTTTGTGCGCGCGGTGGAAAAGGAAAAGACGCGTTTGCTCTATTTATGAATGAACATGACAAATTAATATGGTCGTGAGTCAACTAGTCGGGTTTCAATCGTATAGAGATGAATGAAGACACACGATCTGGGCGTTCAGGATATTTCGGTTGCAACACGAGACTGCCAGTATATTCGGTTACTTTATTATTGGTCGACACACTTAACCAGGAACGGCAATATATAGATGTATCGGCGTTCACAAGATTGAATACGATTAAATTTTATAGTATGCATTATTAACAGAACAAAAGTGAATACGAGCATATAAATTGACATCAGGAAATAGAAAGATAAAGATATAGATGAGACCGATGGCTAATTGTAACGAGACTTTGGTTCACCAACTCTTAACACCAACTAAGCAAATGATCTATGCTGTGCGTTCCAAGTGCAGCGAATTGCGAATTCTAGAGAATTCGCAGTTTGTTTGTCCACCTGTTGTGTATTAGTTGTTGCTCGTCTGATTGTTTTTGTTTTTGTTAATGTGTTAACTATACACCTGATGACGAGAGTGCGTATTGTCCGTAGTTTTTTTCCGTAGTTGATAATTTAGGGCTGAAGATGGTTTAAACAACCGAAACTAGTTCCCTATGTAAATTTTAAAAAATATGAATGCAAGGATAAATATAAAGGCTTCTAATTATTTTTTATTAATATTCATTGAACCTTGCAATATGGACCCAATAAATACTAGAGGAATAAGTTAAAGTATCATATGCTCTAGATCAGGGGTGGCCAACCTGTTCATCAGGCGGACCATATTTCAGAAATGATATTTCCTGCCGGGCCACGCACCTAATTTTTCGCACAATTATCACTATCAAGCGTACTACAGCTTCGGCCACTACGTTGCTTCCCAGTAGACAGTAGGTGAGATCTTGGTCAAACGCTTGCCTGGCTTATGTTTATACAATGTAAACAAGAAATAAATAGGTACTTTAAGTAATTCATATTTCCCTTGTAGACGAGTATGAACATCATTTAGGTGGCTAGGTATATCGACCAGATGTGCAAAGTTGCCAACCAACTCTTTGTCTTGAAACTCTGAAATACTTCTTGACTTGCTTCCAAATAATGATTGTATTTGTTGCTGCAAATCAAACACTCTTTTCATCATTTTGGCACGGGTCAAGCATCCAAGGATCCATGGCTTGGTAGCATATTCTTCTCCAGTTCTTCTTAATACCAGCTAAGCTCTTCTAATTTCGTATTTCAGCACATCCATCCATTCTGTTCTTGGTCGTCCCGTTCTTTTTCTTCTTCTTCCTACCCTACGGTAACTTTACCACATGTTCCAGTCATGGGATTCGTTGTTATTACCAAGATTTCTTCCTCTAATTCCCCAAACAATTCATGTTGATAATGGCCCTTCCTATGATTTTTTGGCTTCTCTTCTTATTTCAGATGAGCCAATATGGACCAAATCAAATAAAAGTAGTTGCATCAGTGGCTTGTCGTTGGACCTGTCACCTGGGTACGTAGACGAACATATTCCAATCAATATGCCACATTCTTTATTCGAGTGGACACAGAGGACAGCATAAATATATAAACAGAGGAACCTTGATGTCTGCATTTTTCAGTCCAATAATCTTCAAGCAATAATATACTAAAACAGATATTGGTGTAGGCATACGCCAGACTGCCAGATATTGAGAGAGCTTACTATCAAACGCGGTTTTAAACCGTTTTATTGACCCAAAACCAATTATCGTCGTACAAACAATGAATACAATTAAGATAACTAGCAAACTCCCTAAATTTGGTAAATCTAACATGAGCCATGGATGACTAGCCATAGAACACAACCTGGAGTTAAACCCCGCAGGTAGAATAGGTCAAGATGCTGCAGCGCTGGAATCAACGATAGCACCTCTCCGTAGCAGACAATGTTCAGGCCAAAGAATCAATCGATGTATATTAAAAGTAAGAGAATTGGAACACAATTGACAATGCGCGAATTACAATCAACGTCAATCATGTTTTGATGTACAAATCAACTTACAAGAAGTGTATGTCGAGGAAGCTGTGTGTCGGATACGCTGGTCCATACCGGTAACATTAATGTATCAGTCGACTGCCAACTGAAGAAATTTTATCGATACGAGTTCGTCCATAAAGTTATGTCACGATCGATTAACCACGTTAATGCAAACCGAAAACAAACAGGCTAATACTCCTGTAATTAGTCATGCGCTTAGATGAAGTCGAAATTCGTCGCCGAGTTCCATCTCGGTTAGGTTATTTTATGTTGATTGCTTTCCTGACTAAACGGCGGGAATAAAACGAAGGCGACCGCGGCTCGCCCGGGACCTGGCAGGCCGAGCCTGCCGCAGGGTGGCTGCACGAAAATTTGACACGGTCACGGTCGCGACCGAATCGGTCACACCGTATTTCGAAAATTAATACGCGCAAACCGACCAGTTGCCACCATTCTACCTCCGTCCAACGTCTCCTACTTCTCTTACACTCTCATTATGTTATACACGGCCCCTGATTAAAATGATACAACCGTTACATCGTCCCGATCTGTCCAGATCTGGTTTTGATAGTACCGTGAAACTATAACTTTTCCTATCTATGAAAGTCAAATCATGTCATTACCAATGTTTACTGCCATACGTCCCCACTCATTCGACCTATGAGATATTCTAACTCGTCGACTTGACTTCTCTGCAGCATCGTCCATCTTTTCCTGTCTCGAATATTATGAGTCCAATCTGAGAGATTACCAACACGCAACACAACTTGTTCTCCCATCCTAATTTTGACCTCTGGGAATCCTCTGGGCCATCGCTTGGTGGGATTGTCGCTGCTCATCAAATATTGTTGTTACCTGATCTCTTCTATGGACATGGCCATATCAGCGAAGCATTTATGGAGAATACAATGTCCTCATCTTACAGATTTCTTCTTATTGTAAAGTACATTTGTTAGTTTCCTGGGCTTTTTTAGGTCTATTTGGGACGGATCTTCTTCTGATAATTCTTTACTCAAAGGTGTACAGATTTTCAGCCTTTGTTGTCATAATACCGTCACTGTTGCCTATCTGCTTAAGTACCGTATTGTAAACCTAAGCATTGTACCGAAGTACCTACTTGTAAGGGCTCTAGGCTCTCTTTTCTGATTGTAGGCATTTCTATCATCCATTTCTGCGTTTCTTTTCATTGTTTCCAACGACAATTACTACTAAGTATTTCAGTCATGTAACCAGTTTTGTTGTCTTGTTCCCGATCGGGATCGAGACGGGTACTTTTTGTATGTATATAACGTAAAAACTACCCAATAAATTGTGATCTACTCTTTCTTGAATATTCCCTAAAATGCAAACAATTTCTGGACAAAATTTGTTAGGTAGTTTTCTGAGTTGTCTCGCCACAAACCATATAAGTAGAATTGATACATTCCTGAGTTGTATCGCGTGCAACGGAGGGCCAGCATTATCCAGCTGAACATCTCTGTTGCTGGCGTATCCAGCATGAGCACTGTCTTGGTCTTACTTTTCCTATCGGTTACCTGCACAAGACTTATTATTGGCGAGTGTTTTATTGGCGAGTGCTCCTTTTATTTCCATTTCACTGACTGGTCCAACCAAAACTATGTTAAATAGCGGCTCGGAAACTGCAACGCTCTGTCTCGCTCCAATATCATTTTAAATGGATTTGAATCTTATCATTGCTCACAACTGTGCGACCACGTAGCTGCGAAGAGGGAGCTGGAATTAAGTTCGTTCTACACCCAGCAGCAACGTTAACATTTGTCGGAATGCGCAGCATATGCGGAGTAGAATGGCAATAGACCACTGCGCACGACATTACTGTCATTTTGACGTATCCGTTGCGACATGATGTAGAACAGACCTAATTTCCGCCCCGGCTCCGAAATCCCGTGGTCGCGCAAGTGGCCACTGCTTAAATCTCATGCCCGGTTCACACGCATCAACTTTTGTTAATTAACTACGTTCAATCACAGGTAACCAGATTGACGACGTTGAGAATCGTGTTATGTTGATCAAGTGTATCGAACTGTGAACAACGAAAATCGCATAGCGAGAATGCGGCCTAACGGAGCTAACAATTCCAGGACTGTTAAATGACGTCGTGGAGAGTACATTACCTTGTCGCACTGGTGTCTCACAAGTTCTGTTGAAAGCATTTGAATCGTAAGGAGGCATACAATTTCTAAAGCAATTTTAGCTAAATAAAATTAAATATTGGAACAGTAAAGCAGTCAGCAGAAAGAAACGAGCCCGCTTTTAGCTATTTGTTAAACTTTAGAGCCACTAAGGTTGGAGTAACAATGGTTGATTTTCCACAACAAGTTCTGGTGTTCGGGTGTTCCTTTTCCCCCTAAGAAACTGATTATATAACACTCTTAGATAGTGAAGACATATTGGAAACGGCAGTAGAGGTGTTAGTAAAACACCATAGCTTCCAACAACGCTTTATCGTCCTACTTCAGGCGTTTGACGTCATTACGTGTTTCCTCTCAAAGATAGGAATCGTTTTGGAAGCACACGAAGAAATCTCACAATGGAAGTGGAAGACACCAACAGTAAGCACTCGTTCGTCAGTTTTGACCCAAACATAGAAACGAGAAAAGCAGTGGTATAAATGAGGAAAACGATTCAAGAGTCCAAACTTACTTATTGAGGAATTTAGCAAGTGTTTGTGGAAGGCTTTGGACTGGAGAAATAGGCAACCTCCTACGCTGAACAGAGCACCACAACAGGAAGTATAGCACGCGTCCAAGAATCTATGGAAAGAAGAAAACTCGACAAAGACACGTAGCCACTACACGATGGTATTTATGTCCAATCAAAGAAGAAGTCATACGGACAGGATTTGAGTTTGGTAGAAGGGGTGAATGATTTTGCATAGTTACGGCACGGATGGTCGCCGCCAAAACAGTGGAGTGACGGAAGATCAAAATTTGGAAGCAAAATACCCAACGGTGGAACCAAAAAGAGGAATTTCATATCATGTGGACGAGAAGCTTTGTTAATACGACGATATTAACGATAGGACAGCAAAGACCAATTATTTATCATCAAATGGTAATTATAAGACCATCAAAGTTTACCAATTAACAAATGCTGACTACACCAATCGTGATGAATGGCGTTAGAGGGATTTGTGAATTAATAACGCAATTAATAAAAGAAAAACACATGTTACTCAGCGACAAACGAGTTGGTTTATAAGTGTTCAGGGTTCAGTTATCTCTGGTGAAACTAACATAATAGTTAACAAAACATCAGATGCCTTCAATTTTCATGCTTGGAATAACTTGGAAACTATCTAACTGAAATGATTCTAGCCTAAATTCGTTCGGAGTTTATTTTTGTCTATATATTTATATAATATATGATATTGTAAATCGGAATGAGTATGGTTCATCATCAAACAATGTGGTGAAGAATCCCATCCGTTTGGCACAATACATGGGTGTTGCTTAAATCCCATCTCCATAAACGCATTCAACAGCTAAATTACGTTTATTTGGTCTCCAGGGGGATAATTGTGGAGTGGCGTAGTCCCCAAAGTGAGCAGCCTAACATATGTCTCAAACACCGCGCCAACAAGGGCTCGTAAAGGCATGGCAGTGAGCGAGCAGCATCACAAAGAGTGGCGGTACCGCGGGACCAGGGTAGGCTCCGTAACTGGGGTTGCAATCTATTATTTCCCGCTTGTAATACGACCTCCCGTTACGAAATTATGTAAAGGGCGGTTGCCGCATGTGTCTTTCTTTTCAACTTCGCCACTCGGCAGAAAGGGGTGGTTTTAACCTCTTTGATATTAATTAATTAAAGCAGCATATATTTATTAAATTAGGTTGGTGGATTCTAAAAGATTTCAGTTATACGGTGTATAAATCAATAAATATATAAAAGAGATAGGCTATACGGATATTTCTGTATAGATGTAAAACTTTTCACTATTTGGTCAGATATAACCAAATAGTGTCTCTGCGCAGTGTAATGAAATTGTAGCCGGTACTGGGATGCAAGGCAGAAAGTAGTGTAGACAAGGACAGTAGCTGTCTGGTTAGCAGCTAGCACCATCTAAATAACGCATTAAACTGTCTAATGATGTTTCTTTAAAGAATGTAGCAAAGTTTTGAGATACATACGTTATTTATAACTAGTAACGACGCAAATATAATGAACTTCGAAGCCAAATAGAGCCCTGGTATATTGTGTTCAGGAAGGAAGATAATAGTCAATATTCCTGCATTTAGCTGTAACCACTAGCAACCTGCATTGTTACCACCCTCTGAAACTTGAGCCAGCACTTCCACTGAACCCCTAGCTGTTGACATTATTTCGTCGCTATACGTGTACACTACAAACCACGTGTCATCCTTCTTTTGTCACTATCGATAGGTTAAGCTCTGTCAATTCTTAAGAAACAAAACACAACCTAAGAACTTTTAGTTCATAACGACAATAGGGTTAAATTTTGCGTTGTGTCTTTACTAAGCGCTGATTTTAATGGCCATTTTATATTATGGCTACCTATTATTGATATTTCAAACCTAAAACACCACTTGTATTAAAGAAAAAGTTTTCAGTTGTAAGTTATTTTGCAACAATTTTTAAATAAAACATCGAGACATGATAGAGAGATCGTTATGCGCCACATGAAAATGTAGAATGTTGCTGAATGATTTCTTTCAAATGAACAAAGGGCCAGAATAGAGTACAATACATATCTAAACTACAGCCATTGCGGTTTTGAAATCATATTAGAACTTATTCTGTTTACATATTTCTGAATAATTTGGACACTTTTATGTGTGTTTTACGTAAAAACTTTAGAAACAGATACGTTAAAAAGAGGTAATACCCTGTATTTAAGTAACTTACAGCCGCCACTACTTTTGGATTACGTTGCCTAACTAACTATAAAATTATTAAAGATATTTAAAATATGTCAATTCTATTTATTTGTATTTAGATAGGAACTAAAATTCTATATAAATTATATTCAATTTTATTTTATTACTTTATCATACGCAGTATGTAAAGTATTGTAATCGTGCCGAAATTTTTTTTTGAGATTTTAGCGGGAATAGGTCTTTATGGGTCCCCTGAACATTTTTGACCAAGGTACAAAAAAATGTCTGTGTGTGTGTGTGTGTATGTGTGTGTGTGTGTGTGTGTGTGTGTGTGTGTGTGTGTGTGTGTGTGTGTGTACCCAATTTTTGTTAATTCATTTCCGGAGAAACTACTAAAGGTATCGGCACGGAACTTCATATTTAGAAGTTTCATGACCAAACTTAGAGTTGAAAAGCTTTTGGTTCAAAAGGGTCCAAAGGAACTGGGTGTTTACTCTAAGCCTTTTTCAATGATTTTGTAAATGAGCCGCCATTTCTGTAATTTCGTCAAAATAGTTAAATAATAAATTAAAGCAGAGGAAATTTTGAATAATTTATGCCTATGACATTTTCTGGTGAAATTAATAGTTTAGCTGCAAGAGCAAATTCTATTTGATCGAGATCGGTCGCATTTGCATTGATATGAAACTGCATAGTAGCCAGGATTTTGACAAATATTTTTTTTGTGCTGTCACCACAGAAATGTCTATGGCTGTCACCACGCTGTCACACTCGGAGAACCGCATGGAACGTCATCTACAGTGTCATGAATGAATATAAATCTGTCAGAATTTGAATTAGCTTTTTAAACTTGACATTTCGTAGAAGTGGTATCAACCTAACATTTTCTATACCGAAATATAACCATTTTTGATTTTTTTTTAAATACGTATTTCTCAAAAAGCAACACAAAAACGTTGATGTCACTCCTGCCGAAAACTACATAGCGCGACTCGCTCACATGCGACGACGACGCTCCGCCGTCGGTGACGCGCCGCATCACCGCTCGTTGTGCTATTCCGTACTTTCGGCACTTGTGAGATAAACAACTATTATTCTGATGACAGTAGGTAGTGTCAAATGCTGATGCTTTGACAATACCTTCGATTGATACTATTGACTATCAAAATATCTGTCAAATCCTGGCTAACTAGTTTAATTTTAATGCAGACACGATTTATCTCAGTCAAATAGATTCTCATGCAGCTAAACTATTAATTTTATATATTGTATGATAAAGTCATGTGCCTGGCCACATCAGATTTTTTTTTTAATGTTTTGACTGTAAACTTGGTGTTTCTTAAGTTTGAGAAAATATATTGACACGATCAACGGGCATCCTTTATATACAATTAAAAGGAATTGATAGATTTGAAATATTTTGATAGTTATTTTGTGAATTAGAAATCTGGTACCCAAAAGTGTATCATATCACAGGTAAAAGTTATATCATTTAGTCACTTTGTTGTAATGCTTTAAATAAATATGATGCTAGGATATAGAATTTCAGTATTTCTTTCAGAAAAAGACTGATTATTCTTCGTAATTAAAATCATGGAATAACTAATACAAAGGGGTGATTTAACTTTTATTCGTTTACTATTGGTGATATGGATTATATTAATCGGCCAAAGTATTCACTTATGTTATTACTTGTGTAATTATTTAAAACCTTATCCATATGGTTTGTGCGTATGTTGGAAGATGATGAAAGCTTCAATCAAAAACTATGAACTGATTTTGCAACATGCACTTCCTAAGTAACTGATCCTTCCCAAAATTACCATAAAACCCCATTTTTTACCGTTTCGTGAAATTTAAATGGCAAATAGTATCTTCAATGGTTCTCCAAATGTTTTGGATTTTTTAATAGAGAATAAAAGCTTTGTTGAATGTATGAATATTCTGTTTTAAAAAATATTTTCTAGTCAATTGATCTTCTAAATCTAATTTTGTAATTAGGTAAATACTAAATACTTTTTTGTATGGCGTTACCAGTATCTCTGAATTGACGGTGTTTGCAGACGTTGCTTTTCGGTTATCCCCACAGGAAAAAGTCTAACAGGGTAAAATCGGAGCATTAGTTTCCTGCAATCTTATCCAACTCATTGAAAGCTAACGCCAACTTGGCGCCTGTTGAATAAGTTTAAAATAGTCTAAACTACATAGTTTTTAATTTCCTGTTCTGGAATCCAAGAATAAAAATGCAACAAATTTAATCCCATGATTAATCAATTGCAAAAATATACGATTATAATATAGGTAAGATTTCTATTTTATGATACTGTTCACGAATTCAAGCAACAATCCACCATTAATATGTCCACAAAAGATCAAATACTTTATTATTTAAAAATCTTACAACTCATTATAGTCTTGCAAAAGAAGTGATAATGGTGAACTTTGGGTATTATAATGCTCAGCTCCGGCAATTTTGAGAAGGAACTGTAACATAGGAAGTGAACATCATCGTCTTATGTTTGATTAACAAGTTATTCCACCTTCTTCTCAAATAATAAACAAGAATTGAAGAATGCATACCTATATTCCTATGTGACAGCGATGTTTGTTATTTCATGATAGTAATTAGATCCAGGGTGATGTAATAGTTTTGGCATCAAGAAAATGGACTATTTGGCAAAAGTTTCGAATTAACATTAGTAGTCATACCATAATCGCGAATGACAAAATTTAACCAAAAAAATAATAGATTAAAAACAATCCGTAGAATCAATGGTAGCGACGAGTAATATTATTACAAGAGTGTAGATTAAAAAAAACTCATAAAAACATTTATTTCTAGATAGATGAATGTAACTTCAAATTTGAGTTATACTCTTTTAATTCTACACTGCCTTTCCAAACACAATTTTTTGGGAACTTTGAAAATAATGGTACTTTAGTCATATGTCAAATTAATACATACATATATCTATTATTCTAAACTGCTCAATATATGGTACACATACATTTTAAGTTCGGATGGTTAAATTTTTGATTTTGGCCAGCGAAGAACTTTCCCATATAATGCGAACTTTCTTGGACACGCTGTATATCAGAAGAATAAAAAATGGCTAGAGAAAATGTGAACTACAATCGCAGTTTTCCATAATTCCCAAACGGGATGAGATACCAACACTGTTTTTCTTTCTAATTTGTCGTTGTATCTTTTAAAGTAAACGAGGAACATCGAATGTTGAACTGGGTGAAGAGATGGACTGTTTACGTCAACTAAACTGTGATAATCGTTACGACGCGTGCATACGGTCCATATGGTTACTAAATTAGAATAAACCGTGGAGTGCAGTGCACGCACTTAGCACCCTTATCTCCTAAATATGAAGCGTGCAATAACAATTAGTATCAAGTGGTGACATAAAGAATTGATAAGGGATTCGTACCATAAACCTCGGTCTCGTATTTATGTCTCCCCGCAGATGACACGTGCTAAGCGTTAAAAGTATCGCGTGTCCGAGATAATTTCAATAAGCTAAAATGGATAAAATTACTTAGCACGTACGCGTCTGCAACGACGGTTACTGTACCGAATTTATAATCTTATCGTGCATGATGTACGTCTCGTCGGCTGGTTGGTGCACAACCACTTGCAACATAAGCACACCCTGGTGGTGGCAAATCGACATTCACTCAGAGAATATTACTCGTCGATTTAGTCCGTTGTATGCATTGGTATCTCTAAATAACGTTCTAGATTACACACAAGCATTATTATTATTATATAGCATATTTGTTAGAAACTTGATGTAGGTAGTTAATTTTGTTTAAGATGCAACTTAGAACATTTTTCGCCAACTTTTCTTTACTTATTTACTTCCGGTACCTTATGAGCTATTTTCTATTTCCTTGGCAAAACTGTATGCTGTATGCTCAATCCGGTGCAGTCTGTTTCCTCTTTCCAATAGCTTCCTGGAACCCTTGTGCTAGCTTTCTCCCATTAGAAAATAAGTACATATGGTTATTCCCAATTTGTTGGTATCGTCCCGTTTGGTATCTATGGTTTGATTTTGATTTGGTGATGTTCCTTTTTGTAGGAAACGCTCACTCACATTCAACCTAATTATGGTCCATATTTTATTTTTAAATGTTCAAAATTATGTAATATGTTGTAATGTTGAAATTCAAGTAAGTGTTATGACATGATGAATTTGACATTATTATTAGTTCGGAAGAACCTAACGACATAGTTCACAAACGACTACCAAAACCTCAATGCACTCAAATTGAGCTAACTTGGCAAATGCCCGGGATACAATATTGGTCAAAATCCATTAAATTATTGTTTTTTTTATACCTTAACCAACTCGCAGATGATAGACCCACCTTTGTCGTTTCGGTTCGTATCTTTTTTTGATATTTTTTACTGTAGTTTTTTATTGTACTAATCAAATAATTGTCGAAGCTATGAAACCTAGATATAGCAACAGAATTAATCAAAATTGTTTCCTGAATGATTGCACATGATATTAATCAGCAACAACAAGGAATTGTATATACGGCTACACAGAAAGAGGAAAGCAATTCAGATAAACTCAGATTCATACGGTTGTATGTACTAAATATATACATGTTACTGTAAAAGCCCGAAATACGGTCAAACCTAGGATTAACGCGCTAATCCCAGGTTTGGCCAATATGAATTGGTAAATGTCCGAAAAATGGTATAAATTAAACCTCATCTAATTGTACTAAATATTTTAAGGGGTTCTTAAGTTATTTTTATTTCTTAGCCTGCTTTTAATTCCTTTGGTACTTTTATTGTTCGATTCTGCCAATTGCCAATTATAAAATTTCAGATCTCTAGTGTTTTTTTTTTTTAATTTCAGGTATAACACTCGTTCTTGTGCCGCGTCATAGGCACTTCACAAGTTCTTAAGCAATTGAGCTCATATGAAATTTCTTAAAAGAATAACATTCACTTTCTAAAAAAAGTCAATAAAAAGATTCATATGGATTTTAGTTTGTTCTTATGTTTATTCATTTTAATTTTATAATTTTTATTGTTTTTACTTATAAATGTATTTACTTTTATTGTTATAATGGGTACTGTTGGTGTTATTTTTCGGATACGGATTGTTTCATATGTTTTTTATTTTTAGTTGTTTTGTGAATATTGCAAACAACTGTAACTTTTTAGGGAACCGAAAAAAACAAATATGTATGTGTCTAAGATATAATTTTGCGGGGAAAAAGTTGTAACCGTGCCATATAACCGATGGAACGATAACTGACCTTTTTCCAAAGGGCGCCAAAAATTTTTTTGCACACACAAGAAAAATATCACGCGCCGGCCCTGCGCCTCCGACATATCATCTCATTGAACAGGCTAAAATGACGCAACAAATCTGACAGATCTGTCTCATAACCATTGATGACTTTGCAGTTAGATGAAAATACCAGCCCTTAGACTCTTGAATCAGCTGCTGATAGCGTTTCTAAAGTCCCATTTACTCCTGGGCTACAGTGGGCAAAATGCAGCGTGCGACATGTTATTTTTTTATAGATCTTTTTATAGATCAATGATATTTTTATTTCAGTTGTCAACAACAGCAATATATTTGATCCAATGTTGTTGCTGTCGCCATCTGTTGCTCTGCTCTAAACTAAGTACAGGCAAGTCAGTTCTAGGGCTAACTGCTATGTCTTGGTAAAAGCCTGAAATTATATTGATTCGGACATTTACCAATCCAAATTGGTTAAACCTAGGATTAACGCGTTAATCCTAGGTTTGGCTATATTTCCGGCTTTTACAGTTATATATAAATACTGCTTAGATTAGTACGGCTAAAAAAGGCCTTTTTTCCTTTCCTTATATTTTACTTTTTTTATGTGTGTCCTGATTTTCAGTAACGGATCTGCAAGAAAAGATGGCAGGGTATAAGGCATTAGCCATCCTGTAGAATCAACACAATTAGTAATTTTTTTCTTTAATGTGTTTTTCCTAGGACGTAATATTCTATTACACCTAAACACATTCAAGACGCGGAACGATACACCTTGTATAAAAATAAATTATAAATATAATATAAAGTTTTTTGCTTTATTTTATTCAATACGAGTGTTTCTGCATTACTCCTTGTCTTTGCTTTTGATCACTCCCGGACTAATTCTAATGGGCATCAGTGGTTTTACCCGACGCACTAGCGCTATGTTGTTTAACTGCTGGTTCCAAAGTTGTGGTGGCGGAGTAGACGATCTTCGCAAATCTTCATAGTTTGCTATATTTTGCTTCGCAGATACCCATGAAGATTGACATGGGTTTGATATATAGTTCCATAGCAAATGTACGTAATAGTTTGTTTTAAACTGACAGGCGAAGTCTCTTAGTTTTCGAAACGATTCTATTGTAAAAAAAAGTCTGTGATATAAGGCATTTTTTATGTTCTATTGGAAAAGCGTGATTTATTTATATGTAGTCATAACCCATTAGCAATCTAGTACAGTATGCAAAGACTATTGGTCATTTAGTGTACAAATAAAATATTTTTTTAAATTCCCATGACGGATGCTTGGATATTGAATTAAAACGAATACAAACTAATATTGCCTAAGATTAGTCAGCCTAATAAAAAATTAAAAATACATAATATTTTTTGATACTTTTTTAACTTTTTTCGATGATTTTTTTCTTATGGTTGTAGCCAGAAAGATTAAAAGTGTTGGATATATTGGATATCTTTACACTACAAAGCCATCTTGATACTGAACACATTGTTCAGTGAAGAGAATCTTCAAAGCCTTCAATGTATTAATAATAATAATGTTTGTTGCTACGTGGTAACCACGTAGCAACAAACAATATTCTAGAATTGAGATCTATGCAACATATACACAATGTATATCTTTTAACAGGACCAACTGTTATAATAGTAGTTAGTATTTTCCCACGTGTATATTTTGCACTTATCATACAAATTATATCTAGTGATCCAACAAAGGAGTTCAAAGCTGCTAATTAAAAACCAAATTTAACACATTTTTAATATGGGAATCATTATCGACTGACAAAACTGTCATAGTAAATCAATAGAGTTCGCATGAAAGAAATAAATCATAAATTCTGGTGGCAATTATTCACTGGTCGTCCCTTAAAAAGTAGTTGTCGTTAAGATTCTGTTTTTTTGAGAAGGGGTCTCCATAAATCAAATTAATCCAGTCGTTCGGTTTTTGCCAGTAATATGATTCCCGGCGACTCTTACACACACGCACCCAACACACGTTGCAAGAAAAACAAACAGATGTAGCGCGGCCATGCACTGTCATGGTGCATCGTAGGGTCCTACGTTAATGACAGAAAAATTATGTCACACTCTTTTAGCAATCTCCAGTTTTGGTGAACCAACCTCCTACAGCCAATGGTATTGCATCAGCCACAACATCAGTTAAGTAGGAAAATAATCTCTTTAATTCAGTTCTTGCCTCAGTTAAATCGTATAAGAATGGAAATGCAAATGCTGTAAAATTCTCCAAATTTTCCTAAACAGGTTACAGAAACGACTAATTTTTCAAAACATCGTTGAATGATTGGCTGATCATTTGCAAAACGGAATGGGATCTCGTTGACGGTTGTAAATTGTGGGCTGGAACCAAGAAAACCATCGACTGAATTATTTGAAGAACTGTTAATTTGTAAAGCACTGTAAAACGTGATTGTAGCCGAACCATGCAAACAAAACCTTAAAACAGACGGAATTATACTAAACCTCGATTTCACCAAAATCAAATAAATAATTATCGCTTGTATTGTATCTCCTGGATGTAATTAATGGAACAGTTCATTTGCGAAGTCGGGCTAAAACTTATTATTATATTTCGACCGTCCTCATCTTCGGATCTTACAATAAAAATCTAAATACTCATTAAAATACACCCTCGATGGCACGTGATTTTCTTAATTACTGAGATATCGAGCAGGTTTTCGGGGCGGCAGTAAACGGATAAGTCGCGCTGCGCTGTCTTAACATAAATTAATAATACCGCAGTTAACAATGTTCTCAATTACTCTAATTCCGACTCATTAGCGTTAAAGTAGTGCCAGCGCGCAACATTCGACCCCTGAGCGTAATTTGTTTCGGCGCATTCCGCGTGAATTCACGTCAACCCTTATTCATCTATGTCATATTCAAGCCTGCGAACTGTTCAGGTACAAAAGAGGGATGTCGCAGAAAATAGAGGACGCGAACATGACACGAACCATCTTGATCTTATGGAAAATTGTCCAGGAAGTGATTATTGCTTTGATCTTCCGTGTTAGCTGGATCTGGGAACGGCCTGTTTTTGTTGTCCCAGTAACCAGTTCTCTAATGATTAAATCTATTGCAATTGATTGCATTCTGGAACATTAGAAACTTTAAAACTCATTTAAATTTATCGTTTGCATCATACAATTTCAAAATAGTGTGCTGACAAAATAATAAATTAATAAAATAAGTTGAGTAAGTAAACATACAAATTTGCTAGAAAGTAAGCTATCAATTTTTCACATTGAAGTTATAAATGTCTTGGGGAAAAGTTCTTTTAAATATAATATTATGCTCATATATATAAATAGAAATGGAGTATCTCAAAATTCAGGTATCGGTCCTGGTCAAAACTTTGTGATAAGGAATTATAATCAATCTACCACAACAGTATGTTCTAACTTAATAAATATCAAATTTTCATAAAAATAAATACAAATTAAGTTTATTTCTCATATGCTAAAGATGTTAAAATACGGAGTTCTTCTCAATAACATCTATAGTGAACTAATGATATAGAATAGTGTACATACTGAATATATTTCGCAAAAAGTTACTCTAAAGTAGTTTTTCTCACATAAAAGAAACTCAGAGGATTCCTCAGGTATTTATTCACAGGATCTTAAAAGCATTATACTAAATTAAAGGTATGTACAATTTTCCGACATAAAGTGGGCCTTTATATTTTTTTGTGTTTTTGAAGTATATTACTAAAGGTATCTGAGAAAAGAATTCACAGATTTCAACATTTGTTCTTAACTGAAAACACAGGTTATTATAATTATTGTTTTAGTAATTCGTTTTAGTTAATACTAGCAATAGTGCAGTTGTCATAATTTATTGGTAATACTAATATTGACTGAACATCTAACGATAAAATAAGAACAAACTATCAAAACAAGAGAAAATATAAAATTACATATTTAATTTCAAATTAAATTTGAACAACTTTACCCTATGAAATTTAACATTTAATTGTGAAAATCCAATACTTCACCCTTGAGGAACTTTTGTAATTTCTAGATTTGCAACCAGACTATATGTTAATCATCCATAATGAGCTTATCTCGAAATTGAAAATGTTGGTCCGTTATCGTCATAGTTAAGTGGCGCGATCACAGTGAATTAAGGTGTGCATAATCCGCGCGACGGAAGAACAATAAAATTGTTCAATTACTTGTCAACAGGATTTCGTTTATTTATTTAAAATATAATCATAACTTGATAATTAATAAAATGATACAGGCATCAATACGATTTTTATAACCACAATTTACCCCAAAGCGGATAACCGCTCGACCTTCTCACAGTTCAAGAATTTTGAAAGGCCAAACAGCCCCTAAATCCACAAATACTTGACTTAATAACCAGCTGGACCAAACAAGCGCATTGTGCGGCACTCGAAACCCCAGAAGGGCGTAAAACTTGAATTTCTTTCGAACGCTAAGGGGCAGTTTCACCTCTTTCCAGAAACCGATTTACCTGGTTGCGGAAAGAATTATTTTAAAACCGCAGCTTGTTAATATCTCACCCGTTTCCGTAAATAAGCAACCCTTTAAAGGTGGTTTTCTACATTTGTGGAAAGGGTTACCTACCGGGTTACCCCTCTAGGCTTCTCACTTTAAAGGGTTGCGTAATTGACCTACATCACACGCATTCTTAATGAAACATATTGCGGAATATATTTTTACCCGTTCCTTAATAATTATTACAAACTGGAACTCCTTTAGAAATCGAAGGGGTTGCCCTCTTTTTGGGCACCAATGTACACGGTAATAATTTCTCACCAGTTTCCGTAAATAACCAACCCTTTTAAGTATAGTAGTTTTTTGACATTTTCGGAAACCCGTTCCATTAATTTTATCGAAAGTGTTTTGAAATTTACGAAATCAATTTTGAATTACCCATGAGAATCTATGGAAGCAGATTAGTCTTAATATTTATAAATGCTACTAATATACTAATACGACAAAAGCGACAAAATTAAAGCATACCACATCACTTACAATAATAATTTTTAAATCATGAAATAAGAAAAACAACTCTATATAATTTACGTTCGTATCAATCTCACTGGTTGCCACTGACCATTGAAATACTACATTGGGTCAAAAAATGTGGCTTGAGCTTTTTTTAATTTATATTCCAAAAATACACAGTATAATATATCATCGTATAATATGATTCTACATTACTTTCAATATTCAAGTCCACACCAGGAATTCTGTTTTTGGGATTATCTAGGAAGCAATTCATGGACAAGTTGATAGTGATCAAAATCTTAGTTCGTGAAATTTGCTGTTCTTATGTATAATCACCAACACCTAACAAAATTTAATAAATAAACTGAATTTTTTTATATAGTTTAATTTTTATGATGATGAAGTCCTACCCAATATTACTCCCAGGAAAAAAACCTATAGGAGATAAAATAAGAAAAAAATTTATAGAAAATGTATCCAGCGTCTGTGTGTTTTTTGTAGTATTGATGACTACAAAACTATCGACTACCTAAACAATTTTATTTTTTTAACTATCGTGAAGTTGCATGGCTAAATAATAGTTCACTTTTGAATATAAATATCAGAACATTTCACAGATTTGCATGTACTTAGTTTGTCAGATATACAATAATGAAACAACCAAAACTCGCGTTTTTAAACATTTCTGATTCAGATGCAGATTCTACGGAAAAATCATACTAGATCAGTTGTACCGGGGAGTCATTTAGTTTCGATTATTCTATTTCTGATAAATTAAATAACCATCAGTCAGTGAAATACTCTGATATCTAACCTCAAAAGTTTATATTATTTTAAGGTAATAATTGTGAAATATATTGTAGTCAAAGCAAAAACATTTTTACTTTATCATACGCAGTATGTAAAGTATTGTAATCGTGCCGAAAAAAAAAAATGGGATTTTAGCGGAAATAGGTCTTTTTGGGTCCCCTGAACATTTTTGACCAAGGTCCAAAAAAATGTCTGTGTGTGTGTGTGTGTGTGTGTGTGTGTGTGTGTGTGTGTGTGTGTGTGTGTGTGTGTGTGTGTGTGTGTGTGTGTGTGTGTGTGTGTGTGTGTGTGTGTGTGTGTGTGTGTGTGTGTGTGTGTGTGTGTGTGTGTGTGTGTGTGTGTGTGTGTGTGTGTGTGTGTGTGTGTGTGTGTGTGTGTGTGTGTGTGTGTGTGTGTGTGTGTGTGTGTGTGTGTGTGTGTATGTGTGTACCCGATTTTTGTGACGACGATTCCGGGGAAACTACTAAAGGTGTCAGGACGAAAGTTCAGACTTTAAAGTTTCATGACCAAACTGAGAGCTGAAAAGCTTTTGGTTCAAAAGGGTCCAAAGGAACTGGCTATTTACTCTTAGCATTTTCCAACGATTTTGCAAATGAACCGTCATTTCTGTAATTTTGTCAAAATAGATAAATAATAAATTAAAGTAGAGGAAATTTGGTATAATTTATGTCTATAACATTTTTTGGTAAAATTAATAGTTTAGCTGCAGGAGCAAATTCTATTTGATCGAAATCGTGTCTGCATTAATAGTAGGTTATACCAGGATATTTTGAAACTTTTGACGGTATTCAGAATGTCAGCGGTTGCGAAGCGTCAATTCAACACGCAAATGCATGGAGAATGCGATGAGTGCGGATAGCAGTGTTGTTATGCATTTTTCAAGGATTTTGGAAATGAGCCGCCATTTCTGTAATTTCGTCAAAACAGTTAAATAATAAATTAAAATAGAGGAAATTTTGTATAATTTTTGTCTGATATTTTTTGGTAAAATTAATAGTTTAGCTGTAGGAGCAAATTCTATTTGTTCGAGATCGTGTCTGCATTAGTATAGGATTTGCCAGATATTTTTATTCTAATGACAATAGGCAGTGTCCAAGGCTGCTTTTTGACAATACCTACTGTCAATATCTGTCAAATCCTGGTTAATTCGTTTTATTTTAATGCAAACACGATCGATCTCGATCAAATAGAATCTCATGCAGCTGAACTATTAATTTGATATATTGTATGATAAAGTCATGTGCCTGGCCATATCAGATTTTTTTTTTATAAAATAAAAATTAATCCATTTTTTCTAATTTTACAGACGGTAGACACCTAATTTTGTAAATAATAGAAAGTTACTGTAATAGTTTATCTGGTCACATACCATTTTTATGGGGATAACTTATGGAAAAAGCAAATTGTTAATTTGTGGCCAGTTTGCATAAATGGCACCTGTCAAGATTGGTTTTCTACATTTGTAGAAAGGGTTACCGAGTTGCTCCCATAGAGACCTTGGGACAATTTACCCTCATCATACTTTTTCTTCACTGAATATATTTTTACCCTTTCTTATTACCTGTGGATATTCCCAATTTATACAAACTGGAATTTAATCAGAACATTGAAGGGTGGTTAATTTCGCACCCGTTTTTTAACTAATGTAGTTTTCTACATTTGCGGAAAGGGCACCCCTGAAGCTACCCCATAGGCACCTTTCTTTAAACGGTTGTCCATTTTACCCCCTTTTTAATAAGTATTTTGGATGCAGATATCACATAATGTTAATACAGTATGCGGTAGGTACAGTACCGTATGGCCCTAAGAAACTTGAAATGTAACAATTGACAGATTTATTTCGTTCCTTGGGGCAATAAAATAAATTTCCCAACATCTTAATGCGACAAAAGAGTTCAATTTAATGCGCACCATATATAGATTTGGAAATATTAGGTCTGACCGCATAAGCAGTATAGGAGCGTCATTAATTTTACTAACAAATGTTTTCTCGGGATCATAAATTTCGGCTTTTATTGTTTACGATTCTATTATTACTATTTTGAAAGTAGGAATGAAAATAATGGGCCTTGCAGGCACCTGGTACTGGTGGAGATTTCGACAAGTAGCTGTTAAAAATCAGTTTACGACAAACCTTTAATGTGATTTTCTTACAAATAGAATATTATTGACATATAAACAGGGTGAGATTTTGCAAACACACATATTTTGTTACCTATTATTTTCAATCCACAGCACGGTGTTGTATTTTTTTTTACTTTTATGTCCAATTAACGTATTAACATTTTATTAACAATATGGGTGCTATATAAAATCTATTGCAAAATATACACATAATATACACATCGTATACACATAGCAACGCAATTGCTATTGTTTTGAATATTCAAAATTAAAAAATGCTACACTGTATGAAACAGAATTTACAAAAACACTGAAGCAATTTGCCTGATTGAAAATTGACTCGAAATCAATAAATGTTTGCGTTGCTATTTATAAATATGCCATTTTAAACATTTAGGCCGGTAAATATCAAATAACATACCAACGAAGGATATAGCGAGTGAGTTAAAAATCCCGATGCGGTGATGAAAATACATTTCCGTTTTATTTTAGTCAACCTCTGCAGGACCGGGTGTCGGCTTTTTTTTGGGGGGGGGGGGAGGCAAAAATATTTTGGTCCAAAATAATGGTCTGTTTAATAAGAATAAAAATGCTTGACTTTACATTAAATTATCAATTCTATTTTTTTATATTTCTTGTATAATAAGGCGGACAGTAAATTTTATGATCTTAAATTTTGATAACTATTATTTATTCGAGAAACTGAGAGTTTCCGATATAACAAAAAACGCACCACACAGAAAAGTGATCTCTCGAACGAAGAGAGAATTACTTGGGTGAAGTAGTTGATATATACGCGAGAGATTATTGACGTCAACCAAGAAATCTTATTTCTTGGAATACTAGAAAAATACTAGATTTAAGAAAGTTGTTTTTCTGGTGAAGTAAGTAAACAGTGTTCAATGAAGTGTACACTTTTATTATTATTTTTTATTAGTAAACTTTTTACTAATTAAACAGATAGGTATGTTTTATTCACTTACTCATTCTAAACTGTGTGCCTTACATCAAACTATTTCGTGTTGAAACGAGTACACTAATCATAAGGCACATCCCCTACGGGTACTTCGTTGTTGTTTTCGTACTAGGTTTCGCTCTTTTACGGCGCCAGCCCTACGCGTGGGCGCGCGAGTCTTAACAAAAATTTTGATGCACATATTTATTCCAGAGAAAGGGATTACTAGAACGAAGTGAGAATCACTTCAGCTTAATAATTGCTGGGTAAGTAGGTAAGTATTGTGTACAATTCAGTACACAATACTAACCTACTTATATTAAATGTCTTATAGTTTTTGGATCAAGTAACTACGCACTTGGATGGATTTACTATTACTTCTTTGGATTTTTGGGATTTTTGGTTATAAAGAACGACAGCATTTATCTGAGAAATTATTTTACTTAGATTGAGTATGTGACCTTTCTTGTATATACACACAACGAAACGTTGCCTCAATTCAAAGCAACCCTTGTTAATCCAAAACAACGGTTGTTTTATATATATATATATATATTAAAAAATACACAATTTTCGTTGAAAAATTGTTTATTAAATTGGGGTTAGAGGCTTTGATTAAAATGTTTACACGTTCACATTAAATTAAACAGTAAAACAACATATTAAAAACTTGATCTGACATTTCGATGCGAACCGCACCTTGGTCACAGAAGTACTTCTTCAGAAGTACTTCACGAAAATTGTGTATTTTTTAATATATTGACAAGGCTAAATCTCTAAGTGATAGATATATATACATATATATATATATATATATATATATATATAACGAGATATATATAACGAGAAAACCGTTGTTTTGACCGGTTGCCTTACTTTTAGTTTGTACAATTTTAAACAGAAACTGTACTTCTTTGACTTAAGAATTTGTTCTTTTAAATCAATAGGTTGGGTAGTTAGATTAATCAGGTCACATTCTTTGATTAAACATTCACTTATTTCTATTAAATGTGAACAAGTTATTATGAAACCAATAATATTTTACATGGAATACAATTAACGCATCTAAAAAGAATATTGTTATTTTCAACTAGAGAAGACATCCGATGTGTCCCTTCTTATACCCGGTTTCAGTCTTTGTCCATCAATATTAGAACTGTTGGTCAGGTACATTGACGCAATAATAGCGCAATCACTGATGCTGCATAGACTTTAGAGCTTCTAATCCCGGGATCCCGACAAATAATGAGCTTTTTCGGGATCCCAGGATAATAAATCTAAATCCCGGAATACTAAAAAGATAAATCAAAATTATTTTCTTATTTTTTTAATTCATTGGCGAAATGTGGGCACTGACCTACAATAAATCAATTGAGCTGCTATTTTTTAAGTATGGACATCAGTCTATAACAGCACCCTTTCTAATTAAATTAAGTATTAAGCATAAAATGTTCGTTTACAGCAACATGTTGCTATAATAGGAAGAACAGATTTTGCAAAAACTAGATATAATTCAATATGAAGACAAACATGAACCTTTTCAACTTGCATAAGTCTTTTTAGTTACTTTACCAATTAACAAAAAAACAGAAAAGAAAAGCATCAACGTAAAAATAAAAAAAGAATGGTAGCGGATTTCTTTACTTGGATTCAGTGATGTACTACAGAATATAAAATTAGTAAATAGGTAATAAAATACAGCGAAAAAGTTTCTTGAAGTTTAGGGATTTGACCATAAACTCAAGAATGAAATATGTTGGTACGAAGCATCTCGAGTTTGTGATGAGCTGTGACAGCGGTAATTTGATCATTTCTGACATTTCTTCATCAAAAATTATCGCTTTTTTGCCTTTTTAGCGGAAAAGTTTTGTAAAAAATTGAAAATTTGGCTCGAACAAACATTTTTTTTGCCGTGACTATTTTTGAAAGATTATACAAAAGTTCAAAATTTTTCAGCAAATTTAAGATGTATGAGCAAGTTATTACCTTTTAAACCGTCAATTTTGGTTTCCTACTTGTAGAGTAAAATTTGAAAACGTTGAACAAGTTTTGTGGTAAAAGATATTGTGCAATAAAGTATATTTTAGGCGTTTCTTACTTACTGGATTTGGTCACTTTCGTCATCCCAGGCGTTTTGATCCGGCAATTTTCGTTTTTTTTCAATCCCGGGATTACAAAATCTTTAATCCCGAAATCCCGGGATCAGTATATTGTCCGGGATTGGAAGCCCTAATAGACATGTATGCCGTTATATACCCGCTGGGACACCTCTTTTACGACGAGGAACTAAAGCGCCATCTATCCGCATCCTTCACATTATTTTCAAAACAACTACTTTCTTAAATCAAAACAATCGTTATCTTAAAGCAAATATTTAGGATGTTCTATATTAAAGAAATATTCTTATTATGAGTAAGTGTTGTCTTAAAATAAACAAATTATGTTAAGAATGTTATTTTCTTAACATTAGACAACCATTTCTCTGTGTGTACCTAACTTTCTACATCTAATGAAATATGCATTTGAATCTAGTAAATAAATTCAACAAATTATATTTTCTCGTCCCAAATAATCACTTTTCTGTGTGCACCCTTTCACTCACTTTAGTTTTTTTACTGGCAACCAGTGAGCTAGTGGTGTTTGAATATTACGTACCGTGTATGTTTTTCGAAAAATTTCGTATTGTACCATTTAAGCAGCTATTCTTCCTTTTTATTGTTCCAGTTCTTATGAGAACACGTACAGAACAGTCTTAAGTGAAAGACACGTCCGTCACCCCAGAACGCCACTTTTCGCAAATTGACTTGAAACTTTCCAATTGGTACTAATAGGGTACTAATTATTTGGACAGTTTCAAGTCAATTTGCGAAAAGTGGCGTTCTGAGGTGACGGACGTGTGAAAGACTTAACATCTCCGCTAAAATTGAAATGGAATTTCCGTTTTCATACATTTAAATTATATTTTAAACATTTTTTCTCGATTATTAACTGAATTCCAATTAACATTGTTAAATTTATCATTAAACTTGCTATTAAGAAATTGAAGACGAGAGCCTGAGCTCTGCGCCGGCCCTGAATCTCAGACGCTCTTGTAGACCGCACATTTCTTCTAAAAAATAAGTATTTGATGAAATACATACGACGAATATAAAACAGGAAACTAATAAACACAACTATATGCGAATGAAACGACAGCTGACCGTTGAACAGTCCTCTCGGCATGTCTATAAACTAATCAAAGTATAAGTAGGAAAAATCGAGTTTTACTTGTTGTCCTGGTGTTCCCCCCGATACATTATTGTTAGATTGTATCGGACCACGTCTGCCGACAACTAGACATGCCCAATGCCCACGTATCCCTGCTCCGATGCCTATTTAAAACTCGGTATCACCGGAAACGGAACGACAAAAGAGGCGCTATTCACACATTCACTTATATTAAACACCCTTCACCGTTTGCCTGTTTATGCCTCGCATTCGTACGCATGGGCTTGATGTTATCTGGCATCGGTTGATTATCATATCGCCCGAAATTGTACAGATACACCCCTAATAGGGGGTTGATATACTTTGATAGAGTTGGTAATACTAAGTAGATTTTATCGTACGTGATTTAATAGATGGGGGCAATAAACAGGAAGGGCTTATTAGATTTTTAATAGTTGTTGGCCAATTGATAATATATTTCTTACAGACTGGAAAATGTGTTTGATAATATCAACAGAAAACTGAAATTCTGAATTTTTGTTCATAATTTCAGATATTTATACCACATATTACAATCAATCAATTAAAATCTTTTCCATGTATAGTATAAGTATAATAATTACATATTGTGATATCGGTACAACCAAAGAATCGGAGTTATTACATTAATATTTAGCTGAATTCTTCGGATTTTTTAATAACGGATTTAAAAGGATAAGAAATGATAATGCATTAGCTCGACATTAATAATGCATTAGCACAATATGAATTTAGAAGTTGTTAAAATTGTAGGTTTGTATAAAATTATCGTAATAGAAATAATTGAGAATTGCTTTCTATTACATTATTGTTACATTTTTATAAGAAAAAATAAATTAAATTAAATATTTATTATAAATATTTATTATTTATTAAATTAAATATAAAATTGATGTTGAAAATAATTAAGGTTTAATTATACAATTTCATGTTATTATGATCCGTCGATCATTTATTTGTCAGCCCTATAAATGCACGATTTCTATTAATGCATGATTTGTTAGAGCCAATCAAACGAATTCATTGTACCCAATGGAACATACGTAAAATGAAGCCATCCAATCAAAACATTCCGTTATTCAGACCCGCAGTCCAGAACTGCCAGTGTCAAACTAACTAAATGGTCATATAACCTCAAACGACATACACGAATAAAATCTATATAGACGCCGCCAGAAGACTACGATCGAAAAGGAAAATATTGGAACCAACTCGAATATTAAACGGCGATTAATGATCTCGACAATTAACGCACTCGGTAATCGCTCGTGCGTTAAACAGTATCAATCATTAATCGCTCTTTTTAATATACTTGTTGGTTATATAATTATTACTAAACAGGTCAGTTTCTATTAATGCACGATATTACAGCCAATGAAACAACTTCAGCATAGCTATTTGAACATACGTAATGAAACAATCAAATCAACCTATTCTGTCATCTAGAAATGTCACTGTCAAACTAGAATTGTTATGTGCCAAATGGCTTCGACCAAGAAAATCTATTCTAATCAGTATTTTTAATATACTTATTGGTTAAGTCACTAAAACTAATTGTTCAAAATATTAAATATTATTATTATTATCATTTGTTTTTAAGTAAGTATGTACATTAACTGTTACAATACACTGTGGGCCCATAAAAACAGTACAAATTTTGATTTACCCATATTTTCAAACATACTACTTAAATGCAAGCATATTTTGGAAAAACTAATTGCTTACGTTGCTTTACGTATGGCCTGCCATGCAATATTTCTGATAATATCGGTGTAGTTTAATGTGAAATGAAAGCCGTAATAAAACAAGTAGGTAATGATATTTGTTTTCTTTTGGTAAAAAGGAACAGTAGAAATTTTATAGCGTCCTATCCAGAGTGATCTTTTAGTATACAGGGTGAAATTTTGAAACATTGTTTTTTGCTGCTTTTACTCAAAAATGCAGTGGAGTTGGACGTTTGTAACGATTACATTGCACAAGGACGACAAATCCAATTATGCACTTGTGTTATCTTTAAAAATGGCGAAGAAACTATACTTATAGTTTTCATATGGGCGTCAGGTTTGATTATGCAACTTTTTTAGAATTTTCGAAGCTTTTTACATCCTCTACTACACGTATTAGGCTGTATATTATTTGCAAATTTTGATGTTTTTGTTTTTGCAGTATTTGGATCTAAAATCAACACGTTTGTTATTAAACTAAAATTATGGCCGTTTGCTTTCTGTTGTCTGATAGTCATGGCTTTCCTGTACGTTTTTCACGTAAAAATTACATCTTCAAATGAAAAATATCGAAAAAAGGAGCAACACAATGTATACAGGGTTCAGGCTGATGTTGGAAGTGCTCTTCATTTAAACATGTCATAAAAAATAAAAAAGTGTTGGTTGAAGTGATGTGACATACTTAAAAACGTTGATTACAGCTCTGTTGCAATCTTTGCATAAACAAAGAACAAGATCAACATTCGACTCAAATTTACAACTAATTAAAAATTGTGATCACAATTCTATGATGCGTGGGCAAACGTGTATAAGTCCTTAATAGAAAGGTACCCTTTTATACTCTTTTGCCCACTAGTTATAGAATTAAAATGGACGAAAAGACCACCTAAATGATAAAATTAAACATGCCGCCTATAAGAATACCAATTGTTTCTCCACGGTCTTTAAATATAACTTAAGAACGCAATTAGATTTCTCGTTTCGTTGTAATGTCTTTGTTACAAACATCCAATTCCGCTGTTATTTAGTAAAATCAATAAAAAAAATAAATAATATTCACCATGTATAAGACAAAAATCGCCCTGTATAGGATGCTATAAAATCTCTCCTGTCCCTTTTGACCAAAACAACACAAATGCCATTACATATTTTTTTGTACAGTTTTCTTTGCCCACAGTGAAGTTATTAAAAGAAAAAATAAAAATTGTAGATTTAATGATACCACCGGTTTCAGCAAAACATTAAAAATAAAAAATCTAAGATATTTTATATAGTTGTGGCCATATCACAATATCTAATTCCAGCATATAAATGTCAAAAGAGACGGTGCCAATAAAGTATTAAAAATTAATGATTTGTTTAAGTTGTTGATTTGGTACCTTTTTTATTCATTAGCATAAGAATTCGGGACGAGAAAAAACAAATACTGTGTAGCACCCAACTTTTGTTTTCTTATAAGCCACAAACAAAAGTTTACCAACTGATTTTACTAAAAAGGAATCAAGCTAGCCCTGTATATCGTGTCATTCATCTTCGGTCTATTGGAAACTTGGTTATCCTAATCTAAACCAAACGAAGGTACTGTTTTTGCATACATTTTAGTGTCACTTACCAAAAAAAAAAACAAAATAACCATTTACACCTAAAAGCGAAGAAAACATGGAGTTTCAAAATTCAAATAACAACATACGTTTGCTCAATTATCAACGCTTAATGTCTTTCTATTGATCTTATTGATCAATTTAATTATTATCAAAAGTATAAATTATCTAGCCGAAACCCTTCAGCATAGGATCAAGAAATTTGGAATGTCACTCTTCTTATAACATATGCCCAACAAAGGACGGATTATTGAACATTCCACCCATAAAATTTTAAATTAATTAAACTTTAAAAAGTAAGTAAAATAAAAAAGAGCGTAGATGTTAGGTGAGTCTTAACTTATTCGTCGTTTTTTCTATGAACGTGTTTCTTTTATGAAAATTGACATTTATATTCTCGTTTATAATGAAAGAAACACATGTTTTACCATTTTCATAAAAGTCAGCTAAATGGTGTGAAAATGGGTTTTTTTTTGTTTTTATAAAAGTGTATACGTCAAAAACAGTTAGGGATGTAAAAATTTCAATTTAGATTCTTCTTTAAAATAAATGTTATTTCTACAAACCAAAGTATAACATGGAATTTAGAACACATTTTACAACAATAATTCACAATAAAAAAAGTACAGTTAACGAGTTAAAAACAAGACTTTTTATTGAGATTTGATAAACTCCAAGTATGTATTATCAGAGTAATGTTCAAGTTAACCTGTTTAAGGCAAGGAAAGAAAAGGGAAAGCTGGAGGGTGGAGAAGGGAAACGATGAGGCGATACGGGATGGGAATTTCACCGACATGCGTGCACACTTAAGTACAAATAAAATGCGATCACACAAAAATCATGAACGGAGATTCATGGAGTGACCAGCGCCTGTAATAAACAGTGCCTTATTACACGATAAGACGATAACCTGTAAATTACGTCTCGCGAAGTTAGAACAAATGGCCGGAAGTAACTATTCTATTACTAATAGTACTAAAATCGTAATTTCTTAACATGGCAAGACTTTTAGGTAATTCCTTGAACTAGTTTAAAACACAGTACATTAAGGGTAAATATATACCTCGGTCTCGAGTTTAAAAAGCCAAGTGTGTCAAGTTAAGTATCAGGTGATTGGGACACCTGTATGTTGGTACCCTTTCGAAATATCATGTAACCCTGAACATATAAAGTTTCTAAGACTATATAAAGTATTATACTTTTATCATTTTAAATAATTGATATAACACTTTCTTGTGTAGGGCTAAAGACAACAGACAATAACAAATTGAGTGATACGCAGATGTTATACCTAGTCATCAGCAAGTACATATTTATGCGAATACAGAACAAAATTCTGCAAACAGCGCACTGCAGTTGCAAAGTAAGGCCCACAGCCTCGGAGTCGCACACGCGTTAGTTTGACTGGAATTTAATTTTATTCGACTCGAACAAAATACAACACGCTGTACCAGCAAAACACAACACAACAACAGTCCGGACACATGCACCGAGCATATGTAATGAACAGTCGAGAGTGTACCAGCCGTCCAACAAAACAACAAGACAAGATAAAGCACTAATCTGATGAACACGATTGGACATTTCAAAGTCCTACCTTGAAAAACGAATTGTATCATTGGTCCTGGAGACTCCGGGCACCCGTAGTTAGAGCTCGCACCGCCAGAGGGCCGACCCGTACGGACGGCGCTCCGTACGGTAACACGAAACTCCGGCAAAGCTCTCAGTATCAAACGACCGCTTGCGCTGTGTAATAGAAAAACGCTTTACGCAAGCGTCTGAAGGTACAGCACATCAAAACAAACAACAACTTGCCGCAAGCGCAACGAAAAAACGTTGATCGACGAACTAATTGTTCGCAGTCGATCTCAATTTAGATCCGGTTTATCAAAAACAATAACCGGCTCCGGTTTGAATAAATTTGGTGTGCGGTTTGCTGGTGTTCTGATCTTTTAAATTTTTAACTTGAGTGTTAAGTGTCCGATAAGTGTGGTACAAGTGCGATCCGATAGCTCCATTCGGCTGCGAGGTGCTAACAAACAGATAGGTGGGTGCCAAAAGTATCGTCAGTATGGTAACACTTATGTCCTGCAATTACTTAAACCAAAACTCCACGAGATGCAGCATTATCGACAAAATGTGCGAGCAAAAGGTACTTAACCAATTCTACCAAAACCTGTAATTTGTTTAATATAATACCTACCTGTAATTGCTTACTATTTATTGTTATGATTTTACTGTTATGTGATTGCAGTAAATACTTAGTTATATCTGCCTAACGTTTAGCATATAAAGCTTTCCGGCGCGCTGTGCCTCCAGGACAGTCAACTGTCAACTGTGTTTCCCAACATTCGAGATCATAATTTTAATACTTATCCAATAATATCACACATAACGTTGGTTGAAATTTCAAATTCTGAAGCTGAGTACAGTTATGATTACTTCCGATATATTAGGGTAATCATAACTACATACATACTATCATTCAATTAATCAGGTAGACATAACTAAGACAAAAGCCTGGAACATGTGGTCTATTACACCCAGTGTATAGTGTCCAATGATGCTTATGCCAAGGTAATTAAAAGTATCAATGCTTCAGTTAATAATCATAAAATTTATAATCAATATATACGAAATATGATTGTAATTAATTTTTATCACAACGTCATTCCAAAAATTATAGTTCGAAAATTATTAACGTTATAAAATAGTTTTAGAAAGCCGCAGTTTTCCGTTTTTTTTTTAAATGCAAGTGTTTCTCACTACATTGACAAGATATGTTACTATTTGACTCAAAGATGGTCAAGGCAGGTAACAATAGCAATACCAAATAGAAATTACTGCATATATTTTTTAGGGTTTTACGTTGTTATAACATCTATTACATATAAGAAATAATAACAAAACTTAGACTACCAAAACATATTTTAGTTCTCTGTGTATAAAAAGCTGTAACAACTTATTTTGCAAAATTATTATATTTAAACAATAAAAATTACAATATGCTAAACAAATCGTCAAAATTACCGTTTGTTTTTTTGTGCACGGGCAACAAAAATAATACGTTTAATACAATAATTGATTATTACAATAATTATTATTATTCATAATATTAATTATACGTAGGTATATTTATCATGATATCATGAATTGGGATAATTCTGGAAAATTGAATTTCATATTAAAAATTATTCGAAATGGATTATTATTATAAAAATTATTATAATTATTACACAATTATTCTTAAATCCCGGATAAATTCAGCAGGTCACTTTTAATTGCCGTCGCAAAAATGTGTGATCTTTTAAAATATTTAAAAACCAAAGTTTACAGTTTATTAATTTCGTAAATTCTTAAACATTTTAAAACATATGTACAACCCATCGAGGGCGTACATATTGTACGTAATATACAGGTGGTTTCACGCGTGTACCAAACGAAAACGGATATAGTTATAATTCTAAAGGCTACTATTATACAATTTTAAATAGGATAAAAATTATTTATACAAATATTAGTAGGTAAGAAACGCTAATAATTTATAGGTACTAACCATATTTAAAAAAAAAAAACAGTAAGAAAGCTGGATGACAAAAATATGTTCAGATCGAATTAAAATTTGAACCTTTTCTTATTGATGTCAATACACAACTTATGTTTTTAGTTTTTCGTTCATTGTCGCATATTTACGATAATGAATATCACATATTTATCCTTGTTGTGTAACAGTATACAAACTCATGTTTTATAATCCACTGTTCATAATACTGCTTATATAAATGAGGAGAAGCACCATTGCACTGAAATTATATTCCAAAACGTCAATTTTCCAGCATCAACAAACTACCCGTACCGAACAAAAACTTAGTTTAAAAGATTCTATAAATAGTGAGAGAAAGATTTCCGTATTATTGTTGAGCATGTAAATGGATCCGTTTAGAGAAAATGTGGCTCTTTGAAATACTGGAAACCAGTGGCGGGCGGCTCGTGCAAAAACAACAAGGAAACAAAAAGAGTTCAATTGTGTGTAAATAATAGTGTAATAGTCAATATGCAACGATCTATAACATATAATTGAAACAAAATATCGAGCATTTTATCGAGAATTCCAAGCCCAAGTCGGCTATACAGCTATACAAGGTCGCAACTGTCTGCTATCGCCTGCTACGCCTGCAGTCTAGCCCGCGAGCGAGCGAATTTCGCCGTGTCGATTGGTTCGTTTACTCTGAAGTGGTTGCAAGTATCCAGTGCACCAGAACTACTGGACCATGCCCCCAGTGGTGTCTAGAAGCGAAGCGACGTGATGCTTACGCGCCTGGCGACGTGCATTATTGCACTGCAGGTTGTAGACAGTTGATACTCGTACGCTGTGGAGTTTGCTTGCCCGTGAAGCGCTAATTACACGAAATTAAAAACAAACAATGAATTCAGTGCAGAGTTTATTAGCTCAACCATTTAGCAGTCTAAATTGCATCGATACGAGCGAAATAAAAACGCTTTGGAGGCATACCGCTAATTTAGTGATAAAACAATGCGTATCGACCAAATCTAGGTCATTTTCAAAGGACATTTAGTGCTGACAGTAAATATGAGTGGATTTGTGGGTGTGACGTCAAAAATGATTTTTTTTGTTTTCCTTGTCTATTGTTTGGAGCGAATGACCAGTGGACAAAAACTGAAATTACAGATTTAAATCATTTAACCGACCGAATTAAGAATCACTCATTGTCAACAAAACATATTACAAATATAATAAAATATACTGGTGTTAGTAAATAAGTGCGACAAACTTCAGGGGGTGATTCTGCATGAAAAATAATGACAATTTGCTATATAATATCCGCAAAAACTTCGTTTTCAGAGATACGGAGATACTGACGATTGAATCCTTATGTCACTTTAAAAACTTTTTGTAGCTTATTTAAAATTTTAAGTGTTATTTTCTGTTATTGTTTTAGTTTAATGTTATTGTATTAAATAGGTAGTTTTTTAAAAAATTTAGATCATTAAGATGTTAAGATTTTATTGCATAACAACGGTGCCCCCTACGAAAAAAAGGGCAGAGAGAGATTTTTTGTCACAAATTGGACGAGTTATTCCAAAATGATTTTTAATTTTATGTTCCAGTGGCGTACTAGTTCTTTCTTTAAACAAATGATATCATTACCCGTATACGCGCCAATGATGATCATAATATTCTTAATTGCATGTCAATAACTACCTCTTAAAACCCAGCAAATTTCATTTGCATATTTTGACCGGTTTCAGAGCAATAAATAAATCGTCAATTTTTAAGACATTTTTAACCGTATCTCAGAAAACGAAGCAATTGCGGACACATGTTTATTTAGCATTTATTTTTCATGCAGAATCACCCCCTGAAGTTTGTCGCACTTATATACTAACACCCGTTTTTCAGATTTTTCTAGATGGACTTATTGGTTTTCTCAATTGCTTAAGAAGTAAGAGGCGTTTAAAATAACGATTTGTTAATATTTCAAACTTTTGGTGTAACGGTGTAACTTTTTAATGAATTGAAAAAACTAAGTCCTTTTGAAACTTTTTACTCAGTAGGGACATTTACTATGTGAAATAACTTCTGAGAGAAAAAAGTGGGACACCGTGTATAGTACTAAAGAATAACAGTGATTTAAGAGTCATGGGACGTAGCAGCCAAAGATAATTAAAATTAGAGTATTTAAGAATAAGAATGAGTTATTTTTTAGTGCACAAATACAGATATTTATCTATAAAACAGATATATAAAACTGGTAGGTACCTGAAAGTTTAAACCCTCATTTTTCTAGATCACGAGCCGCCACTGCTGGCAACGCCATCTCGGAATGCTGTATCAAACTCTATACTTACTACTTATTACGTGGGTTCATACATTTTCGGTAATAATGGCGTTACATGTGCCAAAAGCTATTCATTCAAAGCTGGAAAATTGCAAAAAAAAAGCATTTTGTCAATAATAAATTGAGAGATTGCGTTTAGTTTACATACAATTTTATAGCAAATTAAAAAATAATCGTAAATAAACTTAAAATATCCGCATTCCAATCTCATCCTAGAGAAAAAAAGAGACACAAGTAACCCTTGCTGATTTATGCCCAGTTTCGTTATTTTTCATCAAGTGTCGCATTCGGAGTTTCGTGTGTCTTTCACAGATCGAAATTTATTGCTTATTATTTTTAAGGCGGGCTGCACGTTCCCTTGAATAGGCATGATTTGTCATCCGCATTATGAATTACACTGTAAATACGATTCTTAACAGAAGTGCGAGATTTATTTTCGTACATTCAAGTGTCAGTTTACAACACATACACTCGCGGACGTCTCAATAAAAATTGTTAACTTACCACGGGAGAAAATAAACAAAATAATCTCTTCTAAAATTATTGTTATGTCTTCGGGTGGTATCACAAAGGACATTTTGCATGTGTGTGGTGTGTCGTGTAGATTGCGCGTATGATAAATTTTTGTCCACCGGTCAACTGATATAAGTTGAAACAAATGTTTGTTTGGATTATGCCTATAAGATTTGTACACATAGGACTGAAACATGGGTAAATTTAATAATGCAGATTGCGCACATTATTATTTGTTTGATCAGATGTGTTTCTTACTGTTTAATGGTGTGTTTGTTATTTCTTATTATTTAGCACAATAAATATTTGTTATTCCAGGTGAAGAGAGCAAGAACTGATGCTACACCCGATTCTAGTGAGAGAGACAGGTATGTAAATATAAGATTTACATAATATGAATTTCGAAAGAAGAGGACCATTTGCATAAAACTATGATTATGTTTTATTCTCTTCAAAGGTACATTGGCTTTAGGCGCCTTAGATCATTTAGCATCTTGTTGACAAGCAATTAATAGGTTTCGATTTCAGTTTGAAATCTAATCAATAAACACCTAAACATATACATAATTAATGTCATTAAACAATATATAGAAACTAATATAACCTAGTAATGTTATTCATTACTAATATTACCTATATTTACTTAACGTTAATCTGACATAAATAAAGATGTATATTGCTAGAAATGTAATAGTTCACTATTTAAGTTTACGCATGCCGACTATTTTCAACTTCAATTTTGACTGAACCTTTTGATTGAGCATTTGATACCCAAAATCTCCAAGAACATCTGAACCAAGCCAGGGTTTTATTATTTTAGGTATTTTGTTTCTTGAGATACCTTTTAACTAACTTCTTCTCATTTACATTTTGGGATTATTATGAAACGTTAGGTAGCATTTTAATCCTGTTTTCGAAACTATTTTCATTAATTTATTGAACAAAACTTTATCCTCTGTTTTATTGAAATTACAACTTACTGATGTGATTGATTATATTACAATATTACATAAAAATATTCCTACCTATTTGAGAAAAATTGGTTGGTAAAAAATTGGTAATTTTGAATTTGAATCGGGCCATAGATTTTTACGGCAGATTTGACCTTTTATTTATTGAAACACACTTTCCGTATTTTCTGTTAAAGTTTAACGTTTACTATCGGCTCCTCTTGAGGTTTCTCGTTAGGTTCAGCTATTATAAATTATGAAAGCTTGCCAAAATTACGTGTTTTAAATTTCTGCCACAACTTTTTAAAACCTTACGTGAATTAATATTTTACAAAAAGGTGGGAACTGCCATTAAAAAGAATTGAACTTGATTACTGACTTAATTACTAGCATACTAATTTTTAAGAAAAAATCGATTTTCGACCGTCAAATCATTTTACAGTTTATTACATACCATATTTTTATTTTGAGAAAAATACAATTGAAAATTGCTAATTATCGATAATAATAAACCTCGAGTTTGTGAATGCAGTATAAAATAGCGTTTCGGGTATAATTATTTGTCCTGAAGACGAATCCGTACTCAAATATTTTGTATCGCGTAAATTTTTCGCTAAAAGGTAAAAATGTAAAAAAAGGATTTTAGTAAATTTTGCAAATTTATACCTATAGCATCCATTATCCTAGAAACCCAAAAAGTGTTGCATATGTACTTTTACCTGAAATCCAGAATTGTTCACAAATGTCTATGAAGCATTTGTTGCCATTATAAGCGGTGTGGGGTTGATTCCAAAAAAAGAAACAACAAAAATCCTGTCGTGATATGCATAAGCCATGCCGCGTGTTGAGCGCAAAAAAATAACCTAAAATGCATATTTCGCATTAACAAACAAAAGTTATCAATATTACTTAATTTTTGTCTCTATCACAAAAGTTGTCATAATTTAGACAATTCACAGATATCTCAAAATCAGGTAATATTAATAGTTTCGCTGCAAGAGCACTCTTTCATTTTGACAGTTATGCATACCAGCTGACTGTAAGGGGTGACCCACGCCATAGGTACTCCCGTTTATTTTTTGCTGTTTATAAAGCTGGACGAATGAAATTTGGGAAACTGGTAATAGACAAAAATGCCATTCTTTTAGATACTCTTGAGGTTAGTTATGACTTCTGGTTATGCCATTCTTTTGGATACTCTTGAGGTTAGTTATGACTTCTGGTTTTTCAGGAAATGACATCATTGAAATTTTGAATGGCACCCTATATTCTTTATGTGATATTTTCAGTCAGGATGATATTCTAAACACAAAAACATATCGATCGTCAATTTTTATCACCAAGGCAACGCAAAAATTACCTTTTTGTGTATTAATCTAGGTGGCTAGGAATTGGTGAAAATAATCGAAAATTGTCAAATAAATACTAACTAAATCGATTTTCATCGACATTGTATTACTGGCGCACTCTAGCGTGATTTATTTGGTTTTTGGCCAGTGAGTAATTTTTTTCACTGATACCCAATGGCCGCACCCTGAGTATTCGATAGAAAACATCTTTCCGATTACAATGATACCAGATAATTGAGATTTTATTGACCTTCTTAGCGTACAAATGTTGTTAGAAGCAAGGAAATCGAAAATTTTTTAAATTTAATGATGACGTCATTTCCTCGGAAGTCATATTAACCTCAAGAGTACCCCAAAGTATGCAATTTTTTGTCTATTAACACATTCCCAAATTTCATTCATCCAGTTGGTCATGCCGTTGGTCGCCAGGTATACAATAAACAGTTTAGTGAAGCATTAGCAGTTTTTATTCGAACCAAAACTAATACAACTACACACATCAAATCATCCTATTTCATCGATATCGCTCTTATCTGCATTACAACTAGTTTGCCAGGATTTGACAGATATTTTGATTGTATTTACAGTATTCTCAGATGCTCAGCGTTTGACATTGCTATATAGTATGATAAAGTCATGTGTCTGGCCACATCAGATTTTCACTTTTGCTAGCGGAAACACTGCTGTATAGTATGATAAAGTCATGTGCCTGGTCACAAAGAAATGAACTGAGTATCCAATGTTGAAGGCATATGAAAAAGGTGTTTCAAAAACAAAACCTTATGTATCTCTAACGCGCGGAGATTTGACGACAAACAAAAACAGAATCCATTAAAAATTGTGCATACATTACTCACAATAAATTAAACTGATCGAGTGCATTTAGTCGATTCGCATTAAAATTTCGTTGACAATTTCCGTTCCGGGCCGCCGGGTCCGGTCGTTATTTTCCCCTTTACTTTGTCGACAATTATGTTTATGTGTCTTAAGATATACTAATCTTTACCCGGACAGGTCCGTACATTCTTTCGCCAGATAAAATCTCACCTGGGGCACCACGACAGCCCTTATAAACGTCACCCGTGTCCCCAGAATTCCGGCTATCGCCTCTTTCGAACTACTACGAGATCATCCCGACCGATAAACCGGGCCCGGGTATTTTATGTACGCTTACGACTTAAATATTCCGTGTAAATAGAAGTTTCTCGCGTTTTTATAGGCACCGATCGGAATGGAGCACCGGCACACCGCGAAGCGATTTCGATGTTTTATTGTAATTTCGACGAGTTTTAGAAGCGTCCGGCGAGTGTATGCAAGGAATTTCTATTTGTCTCCAGCGGTATGTTTCGTGTAATTAGTTGTAGATGAACACTAGTTTGGCTTGTGTGGAATTTTTTGATTATGTGGTATTTATAAGACGATTCTATCAATTTATGTTAAATGCCAAAATCCCAATTTTGATGTTTAAAAACTCTCCTAATGGTATGTACTATACAAGTTTTTATACCCCTCAAGGTTTTTTATTTTCATGTTAGTTGAACGCGCGTATACTACTTAAAGAATCTCTGTCCATGTTTCAAAGAGATTTCTATATAATCTTTCAAGATTTCAGAAAAAATTACAGATTACATTAGATACTATTGAAACATTCTGAGGTTTCTAGGCCTTTGATGCAGCTGTTCTAAATTGCCAACAAAAACACGCTTTTTGACATTTTGATCATACTGTTTTCGAAAATCTTGCCCGATAGGAAACTTCCGTGTTCGGATTTGTCGTTTGTGCAAAAAAAAACAATCCAAAAATCATATTCACATTTCCCCTCTTCATTTACTATGTCACAGCATACAATGTTTTTCCTACCTTTACCACTATTAAAAGATATGTCAAAATCAGTAAGAAAAATAGGGGATTTACCGGCTTTTAGATTAACCATATGATGTCATTAATTGAGCTATATTTGCATATGTGTGCCTGGATATGAAAAGGGACCAGTTGGTAGAAATTGAGTTATGAGTGATTTCGGATTTTTAGAATTCAAATTGCGGATCTAATATGGCGACCAAACATGTAATTGATTGTCCGATTCATATAAAAATTAAGACATGTGATTATGAAGGTTTCGGATTTCAAATATGTTGTCAGATGTATAAAATTCAATATGGCAGATCCAATATGGCGACTATACATGTAATTAACTGTTTTACAATTTTAGATTTCCAAATTTTAGAAAATTTTCAATTTTTTTATTGGTTCATGTTTTTGTCACCGAAAATCTGTCCCCATGCAAAACTTCAACTCAATGGGAAAATTTTAAAATTTTTGTCGAATTTTGGAAAAGTTCCGAATTTTTTTTTAAAACTTCATGTATTGTCACCGAAAATCTGTCCTCATGCAAAATTTAAACTCGATTGGACACTGAAAAGTAGGAAAAATATACATTACACAATTTGAACGTAACAAACAGACAAACAAACAACAACAAGTGAAGTTAATATAAGCGTTTTAATTGTCCAGAAATATTATACAACTTTGTAATTCTATTTTGTATAAAAAAAGTTTATAAACTTGTATCATACGGACATTTGTTTGTGCCATTGTATGGGACAACACAGTAACCGCCTTTTCACACGGCGTCCGCGCGGTTTTGTCCGTGTACGGTTCGAAGTGTATGATATTAAATCGAACCTTTAACATGTACCGTGCCGTGCCGTTTGAAATCCATGTTGTGTGAAAAGCTACACAATGCCCGTACACGGATAAAAGCGCACGGTCGCCGTGTCCCGTGTGAAAAGGCCGTAATGCGCGTAAAGCATGAACTGGTCCACAACTGGTCCCTTCTTCGTTCGCAATAAAAACGATTTTTCAGGTGTTTCCAACAGCAGATGGGTTTCCGACGAACACATCTGATAAAAAGACACATTAAAGAGACTAACTAGCGAATAAACCAAAAAAAAATTCTTTTTAACCAGACTAACTTTATTTGCGACTATCTGCGTAACTAGAAACGGACAACTGGTCCCTTTTCACATCCACGCACACATATGTTTATTATTACAAAGTTATATTAACTTGGTCTGTATTGGTTCCGGACTTGATATTGTGTGACTTATTAACAATATTAACAAATTTAACAATATTAAATAATACTGTTATGTTAGACATACTTTTTATGTACATAATATTCCTTTCAGCGAGAGTTTCTGCTGTCATCCAAGACTTTTCGTTAGAAGTTAAAATATCTTTTTAGAAAATGATAAAATAATAAATTTTTGGACACATTGGAATGATAAAAAAGGATAAAATGGATAAAGGGGACAAAAGAGGTACAAGGTATAAAAAGGATAAAAGCAAAAGAGATAAAACGGATAAAATGAATAAAAAGGAAGAAGAATAACACAAAAGACATAAAGGGTACAGAGAAAGGAAATATACACTGCCAGATATTCAATTAATCATATAATATCGTCCTGTTGAATTTCAGCGAACTAAGTTAGTAATCTAATAAATAATAATGGCTAATTGTACAAATACACTGTGGGCCAAAAAAACGGTACAAATTTTCAATTGCTCATATTTCCAAAGATAAGATTAAGTAAATTCAAGCATTTCTTTGATAAACTATATGCTTATATTGTGAAGATTGAATACATACCATATTTGCAATAATTAAACATTTTAATCCAATGTTATGTTGCTTTATGTATGGCTATGCAACATTTCTGATGATATTAAGTCAATTTAATGTGAAATGAAAGGTGTAATGAAATTAGTAGGTAATGACATTTCTTTTGGTCAAAAGGAACAGTAGAGATTTTCTAGCATCGTATACAGGTTTAGTATACAGGTTGAAATTTTGAAATAACGTTTTTTTTGCTGTTTTTACTCAAAACGGCAGTTGAATTTTGGACGTTTGCATCCATAAGAAAAAACTATTCCATTGCATAGGCAGGAAAGGTCCAATTGCGAACTTGAGTTATCTTTAAAGATGGCCAACGTTTAGTTTTCATATGGGCGCCATGCTTGACTTTGAAATTTTTGAAAGATTTTTCTTACCTGTTTTGCGTATTGTAATGAAAATATTGGGTTGTAGATTATTTACAAATTTTTGTGTTTTTGCAACAAAAACCTAAAATTTTGCTTTATCAGTGATTTGGAACTAAAATCAACATTATTTTTTATTGAATTAAAATTATGGCAGTTTACTTTCACTTGTCAGACGGACAGGTTTTTGCGTTCGTATGTCACGTAAAAATTATATCTTCAATAAAAAATATCTAAAAAAAGGAACAACACAATAAATTCAGACTGGCTTCAGGCTGATGTTGGAAGAGCTCTTTATTTAAACATGACATAAAAATTACAAAGGAGACTTGGTTTGAAGTGATGTGACGTATTCAAAAAACGTTGACCCAGCAACAAGAACAAGTAACATACGTCTAAAATTTACTGCTTCACAACAACTGTGATACTTCATAATTGAAACTGATGAAAAGACCACCTAAAATGAAAAATTCAAACATGCCGCCCATAACAACACCTATGGTGTTTCTCTACGATCTTTAAAGATAACTCAAGTACACAGTTAGATTGCCCTTGCCGTTGCAATGTTTTTGTTACAAACGTCATATTCCACTGATTTTTACTAAAAGCAATAAAAACATCGTTTAAATATTTCATCCTGTGTAAGAAAAAAATCACCCTGTATACGATTATATAAAATCTCTAGTGCCCTTTTGTTATAAAAACAAGACAAATGTCATTACCCATTGATTTTAATCCACCTTTCATTTCACATTAAATTGACTCGATATTATTATAAGAAATGTTGCATACCAAAACATAAAGCACCATAACTTTGGTTTGAAACGTTCTGTTATTGCGAATATGGTATGGTTTCAATCTTCACACTACAAGCAATCCGCTTTTTAAAGAAATATTTGAATTGGCTAAATATTATTGGTAATATGAGTGATTAAAAATTTGTACCGTTTTTTTTTTTGCCCACGTATACTCAAATTAATATACTGTTTAAAACAGATTTTTAGAAAAGATGATTAGAATTATAGTGATGTTGATAGAGTAGACAAGCATTACATTCTATTTCATAGTGCTGACGATTAAGTTCGGATAGCTTTTCAGGGATGTGAGCCATACTTCACAAGTTTATAACCAATCCTTTGGACGTCACGTCATGTTCACTTTGAAGAGGCGTTATAAAATCCACGCAAACGAAAACAGCAACCATATGCGCACGACGAGTACTACACAGAAATTATAAATAAGGAAACTCCAAAGGGAGACACCCGTTAATTAATGCAAATTTATTGTCTCTTATTCTTCAAACGTCCGTCACGGCGTGTTCTCTAAATTACTGACCACGTACTAAACCGGCAGAGATCCCTCTCGGTGCGGGCGAATAATTTAAAGGCAAACGGCGCATTAAAGCACAAGCACCGCCGATGCTTGGGTGTTTTTTCCGAACCGCATGTAAAGAGGTTTATTACGTGCCGGGCTTTACTTGTGTCATCAGATAAGCACGCTGTTAACCGCCTCTTTGACAGAGTAATGCCCGTGTAACAGTTTTAAATAGGATGCAACAGTTTTGTACAATATTTGGACGAGCACGTTCGAAGTAAACATTTCGCGTGTTAACGGCGCTCATCAGAGCTTCTAATGACTTTTCATCTAATGGCGAGGAGAGACGTCGGTATACTAACTTTATTTTAAAAAAAAAAATTTATTGGGTTATATGTTGTAAAAGCGTTTTACGGCCAAATACTCTTATTTCTTAGTATTATTTGCACATAGAGAGACATTTTAAAAACTAAATGGAATGTTCTAAATGGCCATATAGAGCGATGCGTGAAGTTGTTCCGAATAAAAATTATTAAGGATCTATCATTAACCCACTATTTTCACTATAACACTATTAACCAGGAAACCAACAAATCCTCTTGGGGTATTGTAAAATGTGCATCAAGCATGTCAAGCAATGTGGGATTTTGGCGTCTCGACATATCTATATAATTTTATTCATGGAGAATAGGAATTATCAGCTGCTAAATTTACTAACTTTGCACTGAAGAGTATTATATTATTCTAAAATAAATTTAGACATAACTGAATGAAAAAAAATCGGATGTGGCCAGGAACATGACTTTATCATACAATATATAAAACTAATAGTTCAGCTACATGAGATTCTATTTGATCGAGATCGGTCGTGTCTGCATTAAAAAACAATATTTTGATAATATTGACAGTAGGGTCAAAAAATCCTCGTTTGATACTACCTACTGTCATTAGAATGAAAATAAGTATCAAATCCTGGCTACTAGCTTGCATGCAGACACGATCTCCTCATCAAATAGAATTTGCTCATACAGCTAAACTATTAATTTGACCAAAAAATGTCGTAGAAATAAATTATACAAAATTTCCTCTACTTTAATTTATTATTTTACTATTTTGACGAAATTACAGAAATGGCAGATCATTTGCAAAACCCTTGAAAAATGCTTAGAGGAAACATCCAGTGCCTTGGACCCTTTTGAACCAAAAGCTTTTCAGCTCTGTTTGGTCATAAAACTTCTATATGAAGGTATCGTCCCGATACCTTTACTAGTTTCGTCGGAATCGTCGCCCGCTACTACGACCTGCTGGCATCTCCTTGACAATTTTAACCTCCTGTTATCTCTAAAATTCCATTGGCTATTCCATTGGCAGTTGGGAGGATAATAGACACCGCGGAAAAAGTTGCTGTTAAGTACAAAACCTACTGATAATTTGCTGTCAGTGTCAATTTTGCGGTCAGTTGTACAGAAAGTGATTATACTGTATATTTCCATACGTGGTAAGTAGATCTTAGATCTAGAATTAATGATGTAGATAGGCATTTTGATTTGAATTTGTTAAAAGATTTCATTTATCAAAATAATTCTTTAACAATTTTCTTGCTAAAATTGACCAACTAATAAGCCTTAACATACAAAAATCAGTGAATCAGTGCGAAGACACAGTAAGCCACATATGTATATTAAACAATCGCATACCTATGATCGAATATTGAGCGAAACTATGGAGTTATCAGCGAAGATCAACCATAGAACCAGTTATGATACCTGAAAGAACAGTTTTTAGATTCATCACAAGAATTAGACATTCGAACAACCCCCTTCATAACCCTCCTAATGCCCTACTGTACGAAAAGGCGGAATAACATCCCTCCTTAGAAAATCGTTTCTAGATTTCCTAATTCCTTACATAATCTATTTCTATCCCGCTATCTTAATAATCCTCCGAAATTTAAAATCCCAAAGAATACGTTCCACGAATTTATAACCTCCCGAGAAGAAGAACTTAACGACGAATGAACAGAGAATTGAGTAAACTCAATATAAGAATTGGACCAGACCAGAAAGACCAAGAACGATAGCCCGTTCCAATAACAAATGAAATATAATATAACATTATGTAATTATAAACCTAATGTACAGAGCTAGATGTTGGAATAACAATTTTTACTGCTACTAAAATAGCAAGCTTTGCAATTGGCAACTTATGCCGATAGTATTGCAAAAAAACCATAAGGAGATGATATGAGAAAAAATCAACTGGAACAAAATAACACATCTTCCATCCGTTTTGTACTCACATTAGGATTGTGTCCAGGTAACACATAACACATCTTACTATCTTCACATTACTTGTGATAAAATTATCAATGAAAAAGATGGTAATGATAGTAGACGACAATAAATGGTTGTATATTTTTCAGAATTATTTTAATACGATGGCTGAAAATAAAAAAATAACTTGCCAGTTATTTTTTTAAGTATTTTAAGTATTTATATTTTTCACATTTTCAATTTCATTCCAGAGCAGCTAACTTTGTATCTTCTATCTAATAATACTCTGTCAGTAATAATTGCTTTGTGGATTTCTGACTATGCAGCAAGTCTCGCCTCCTTTTGCTCATTTAATTTATCCGTCAATTTAATTTGATTATTAATATGTTGTTCATATGAAGCATTTAATTATGTATTGCTAGTAACTACAAATAAATTAACATTTCCATTTCTTATTTTTTTAAATTTTGCAAGCAAAATTACTGCTACCCAGCACTGCGATATAATTGTCACAAATCTATAATAATTCTGTCTTATCTGTAAAATTTGAGAGCAAATAAATGACATTAGGTCATTCGACACTTTAAAAATTTTCCATTTTTCGAAACAATCCCTAGGCATGTCATCTTGCCAGAGGAATAAGCTAACCTTTGACTTAAAGCGATAGTAGTAAGCACAATCCTTATATACCCATGGCAAGTCGTATTCTCTTGGCATCTAAACCGGATGATAACAGAGATTTGGTAGGAGCGGGCCAGATGCATCATGACATTACTTTTTCAATATCATTAAATACCTGTTAGCGCCATTTTCTAATCTCCTGGTCCATAGTGTATAAGGGAAAATAACATGAACACACATAATTTAAAAGTTTTTAGAGAAAAGATTAATTGAACAAATTATAAAAAGAATCATAAACTGAAGGAATCTTAAATTCTTTCATGGGAAAAAGTAATCCCAGTTGGTCGTATCAATACTGTTATGTTATGTTGTGGAAATAATGGTCCTAATTATTTGAGAAATTTGAGAAAGCTATAAACCGAAAATAAAGTTTTGGAGATACTTGGGCCAAAATCAAGAGTGACAATAATGCATATAAGAAGTAGGCATATAAAGAATTCTCCTTAGTGTTACCAGATGCTGGACAACTATGCCTCTTAAGAGTAGCATGTGGATAACGCCTGAAGGTCTCTGAAAATCTTTCTAATTGCGAATAGCTTAGTCGGCACACTTCAATATTCGGTCACCCATCAATCACCGAAACGGGGGCCCACAAACCGATCGAATAATATTTCATTTGCTATGCCTGTGTCAATGAATGGACCCAGCAGTATTTCATTTTCGCCTCTGGGCAAGTGTTCCTCTGGCTGTCGCCGAATCGTATTGTCTTTTAATTTGCCGCATATGGTATAGGCGTGTTGCGTATTATGTATTTCTGTCGGTTGGCAACCTTGGTTCTTTGACCGTCGTCGTAGCGTCCGGTCCTCCGGTTCTTTCAAGTGATCGGTTTGACCATTATACATATTGACGTGCTCTCAGGCCGCTCCGTAGACTCAACATCCATAGAGTCAGTAGTAAACATCGATCGCATTCATCATCGATAACTGACCAGCGCATTCAGCGTTTAACATTTACACAATATTTACATTGAACGTTTGTTACAATTTACGTCCCCCTGCATCGTTTGTGTGTAGGTGGTTCTATTAATATATTGCGTTACAACAAACCCACCAGTGATGCCCTTTGATGTAGAATAAAACAAACATGTTTTGATTTTCAATTTTGCGTCTGCAAATATATTACTAAAATGATGATTGGAAAGAATAACTAAAAATTAAAAGTTTTGCATCAGGTTAATTTATTTTCATTTTGATGTAATTCATGTTTTATATTAATTATATAATAATGCATAATATATTAATGGACATAATTAATAAAAATAATTGGTGTGAGTGATTGAATACTTACAGAGGGATTAGTATGGAGAAAATTAAATGAAATGAATTTATTTAAATTGTAGTGTGAAATTTATTTATTTAAAACATCCACGTAATTTTTTATTTTTAGTAATACAAAATCGTACAATTTGTACGATTTTGTATTGTTAAAATAAAAAATTGACGTGGATGCTTTAAAAAATAAACTTTATTTAATTTAATTTAATTTCCAATATTTCTTATTGATTTCTATAAATCCTTAATAGCACATTTTGCGTCCTTATACAGGCTGTTTGGAAAGTAATAGCTCCTAACTTAAATGTAGCTGTTTGATGTCAAATGGGACCGATAAACTCAAGTATTCGGCAGTGTTTCTATATACATAATATTTCTATTACCAAATTTTTAAAAAATTAAAATTATTATGATAATAATGTCATTTAACTTTACCACACAAACTTACAACAGGGTTTTACAATGCATTTTTACATTTTCATCAAAGCATTTTACGCAGAGGTATCCAAAGCGTTTTGTCATATTTTCATGTAAAACAAAATGTGGGAAAACTAAATGTACGAAGGAAAATCCAACAAAAGAGTTAATTTATCACATAACTATTTAAGAAAGCATTTTACCAAGGTTTTTTTGTTTAATTGATCCTATTTGACATCAGGAACCTACGCTTAAGCTGAGTCACATTACTTTTCGGACATGCAGTATAAGAAAATCCTTAAGAAAAAAGAAAACGGAGTGGGAGGAAACAGAGTATGCGTTTTCGATATATAATTACGAATGCGCACTGAGCACTAATCAGAGCTGTTGTCCATTAAAGTGATTGGTTATTTGAACACATTATTTGAACACATCTAAAGTCTATATAAGGTGTGTGGTTGTAAGACTGCAACGTGCCCTTGCTAGTGGAATGTTTGCATTCGAACATTAAACCTAGGATTAATACGTTAATCCGAGGTTTACCAATATGAATTGGTAAATGTCAGAAAAATTGTATTTATTAATATAATTTCCGGATTTTACCAAGACATAGCGGTTAATCCTAGGATTTACCACATGGTATTAGTGTAAGCTAGTTTAAATAATTCACCACACCAAAAGTTACCGCAAATGTTTTATTAGCTCTGTGCCCGGAAATAATTGTGTTATGAGTTTGTTTACTATAATGAGTAGGTAAATTACATTATCACTGTGAAGTGTGTACGAGTGGGTACAGTAAGAAAATATAAGTACCTTTATTTTATTAAATACCACACAACAAACACACGTTGATTCTTAAAATAAAAATAAAGATTGCGTAACATTAACCAAACAATTCTTTTTTATTTCGCAGTCGATAATATTTTAAATGTAACAAAAGTATTTTTTAAAAAATTTCTTTGGCATGTATTTATCGTAAATCAACACTAAAACGGCTTGAACATACCAGCATTCAAACAAAAGCAACAGCGATTACGCAATAGAATAACATCTCACTTTATACCGGCAATTTGTCTCTTCAAAATCGACGAAGAATGAACAAAAAGTCATTGTGAACACAACTAACACCAAATGTCACACATTTATCACGTTTTTAAATCAATACACTGATAGCTTTGATAGCAAACATAGAGAGACGCGTAAAAATTGTAAGACGCTATAATTTTACTACCTACGTACCGGGCTTTACAAACGGTTTGGCACGGACGATAACAAAAAACACGCACGGACTGCAAACGCACATTGACACAGCATAGTGGGGAGGTGCGTATTATTAGTGCGTTGCTGGAATAAAAGCACCTGTTGGGTATTATTTTGAATATTGTTGTTGTGTATTTATTATTGTTGTTATAGTTTTACTAATACTTATTCTATGTGTATTGGTTAAATTATCTATTGTTGACAAAACATAATTTTGTATTTTAATGAATTGAGATTTAATTCGGATTCAAACATTGCGTGACATTGTAACTCTTTCTTATTTGGCAGTCGATAATATTTTAAATATAATATAAGTATTTTTCACTCACTCAACTGCAGATATAGTACAATCGATTCAATAGATTTTTTTAAATTAACCGTTAGCTTCCTTAAAAGTTCTTGTTCACATCGGCCCGTAGCTAGATGTGTGTCATGTAGGGGTATACTGATTTTTTTATTACAGTAATTTCCAGCATAAATTACCAAAGTCAATTTACCGTCAATATGTATTACCGTTGGTAATTTACTGATATTTAGAATAAAAAGGCCTGAACAATTAACCATTAAAGAATGTACTTTATTTTTGTTTCTTTATTTTTCTTTCTATATTTTGTGCCTGGTTTGACAAACAATAATCATTTTTTATCTGGATATTATTTAACAGTGGGATATTTGTTTACTATATTTTTGTTATAAAGGCTTCTTTGCACTCCTCAATTCACCTGTCAAATGATATTATTTGAGAAAGCATAGCTAATATTTTCATATTGAATGCATAGGATATTGAAACGGGATTTGGCCATGGAGATCGATTCAGCGGAGACAATAACACAAATTTTAAATGAGTACCCAAATGGGTACTGATATAGGTAAATACCTATAGTTGAATTTACGAGTTAAAGAGATGTTCATTGTTTGTAAAACCAAGCGTTGTCGTTTTGTGAGTCGGTAAAGATGCCAATTATTTTTTTTATTGATACTATAATTAAGATGTTTGATTACCCCCTTTTTAAATTGCTGCTATAATTCAGTCCTTTCTGATTTTCCGGTCTGATTTCTATAATAAATTACAACTATCAAAGTAGGCACCAGAGATTGGTAAATATCTACAAAATACGTGGTTAATTACGTGGTAAATTAATATTTGAAATTAATAATTTTACGTACTCCAGCAATTTACCCAAAAATATAATTACCTACCGAAATTTAGCATCCACGGTTTAATGCATCTTTTGTCTTTAGAAAAAGCGGTGCTATAAGTTTTTCCTCACCACTAATACCTACTCAAAACATCAAATCGAGTTAGATTTCTCTAATGTACAGATTTTTTGCACTTACGGTCTAATATTTTTGCATACCTATCAGATTTGTTGCACTATTTTAGCTTGTTAAATGAGAAGAAATACCAGCGGCGCGGCGGTGACAGAGTGAACACAAGGAGCACGATACGCGACCCATTCACCGCCTCTGACATATCTTCTCATTGAACAGGCTAAAATGACACAACAAATCTGACAGATCTGTCTCATAACCATTTATGACTTTGCAGGTAGATGACTTAAACTCTTGCGTGCGACATGTTATTACTTTATCATACGCAGTATGTAAAGTATTGTAATCGTGCCGAAAAAAAAAATGGGATTTTAGCGGAAATAGGTCGTTTTGGGTCCCCTGAACATTTTTGACCAAGGTTCAAAAAAATGTCTGTGTGTGTGTGTGTGTGTGTGTGTGTGTGTGTGTGTGTGTGTGTGTGTGTGTGTGTGTGTGTGTGTGTGTGTGTGTGTGTGTGTGTGTGTGTGTGTGTGTGTGTGTGTGTGTGTGTGTGTGTGTGTGTGTGTGTGTGTGTGTGTGTGTGTGTGTGTGTGTGTGTGTGTGTGTGTGTGTGTGTGTGTGTGTGTGTGTGTGTGTGTGTGTGTGTGTGTGTGTGTGTGTGTGTGTGTGTGTGTGTGTGTGTGTGTGTGTGTGTGTGTGTGTGTGTGTGTGTGTGTGTGTGTGTGTGTGTGTGTGTGTGTGTGTGTGTGTGTGTGTGTGTGTGTGTGTGTGTGTGTGTGTGTGTGTGTGTGTGTGTGTGTGTGTGTGTGTGTGTGTGTGTGTGTGTGTGTGTGTGTGTGTGTGTGTGTGTGTGTGTGTGTGTGTGTGTGTGTGTGTGTGTGTGTGTGTGTGTGTGTGTGTGTGTGTGTGTGTGTGTGTGTGTGTGTGTGTGTGTGTGTGTGTGTGTGTGTGTGTGTGTGTGTGTGTGTGTGTGTGTGTGTGTGTGTGTGTGTGTGTGTGTGTGTGTGTGTGTGTGTGTGTGTGTGTGTGTGTGTGTGTGTGTGTGTGTGTGTGTGTGTGTGTGTGTGTGTGTGTGTGTGTGTGTGTGTGTGTGTGTGTGTGTGTGTGTGTGTGTGTGTGTGTGTGTGTGTGTGTGTGTGTGTGTGTGTGTGTGTGTGTGTGTGTGTGTGTGTGTGTGTGTGTGTGTGTGTGTGTGTGTGTGTGTGTGTGTGTGTGTGTGTGTGTGTGTGTGTGTGTGTGTGTGTGTGTGTGTGTGTGTGTGTGTGTGTGTGTGTGTGTGTGTGTGTGTGTGTGTGTGTGTGTGTGTGTGTGTGTGTGTGTGTGTGTGTGTGTGTGTGTGTGTGTGTGTGTGTGTGTGTGTGTGTGTGTGTGTGTGTGTGTGTGTGTGTGTGTGTGTGTGTGTGTGTGTGTGTGTGTGTGTGTGTGTGTGTGTGTGTGTGTGTGTGTGTGTGTGTGTGTGTGTGTGTGTGTGTGTGTGTGTGTGTGTGTGTGTGTGTGTGTGTGTGTGTGTGTGTGTGTGTGTGTGTGTGTGTGTGTGTGTGTGTGTGTGTGTGTGTGTGTGTGTGTGTGTGTGTGTGTGTGTGTGTGTGTGTGTGTGTGTGTGTGTGTGTGTGTGTGTGTGTGTGTGTGTGTGTGTGTGTGTGTGTGTGTGTGTGTGTGTGTGTGTGTGTGTGTGTGTGTGTGTGTGTGTGTGTGTGTGTGTGTGTGTGTGTGTGTGTGTGTGTGTGTGTGTGTGTGTGTGTGTGTGTGTGTGTGTGTGTGTGTGTGTGTGTGTGTGTGTGTGTGTGTGTGTGTGTGTGTGTGTGTGTGTGTGTGTGTGTGTGTGTGTGTGTGTGTGTGTGTGTGTGTGTGTGTGTGTGTGTGTGTGTGTGTGTGTGTGTGTGTGTGTGTGTGTGTGTGTGTGTGTGTGTGTGTGTGTGTGTGTGTGTGTGTGTGTGTGTGTGTGTGTGTGTGTGTGTGTGTGTGTGTGTGTGTGTGTGTGTGTGTGTGTGTGTGTGTGTGTGTGTGTGTGTGTGTGTGTGTGTGTGTGTGTGTGTGTGTGTGTGTGTGTGTGTGTGTGTGTGTGTGTGTGTGTGTGTGTGTGTGTGTGTGTGTGTGTGTGTGTGTGTGTGTGTGTGTGTGTGTGTGTGTGTGTGTGTGTGTGTGTGTGTGTGTGTGTGTGTGTGTGTGTGTGTGTGTGTGTGTGTGTGTGTGTGTGTGTGTGTGTGTGTGTGTGTGTGTGTGTGTGTGTGTGTGTGTGTGTGTGTGTGTGTGTGTGTGTGTGTGTGTGTGTGTGTGTGTGTGTGTGTGTGTGTGTGTGTGTGTGTGTGTGTGTGTGTGTGTGTGTGTGTGTGTGTGTGTGTGTGTGTGTGTGTGTGTGTGTGTGTGTGTGTGTGTGTGTGTGTGTGTGTGTGTGTGTGTGTGTGTGTGTGTGTGTGTGTGTGTGTGTGTGTGTGTGTGTGTGTGTGTGTGTGTGTGTGTGTGTGTGTGTGTGTGTGTGTGTGTGTGTGTGTGTGTGTGTGTGTGTGTGTGTGTGTGTGTGTGTGTGTGTGTGTGTGTGTGTGTGTGTGTGTGTGTGTGTGTGTGTGTGTGTGTGTGTGTGTGTGTGTGTGTGTGTGTGTGTGTGTGTGTGTGTGTGTGTGTGTGTGTGTGTGTGTGTGTGTGTGTGTGTGTGTGTGTGTGTGTGTGTGTGTGTGTGTGTGTGTGTGTGTGTGTGTGTGTGTGTGTGTGTGTGTGTGTGTGTGTGTGTGTGTGTGTGTGTGTGTGTGTGTGTGTGTGTGTGTGTGTGTGTGTGTGTGTGTGTGTGTGTGTGTGTGTGTGTGTGTGTGTGTGTGTGTGTGTGTGTGTGTGTGTGTGTGTGTGTGTGTGTGTGTGTGTGTGTGTGTGTGTGTGTGTGTGTGTGTGTGTGTGTGTGTGTGTGTGTGTGTGTGTGTGTGTGTGTGTGTGTGTGTGTGTGTGTGTGTGTGTGTGTAAACGATTTTTGTGGCGACGATTCCGGAGAAACTACTGAAGGTATCGGGACGAAACTTCATATTAAGAAGTTTCATGACCTAACTTAGCGCTGAAAAGCTTTTGGTTCACAAGGGTCCAAAGGAACTGGTAGTTTATTCTAAGCCTTTTTCAAGGATTTTGCAAATGAGCCGCCATTTCTGTAATTTCGTCAAAATAGTTACATAATAAATTAAAGTACAGGAAATTTTGAATAATTTATGCTTATGACATTTTTTGGTAAAATGCATAGTTTAGCTGCAAGAGCAAATTCTATTTGATCGAGATCGGTCGCATCTGCATTGATATGAAACTTCATAGTAGCCAGGATTTTGACAAATATTTTTTTGTGCTGTCACACTCGAAAACAGCTGATTTCATCAGAGGTTGGAGAACCGCTATGGAACGTTGCCGCTCTAGTGGTGCGGCAAATTACAAAATGAAAATTTCAAATAAAATAAGTTCACCAATTTGATTGTTTGTTGGTAAGAAATATCAACCCGTCTTTATATCTAATTGTAAAAACGATAAATTGAGAAAATTGTAAATAAATGCATTATGTATTGGAACATTCTAGGTTAACCGCTATGTATTAGTGAAAGCCCTAAATTATATTGATATGTACCATTTGTCGGACATTTACCAATTCATATTGGTCAAACCTAGGATTAACGCGTTAATCCTAGGTTTGACCATATTTCGGGCTTTTACAGTAACATACACACGAAATTGATTATTTGAATAATTTACATCCTGAAACTGATACTTTCGCACTATAAACTGATTATAATATTCTTTAAACATATAAAAAGTTTTCGAAATATCGTCATCCAACCATTATTTCCTACGGAACGGGCGGTTGCCAACGGCTTCATGGATTTTCACAGAGTTTTACGACGCTTTCAAACAAAAAATGTTTATAATTTCATACGTACGTAGGAAGGCATAAAAGCCAACCCTCCGAAATAATAAAAAAATCCACTCGTAAAACGCCCTCTTTATTTCCCCGCGGAGCCGTAACAAAGCCACCCGACACCAGCGCCATATTCCGTGGAAACAAGTGAAATCACCGTATTTACCCGTACGGTACTCGCTACGAGAATAATGAGCCAGCATGTCTTAAGATCTTCATTATTGGTGCGGTCGCTTCGTGGGTGTTCCTCATTTAAAAGATCCAAACCAGATTATGGCGGAGGAGAGGGACGGGGGCATTTATGACGCGAGAGCGATTGTGGGGGTGTATTGTTATTCCCTCAACGAATAACATTGCTTTCTTTCTTTCTGTTTTCTTGTTTCGTTAACGTGCCACTTCTGGAACGTGTTATGGGTACCGACTCCGGTGGAGCGTTTATTGTGTTATATAACAAATGAGCAGACAAAACGTGTGCTATCGTACGTTGTGCACTTCAATCGTAAACAAGTCCTGTGACCTGCGCGAGGAGGGATGGTGTAAATCAAAGCCGCACGAAAATCGTGTACGCATTTCTCAACGCTGGCTGAGGCTGTGGCTGGCTGCTTGCTCTGACCATCAAGATCGTATGTGGGTTAATATTTATACCCGGTGGAAACTGCCAAAATGGATTTATTCGTCCCAGACGTTGCCTGGATAGATAAATTTTATGTCGCCGGCCCTTAAATTTTACGTCCCTTTTTGCCGCTCCCACTTTTTATGGACACCGATATATCACCGTAAAAGTTTAAGAGAAATTTAACGTTTTCCAAGTTATACAATTTCACTATATAAACTACGTACAATAATTTCCTATTTTGTATCCGGACAATTAAATGCAAGGGAGTGTCCCGATTAGGCCTTTGTCCGGATTACCGGATGTTTCTAAAACCATCTGAAAATCTCCCTACAAAAGCCCAATAACATTCATTGTAGGTTAGGTGGTAGAAAGGTTTGCTAGACCAACTCTTACAACTCTTATCTAAAGGAACAAACATTACATTCGTTATTGTGGAAAAATACTATTACGTGGTAGTATGGTTGCCAACTTGGTCGTTTTGACCCGGAGACTTCGAGTTTGGCGACCATTCTCCGGGCTACGGGTTTTCAGTCAAATTCTTCGGGTTAACTCACGGTAATCATCAATCATTTGAGAAACCGTAGCGATCCCTAAATATTTTAAAAAAATTAAGTTAATACAGTAATTGTTATTCTAATCATACAGCGATTTCCTTTGAAAAAAAGGGATTTTTCTCAAAATAAGAGGCACTCAATCTTCACAATTTAATTTTAGTTTTTGACAGCATGTGAGAAACTTTGAAAGTAGCAATTGTAGCATTATTAGATTTTCCCACATGTCTAGTGAATGCACTAGGAATTATATAGCGGTACGATGAACGCAGAAGATTGTATACTGCCTCGATGATCATAGACTGAGACAAATTTAATATAAAAAATGGCTTTCAAAAAGACGGGTATTATTTAAAGGATATTTTTCTTGTCAGAAATCAGCATTCAATAATAATACATTAATTAACAATATATGTCATGAACTTTCGTTGATTTTTTTTTTTAATTTTTTTTTTGGGATGTTGCCATGTGCACAAAGCCTGTGGCTTGTCTGTGCGGCAGTCGGGGAGACGGAGTATTTGAAAAATCCCCTGCCTAACCTGGGCTTGAACCCTGGACTTCTGAGTGGAAGGCATTCGCCTTATCCACTCGGCCACCTCCGCTTAATATTGTTCAGATGATAAGAAATGTCCCAACAATATGTTTGAGTTTGTCCAAGGCAGTTCACAGAATAGTATCATACTGGTCTGCCATAAAACAGTATTTTTACTTTATCATACGCAGTATGATGAAGTATTGTAATCGTGCTGAAAAGAAAATTTGAGATTTCAGCGGAAATAGGTCTTTATGGGTCCCCTGAGCATTTTTGACCAAGGTACAAAAAAATGTCTGTGTGTGTGTGTGTGTGCGTGTGTGTGTACCCGTTTTTCGATTCCGGAGAAACTACTAAAGGTATCGGAACGAAAGTTCATATTTAGAAGTTTCATGATTAAACTTAGAGCTGAAAAGCTTTTGGTTCAAAAGGGTCCAAAAGAACTGGCTGTTTCCTCTAAGCATTTTTCAAGGATTTTCCAAATGAGCTGCCATTTATGTAATTTCGTTAAAATAGTTAAATAATAAATTAAATTACAGGACATTTTGAACAATTTATGCCTATGATATTTTTTGGTCAAATTAATAGCTTAGCTTCAAGAGCAAATTCTATTTGATCGAGATCGGTCGCATCTGCATTGATATGAAACTACATCCTCAAACTACATAGTAGCCTGGATTTGACAAATATTTTTTTCTGGTGTCACCACAGAAATGTCTATGGCTGTCACACTCGAAAACAGCTGATTTCATCAGAGGTTGGAGAACCGCTATGGAACGGTACCGCACTAGTGCGGCAATGTACAAAATACAAAATTCAAATAAAATAAGATCACCAATTTGATTGTTTGTTGATAAGAATTATCAACCCGTAGTTATATCTAATTGTAAAAACGATAAATTGAGAAAATTGTAAATAAAGTATAGCGATGAGTGTAGTTATATTTTAGTATGCTGGTACGGATGTGACATCTACAGTGTCATGAACGAATATAAATCTGTCAGAATTTGATTTAGCTTTTTAAACTTGACGTTTCGTAGAAGCGATATCAACCTAACATTTCCTATACAGAAATATAACCATTTTTGATTTTTTTAAATACGTATTTCTCAAAAAGCAACACAAAAACGTTGATGTCACTCGTGCCGAAAACTACATAGCGCGAGTCGCTCACATGCGACGGGGACGCTCCACCATCGGTGACGCGCGGTCACGGGCCGCGTCACCGCTCGTCACGCTATTCCGTACTTTCGGCACTTGTGAGATAAATAACTATTATTCTGATGACAGTAGGCAGTGTCAAATGCTGATGCTTTGACAATACCTGCTATTGATAGTTGATACTATTTACTATTAAAATATCTGTAAATCCTGGCTAACTAGTTTAATTTTAATGCAGACACGATTTATCTTAATCAAATAGATTTTCATGCAGCTAAATTATTAATTTTATATTTTGTATGATAAAGTCATGTGCCTGGCCACATCAGATTTTTTAAATCATGGAGATAACGACAGCTATACCTTTATTTTGAAAATTCTATTATTAGTTAAACTATATATTTACAAAGAGTGAGAGATATAATTATCATTTTTGACTAGAGACTCATTTATTATGTGGGTTTATACAAAACGCCAATATTCTCGGAATAAAATCAAAATTTAAAATTAGTTAGGGAACGTGTAGATAATTATTTCAAGCAAAAACACATGAACCACTAGAAAATGCTCTTAGTACATTAAAATTATGCTTGGTTTACGTGGTAATATTGGCATTTTGTCTCATGTTGGTTGTGTCGTAAAAAATCGACAATAAGAGGCAGAAACGAAAAGAAGGAAAATTAGTAGAGATTAATTGAAATAATTTAATTGGCGTCTAGATGTCATCGTTTTCTACACTACCAATATCCAAATTTCACACCAAAACGTTACTAAAAAGTATGTGTCGAAGCCGCAAATTTTTGTGGCGGTTGTGTTAAATTTAAACTTATGTTCCATAATATAATTATTTTCTCCGGGTTAGCATAGGCACACAAATATGAAAGCAGAAATAAGAATTTTTTTGTTATTTTGTTAGAGACACTGTTTAAAAAACTGCTCAAAAACGCATTACCATTTTCGAAGACATGCAAAACGGAAGGTAATAAAGCAAGATGAATGAAATTTTGAATCTTGTACTCTTTTTTAACTCTGCAGCTACAAAAGGCAAGATTTAATGTTTTATTTCGTTCTACCTAGAAGGTCCTATTACGTAACGTTAGTCGTAGAAAATGGAAAAACGGAGCTTTTTGGCATTCTCTGGCACACATTTTCTCAAGAACTACAGTCAATTTCTCATTTCTTCTTTCTGATTCAGATTGCATGAAAAATACCTTTCCGAAACAGTTGTCATTTGTGCGGCACATTTTTTGCCTAGTTAATTGGAATGTTGTTAGCAACACATTACAAATAAATATCTTACATTTTGGATTCAGATATATTACGTAAAATAATCCAAGAATATCACAAATGTTTTTTTTTAATTCATGTGTCCTCACAAGCTACCAATTTGCGTTCTTAAAGGAAACTAATATATCTCTTTTTTTGAAGAAAAATGTTTCTAAATAATTGCTAGAATACGGTACAATTTTATCTTTTGACAATTTTTAGTTTTTGTGTTAGTAGTTTAGCTGCATATTTTTTAACTTAAAATAATCAGTACATTTCTGAAATCGGGACAAAGAAATCAAGAACAAAAACATTTAAATCTCAATTATAATTCATTAATTTACTAAATGTTTAAATTCCGACTGAAATAAAATTGAAATTGAAATATTGAAACATTGCATATTATTTGCTTTCACTATGTCTTCAAACATCTTTCAGCATTATGGCATTTTGTGGCTTTCATTGCATAAAGTTTGCGAACAGAGATAATGATGTCAACGAACAAATTAAATGTTCAGAATTAATTAATTTCACTTGACTACTGTGACAGTGCTTTATCTCACAGAGTAATGATACTCAAGCCTGAAATTTACGTATAAATTCAGTATTCCAATAAAACCTATGTTTTAAACGATTGCTAAAACCGGATAAATGGTAAAAGAAATCTAGAAATTATTTTCTCAAAAATGACGTACTAATAGTAATGTACTATAATTATTAAAACAATACTTAACCACAGACACTTACTCTGTAAAAACTAAGGTAAAATGTTCCGTAACTTCATTTAAAATTCTTCCTATCATCCAATTAATAATCACTAAGCACACGGTTTTTAAAATATTCGAAGGTATTTCATAACCCAGCAGATGACCATGTCGTGTTCCCACCAATAATGAATAAGGTAGTTGTATAAGAGGATGCTATCAACAAGTTTGTCAATAATCCGCTTAGGCAGACTCGTCACTCAACACATGGACTGCTCCTCCTCAGGCCATTGTGCCCAGGCCTTATAGACTTTTGCTACAAAGAAAATAATGGTAGGACCTTCGTAATCTGTCAGGACATGGGCTGATCAAATAGTCCTTCTGTATATACGTGTTGGTATTAATAGTAAGATGGTGATGGCCTAAGAAGGGTCTACAAGCGTACCACGTGTTAAGTATTTAATGATATGAAAATCACTCATAGTTAAGAAGTTTAGTTTTAAACGTAAAATGTCAAAAAGAGATAAATCCTACTGTTGCAGACGGCAATAATGTATTATTACTATTGATACATTATTTATCAACAAAGACTCGTAACGTTTGCGCGTTATTAATTCCGTGTTGATGAAGTCGTCAGCATAAATTCTTCTATAAATAGACCGAAGAGGAATAGAAATATAGACATCTGTTCGAGGAAGTTAAACGGGATCGTCTCACTGGACGGGAGAGTCTTGAAACTCTGCACATGTATTAATTTATTACTAATTATGCCGGCCAAAACCAAACAGGAAATTTGATTCTTTTATTTGGTGCTTTGTGAGTGTGAAATACTTCACACACACTAAATACCAATAACCTATAAATAAACACCCTGCTTAACTATTATGTATGTAGTATGAATGGCCTCACAGTAAATTGGTGTAATAAGAAGGTGGAGAAATCAAATCGGTCACAGCGCCAGCAGTGGAGAAACAGAGAAGTTAAATCCAATAGTAGTTCTGATAAGCCGCCGTAGGCGCTGTGATCGATAAACCATCATGTATATCTGTTTAGCAACACCTCGAAAAATACTTTTCTTATGGTCACTTCAAACAATGCTGGCAACATAATTTGATAACCACTTGATATGCTACAGGTAACTGTTGTAACAACTAGTAAGGTAACTGCATAAAAAAGTACGTCTCTAAAAAAGCGTCAGATGTTCAAAAATTGCTTCTGCTGTGAAGTTACTGAAAGCATAAGCGCAAACAACTACAAATTCTTCGTTTAAAGCATTTTTTTCTCATATTGCTCTTAGAGACAAATTTATTTGATTTTTTAATTTCCATACCTACCTTAAAAAGTTACAACCTTTTTAAATATTACCAAAGAAATAAAAAAAAATAATTTCATTAATCAATTAAACAAATATGAAACAAAAATGTTTTTTTACAAAAATTAAGAAACATTCATTATGAGTAAAACATTTCATATGGGACTTATTGACATTAAGAAATTTGTTGTTTAAAATACGATTTCTTAACAACTGTTTTGTTTTTAAGATATTGTGAAAATAAATACGTCTTTGTGAAACATTTTACACAGAATAACATTTACGTTCTGAAAAGAAATGTGGGAATGTGGGAAAAATTTCCTAATATATGTACCTAAATAAGATAAATCTCAATCATACATTCACACTGTCGACTGCACTAACAAACGATAATTTATGGCTAGATTTATTAAATGTAACAAATTCTAAGTCAAAGAATTCGAACTAAAGTTTAATTAGTTTGCATTGTCAAGCATTTATTAGAACTTAAACTCAAAATCACAAAAACAATTTTAATCGTAATTTCATTGTAAAGTAAAGTGTAAATTCTAATGACATGGCACACAGAACTTTTATAACTTTCCCTGTTTGATATTATTGGAGGGACACAAATATGAAATTGAAATTTGGTAGATTCGCTAATGACTTGTAACCACATTGAATTTAATTTTTACACGTTCAATTACTTTTTTTTGCATAGAATTAATTTCTCCCACCTCCTAGCTGATGGGTACAGGCATAAAACTGATGCTTATGATTAGCATCAGTTATCGTCAAAGTTTTTCTATGTCTTCTGGCGTGAATCTGACACAAAGTTGACAAGTTGTGAATTGATCTCAAGAAAGTTATGGATAAAGTCGAGTCAAAGCCATATTGAACAAATAAGATGGGCTATTTAAGATATTAACACGAATTAGGTTTTTATTTTGTTAATTTAGAACTAATGCTTTTATTTTGCACAGTGTTTTTATGCGACTTTAGCCAAAACTTTAAAGTAATGGTATTACTGCGATGGTCATTTTTAAATAATATTTACATAAATCTTTTGTTTAATTTTCCTAATCGTAACTTTGCTTACAACTGCTATTATTTCTCACACCATGTAACAACTCTCTACTAATGTTCTAATGTTCGTAACTTAAAATGCGACCGATTTAGCCAAACGTGCCTTAGTAAAAATGCTTTTAGGAAGTTAAAGATATAAAAAATATAATTCAGACCTGAAGTCACTAATAAAATTGGAAAGTACGGGAACATGAAAATTTGCATGACAAATTTACATGGCCCATTTTTGCACTATACGCGGTGCATTTCCACCACCACAAAAGCAGTTATCAATGAAATTCTTCCACGCACATAGTAGGCCATCCAAAATATGAATTATTTAACGTGCAGGGAAGACATTATATTCGTGTCCCGTCGTCAGGACATATTTAAGGCGTGTATCGTTGGGCGCCTGCATCGGATCCATAAGAAACCTTTTAGTGTCGTTTATGTTAAGACCCCATTGTGCCTCCTGGTAGGTAGTTCTTGTACGGAACAATATCGCAGCGGTGTGCCTAGTTCAGCTTCCTGAATTGCAATATATCCATAGAGCGTATTTCATTATAAGAGGCCGTTGCGGCGATATTTTATGTTTTAAACGGGCGGATTGAATGGGCAATGAGAAGAAAGCTCGTCCCTGTCGTACGACCCAGCCTCCAAAATAAAATATATTTGAAAAGGATTAAGACCAGATGGGAGCGAGCGGACACACTGCGTGCTGACCGTAAATTATTCTTGCGATGGGAGGATAAGACGTTAGGTTTCCTTTCGTAATTTTTATGCGTATGTCCATGGTTGTGTAAATGAAAGAAGCCAGAAAGGAATCTATCATGGTTTTGTGTTTTACTACCTCAATGAACTTATGAAATATGATATTGTTATTAATTAAGCGTTCTTAGGTTTTGATGGCATAATATAAAAACTTGTTAATCTTTGATTTATGTATAGGGTCCGAAGAAGTAATAGTTATTGAATTAGAATTTTATTAATTTTTGATACACAACCATGTCATTCAATGCTCCTCATGCGATACCACAAGAAGAGCAACTGAAATTAGTTTTCATACCGTAACCCGTAACCCTTTCAGTTCATAGCGAAACCGACACTCCACCAAAAAAAGAATCACCAAATTGACTGGACATACAGGCTGTATCCAAAAATACGGAACAAGACATAACGTAGTTGTTAATCAAAAAACGTGAAACAAAAAAACAACTTGTTTGATTTGGAAAAATTTTTTTTTTCAAATGGGACGGCATATTTTTTCTTAAATCTTCAAAAAGATTTTTTTTCGTAAACAAATCCGGGCTCAAAAGGTTCTTTTATTACGTTATGTTTTTGGAAAACCACTGCAATCAAATCCCTTACAAGCTTCATCAGAAGGGTTTAAAGTAAACTTCAAACTTTCTACTCTAATATTGCGAAAATTTGTACAGGGTACTGATTTCGGCAATTATAAGTTCACAATGTTTACCAACATCACAATTTTGACACTTTAAATCTATTTTTCGAAAATCCTACGTTATACGAAACTTGTTAGTCTGGATTTGTCTCCGAGTGTTGTCAATATTTTACAAATGCAATCGTGTTTTGAACCTCATTGCATTCATAAGGAAATCCTCAGTACATATTGGAAAAATATTTATATGCAGTCCTAATTCAAAATTAGTTCTGTAAAAAATAGGATGTTATGGGACTTCCACTAGTTTACTACTAGTTTATACCATAAAATATAAGCAACTGAAATTACTTTTTGATTTACAACGCTACCATATCTTTTTTTTGTGATACAGGAAGAAAAAACGTATTGTTGAAACCAATAAGAAACTCTTCTAATAATATCTTATAACACCTTTTTTTTACTTTCAATTAGAAAGCTAGAAAACAAACTCTCAAAAAGTAAGAAGAGCCAGTAAGTTAATTTAATGATATGTAGCACCCTATACGCGTTGATAATAATTTAAACTCAATGACATTTCGGTGTTTTGTGATCACAAACACCGAACTGTAATCCATATGACGTTATATGAATATAATTGATAAGGAATATAAAGTATTAGTCGTAGATAAAACTGTAACTAAAAATCTGTAAAAGACAGTATTTGGAATCGAACATAATAGCTAAAACTCTCGAGAATGAGGTTTATTCACGTGCCGGTAGGCGAGTGTATAATCATTATGAGTCATTTATGTCACTACGCACATTTTTCACCTCGATTTGATCCGACTATTTTCTATTTTGTTACCCAGCATTGAGCATAGCATAGGTACAGTTCCCGTGACTTTTAATGACGATTGGTTTATGCTTGTGTGGATACTTTAATACTTCAACGCCAGATATAAATAACATCTTCATCATAAATATTGTACTTCGGTTAGTTCTATTGATTAACGATTTCAAATTCTGCGAGCTATAATTTTTATAATACTTATTTTTACTAACATGGAAATTAAACTGAAATTTGTACCATTTTCCGGCCCTATATTTTCTTGTGGTAGTGACATTGATTTGGTCATTTTACATATTAATTAAAACAAAAATATACCTGTGTATATAGACAAACCCAGGTTTTAACTAATTTCACTAACGGCAAACCCCAATTTTACTATACAGTAGTTGAAAATAAAGTTTGTTTAAATGTTCGGATTTTGATTTTGTTAATATTACCTGCGAAAATAGGAAAATAGCAAAAATAGTTATTTATGTCACAAGTGCCGAAAGTACGGAATAACGCGACGAGCGGTAATGCTGCGTGACGCCGACGGCGGAGCGTCGCATATGAGCGAATCAATCAAATTGGTGATCTTAGTTTATTTGAAATTCGTATTTTGTACTTTGCCGCACTAGAGCGGCAAAGTTCCATAGCGGTTCTCCAACCTCTGACAAAATCAGCTGTTTTCATGAGTGACAGCACAAAAAAATGTATTTATTAGCAAACAAAAATGTATTTTTTTTGGAAATAATCTTCAAATCCTGAATTCCTGAAACTGAAAATAGGGAGATATAATTTTAAAATCGTATGAATTAAAATATTGCTTCAAATTTAATTTGCACGTTAAAATTGCAAATTTACATTCAAATTTGAACATCATAAATCAAATTTAAAACAGTTTTTCCCTATGACATATATGAACATTTTACACCTGAATCTTGGGAAAAGTGACCTAATTGTTGTAATGTCTATTGTTGAGAAATATTACTAAACAATTTAGTATTTCTGTTCTTTTTTTGTTACCCAAGGAATTGTCTATAATCATATGTTTTATAAATAATATAAACATGAAAAAATCTTACGTTTGCATGCCTCTCATATCTAAATACTCAAATTTAATATTATTATCATAACAAGTCGAATATCAACCTAAGAAACCAAGAATGTTCAGCCAGATAAACAATAAATCTGGTTGATGTGATTCGACCTGTAGGTGTTTAATTGACGTATATATTCCCATTCCAAAATCACTGTTGCCTGAACAAGGCCATACCTTTCTTCTCTCAGCAATGCAAAATAAAAACAGAGACAGAGAACTGTGTAAAGGAGCAATAATAAAAAATGAATTAATAGCCGTAAGATCCAGCAAGTGTGAATATTGCATATCTGGGATGCCTGTGCGTTCACCTTTTGTTCCTTTTTATTTTGACGCGCGTACATTAGTTCGGTTAATGGATGATCGCCGGGCGAAATAAATTGTTGTAGTCGTAGATTAAAATTTGATAAAACTTCGAAAACTGCTGTAGATTCTAGATAGCAGTCATCGATGATGGTCGAACATAAATTTGATCTTGTAGCTCCGAGTATACCTGCACGAGCATCCACTGTTGTTCCTCTCGACTTTTATTTCAAAAAATTTCATATTTACACCTTGAAGCTCGGAATATATCTATACGCAGATAAGTGATGCTTTATCGATCAAGATAAAACTGTAGGGTGGTTTAAATATTTCTCGAATGGTTAGCTAATTAGTAGATAAAAGTTGTAAAGAATAAGCTTTATTTGTATGGAGTGCCATTACTTAATTTTACTTGACTGCGATATAAAAATAATCGTTATTGGAACACTCGTCTGTAATAACAATGGATACGGTTTCTCTTGTTTATAAACTTGAGGTTCTCCATTGTTTACACTGAACAATGAACGTAAAGGTTATTTTCAGATGATTTCTAGTTTGTAACCGGGTTAAGGAATTGAAGTTCCGTGATTATTTATAGTATTGTTTATTATGATCAAATCAATTGTCATTAAAAGCTTACAAGCTCTAGGTTTAGATATACTTCACTGTAACAAAATAGTTTGATCTTTATTTGACCTACTCTTTTAAGGCAAAAAATCTCCTGTAGTCGGAGTTGGATAAATTACTTCAGTCAATTGGAGGTCAATTAAGCGGGTATGGAATGGGAAAGCTCCAAAGTTATATTTCAATGTGCGAAAGGTTACAACTTATAGCAACTATAAATGTACAGATGGTCAGTTTCACAAAATGCAAATCCAAAACGGTAGTGTAACTTGTATAGTTCGTTAACAAACTGTTCTGATTATGGGAAAAGTAACCATTAAACTTTGTACTTTTGCCTTACATCCTGAAAGTTTGTTTAGGCCATTGATTTCAGACAGTATATTTTTGTAAAATACCAATATAATCACAGTTTTTGACATATTGACCTCAACATTTTGAAAACCTTACGTTTTCAGCAGACAGACTATCCCACTCGCTTATGCACTTTCCATTACCCAACATTTCCTAGAGTTGTAAATATTTTGCAATTTTGTAACTGCCTTTTTCACAAAAATTATCTTTTCACACAATTTCATCAATTTCATCATTGAATCCAGAAAAAGCAATCGTTCTAATTGAAAAAAAAAATTAATACACACGCCTGTCATAAAATATGGGGCTAGGGGGGAACTACTTCCACTAGTTTATATCAAAATATGTCATTACGATTCAGTACTTTTTGGTTAGAAACATTAATATTAATAATTTTAGCATTCAATTAAAACATAATTCTACGAGATTTTTAATACAAACTTAACAAAGTTGAAAATATGGCCACTAGGGGGTGATTGTTTTGACTTTATCATACGCATACGTAGTATGACAATATGACAATATGACAATGTGTTATAAGTTTCATGACCAAACAAGCTTAACAGCTTTTTGTTCAAATGGGTCCAAAGGAACTGGATGTTTACACTTAGCATTTTTTAACGATTGTGCAAACAAACCGCCATGTCTGTAATTTCGTCAAAATAGTTAAATAATAAATTAAAGTAGAGGAAATCCTGAATAATTTATGGTCAAGACTTTTCTTTTCTTAAAATTAATCGTTTAACTGCATGAGCAAATTCTATTTTTTCGAATCGGTCGTGTCTGCATTAATGTAAACCTAGTTACCATGATTTGACAGATTTATCATTCTAATGACAGTAGGTAGTGTCAAACGCTGATGTTTTGGCAATACCTACTGTCAATAGTATCAAAATATCTGTCAAATCCTGGCTAACTAGTTTTATTTGAATGCAGACACGACCGATCTGGATCAAATAGAACCTCATGCAGCTAAACTATTAATTTTATAGACAGTATGATAAAGTGATGTGCCTGGCCACATGAGATTTTTCTAATTTGTCAGATTACAAATTTTAAGCAATTTTTCACTCTTTATTATATTGATTAAAAATTTACTATAATAAAGTAATCAACACGAAAATTAATAAAGCGATGGTTTACATAGTTCGTAGTAATAATGCACATAAATCTACTGCGCCGTTATCTACGTATCCTTATTTAATTACAACCGATAATAATTGTCGTGAGTGAATTTACCGGCCCATCAAACAATTTCATTTAATTATTGAGCACGCCATGAGAGTGAGAGGTGAGCGATAAAAAAATAAATTTATCATTCACCGAGCGCAATAAAGTGCGTTCTTAATCGCCCGTATCAGAAAAAATGCGGTGTGGCCAACATAGATGTTGATATCAATTAAAAATCCGAGAGGAGACGAAATGACGATGAGGTGGTCGGGGATCATCGGGTTGTTAATTCTTAGGAAACGAGAGGTATACAAATTGTCCCACGATAAGAAGAGGCGAGCTTTATTTAGTTGTAATGGAATTAATCCACGGCCTGCCGAGATTGTGTGAAGGTGAAAAGAATAAAAAAAAACAAGACGGGGATAATAAAACAGGCAGGCGTTGGTAGGTGGGCTGGCACTGCTGGCAGGGCCGGCCGCGACCAGGAGGTCTGGCGCGTTATGTGACAAAACAACCATAATGAATTGATCAAGATTAGGTTCCGTGTTTTTAATTGTCCACTGGACCAAATTTTTCAAGAAATATTGCGCTTCTTTTTGGAAATACGGACTCATTCCGCTTGGACGAACCCACCGTTTGGTGCACGGGTGGCCGGTCTATCTTTTCATTACATCAAGTAGCCTTATTGTCAAGATAAAAACCGACCGGCCAAAAAGGCAACCGAATCGATCCAGGCAAGACAAAGCCGTTACCGGTTTTTTAACCCTTCGCTGAACGATGTCCAATGATATGTAGTCCTTCACAAAATTGAAAAACACCCGAATCTTATCTCCTCATCAGCTTAACATGTATTTTGACTACATACATTTGTAGTTCTTTTATATACCGTTTTACTATAAAATACGATGATAAAAGTAAATATTATTTAAACGGTAACAATAATTTATTGATCTGTTAACAACAATATACAGAACCTAACGAATACAAATTTGGCGAAATACAAAAAGCTGTCCTAGAGCTACATTGAACAATAATCTACAAACGCGTTGATCGGTGAACTGCAACAATGACTGTAGAAAAAGGAATCCGCTTTGGGCAAGGAAATGTACCTATGCAACCACGCCAACCGGTCACTGCAACGTAAATTAAAAACAAGTAAAAGCGTAACAGCAAATAATTCGTCAAGTTTTTGAGGGCGCATGCGTGGCCGAGGCCCACATTCACCATTTTCCCGTAAGATGGCGCTAGCTTATTTCTGCTGGCATGTTTTGTGCTCAAACACAATACTAGTGAATTTCGCACTCAATTATCGAGAGGGAATCTTCAAAACGGTACTAAATCGAATTTTACAATTTTTATAGTATTTATTTCATAACACATCTGTGCTGGCGCTCTTGTAGTGGCGCCATCTAGTATCATTTTAACGAACCATATCGAGAAGGGCGATATGTATAAGTATTACATCGTCATTCACAATATTAGAGGAATTTATTTTATAATTGAATGAATGATTACTTAATTATTCTTAATCAATTCTAGTTTAAAAGCTATTCCATTTTGCATGCGCCATCTAGTATCCTTTAACGAACTAGAGCCTCATCCCTTCCACATTTCTGCAAAGTTGAGACGCCGATATCAGAGTAGCCGACAGTTATTGCAACTACTTGTTTTTAATTTACGTTGGTTACTGCTGTGCTCCATAATATCAACCTCACAGTGGAGAAACTATAAAATCCTCATTAGACCAGTAGTTATACTTACCTGCGCGAGACGTTGACCTTCCACTGAAGTGACGAAAGGGGCTACAGAATGATTAGAAGCAGGATCCTGAATATAAAATTAACCACGAATGGGATACGGCAACAGACCACACAGATATCATCAGATTCAGAAAAAGGTGACTGAGGCAAACCTAAGGCTGAGGCAGACCAAGGACGAGATGTCTGGATGGCGTGGTGACTGATGGAGAATTTGAGACAAATACTAAATTCGCAGACAACGAGAAGTAGTTGTTACTTATTCTAGTTTCAAATAAGGTCTTCAATCTTTGGGCATGTACGTATTTGTAACAATACGTTAACGGAATTACAGAATAATACCCTCCAAAAGCGAAATTGCTATCAGGGACGTTTTAAGGCAAGGGCCAAGTGGGCCCGGGCCCAGGGCCTCGGCCTCCAAGGGGCCTCGTTTCGTTGTTGTCTCGGATTTTAAATAAGATCATGATGCGAATAATATTAATCGGCAAATGTTATTCTCGGAAATTTTCTTCAAGAAACTATAAATTTCCAACTAAATGCTAATTGACAACAGTGGCAAGACTGCATTATTATGTTATGTCCACCGTTCGTGTCTAGGCCTTGTCCTGACCCCACCGCCGGCGTCATACACCATCATAAAGGTGCGTTCTGATTAGTGGTAATAGTACCTAGTGGCAGCAGACAAAATTATAGTATTTCTAGTCAGACGTAATAGTGACATATAATAGCGCCTGTTACCACTGCGGATACTCCATTTTCTGCAAAATAACTTCCAAAAACAGAATGAATGAATTGGAAACTACTGACATTTTGACTCGTGTTGACAAAGTGAATTTATTCGTCCAGAGTAAAAATATGGACCTGTCGAAAGCAGTAAAATTGCTAAAATTTTTAATGAAGTATCTATATAAAAACCAAAAGAGACTATTTTGATTGTTATGAGTCAAAAGCCAAAGTAATATCGTTTATAAAATATTATCAAGGTGTTCACAAGCGTGTAAGACAGCCTAGTACATACTAAGATAACTTATTTGGAAGAAGATAAAGACCCATGCGTAACTTTTGAAAGCAACCACAGCCAGAAATTTAAAGTAGAAACCTTTTTACCGATAACCGACTGTCTAATTTACAACATAGAAAAACGCAGTAAAAAAATACGAGGAGGTATTGGAACTGTTTGGGTTTTTTGAAAATATTTGTAATTTGGATGAGAGCGAAATTAAAATAGCATGCGAGAAAATATAAAAATGTTATGATAATGATGTTCATGGGGATGAACTGAATTTGGAATGTCAACATGTCAAGTCATATCTAACCATTAATGGCACAAAACTGAAGAGAGAACAAAGAGAAGACATGGAAACAATGAAAAAAAGAACTATAATTTTACAACTGGCGATAACAATGAAGAACAGTTGTTAGATGAAGAGATTGGGACTGGTATCAACACACTCTACACATACATGTGTAATGAAAGACTATTTACAGTGTTCCCAAATATTGAAATAGTAATGAGAATTTTCTTGTCAATTATGATTACTAACGCAAGTGGTGATCGTTCATGAATTGAGAAATCGAATGACTCAATCTCGTTTAAATAATTTAACATTGGTGAGTATTGAAAAAGACATATTATTAACAGTTGATTTTGAAGAAATAATTAATGATTTTGCGAACTTGAAATGTAAAAAGCGAATTTTCTAATAAAACTTCATCGTATTATAGATTGCTTCATAATGACAAATACTGAAAAATTCACTGTTGCAAAACTCGTCTTTGAGTTTTTTAAATTTTTTAACATGTTGTTAAATAGGGATAATTATTTTTATTACTATATCAATAAGTACATGTAAAAACACAACAAAAATGAGTACCAGAAGAACTCTGTACTGATTTTGGATGAAAATACTAAATATCTCAAAAAGTTCTTGTTTTTTGTATAATAAAAAAATGCTTGTAAAAGACATAAAAAAGACCTCTTTCACTCAATTTGATTAAAATTGAATTATTGTTACGACAATAAAAAATAAAACAATTTTAAAAAATTTTAAATAAAAATTTTTATCCGAAATTTTGAGGTCAGAGTAAAAAGTGTCTAACCCATATGAATGTGGTAGACTTTTTCATGATCTACAAAATTAGTATAGGACATTTTTGGATAAAACCTCAAGTTTCGCTGGAAAGCACAATAATATATGTTCCACCCGCTTTCAACCCTCCCAAATAAACACTATAACACCCCATGACCTGCATTTACTTTTTTTACGTTAACTATGAGCCCCTTTATCATTTCCAACGATAAAAGTCCTGTCTACAATTAATACCGGTTTTGGCTTCTAGTCGGTTAATTTGCCTGCACAATATTCAGTATCTTGAGATGAGATTTTCATTTCATGTAATCGAAAACTTTTATGTTTATTAATATAAAATTAACGGCATATTTAATAAAAGAGCGCAAATACATTGCAATGTAGGAATTACATTAATTAATTATACATTAAGCTAATAAATAGAAACATATAAATCATTATAAAGCATTCGTGTTCAAAGGATTTACAAAATGATAAATTTTCAATATACGAGTATGCAGCATAAACGAATTTGTTTTGCGCTTAGCACCCGTGGGGCCGAGGTGAATAACAAAGAACTCGTACATGGATGTATCATCGATACACAGCTGAAATACTGACACGAAAATACTTAATTCCACCAGTGTACGAGTTGTAAATGGCACCAGTTAGGGAATATATAAACTTTGATCTGATTATCTCCAGTTAGTCACTAAGGACGTCTATTAAATTTACAATTAAAGCTACAAGTATCCGTAAATCTGTGAGCGCTCATCGGCCGGCCGTATCTTCTATTTATACGAGTAAGTATCCACAATAAACTGTTGAATACAGACGGCCGCATCCGTGAAATCAACAACGTGCTTACTTTACGACGGCCGGTGCCAATGATGGCGTCCCCGTACGCCTCCACCACCGCTCCAACAATTGTTAAGAGTTTATACGGGACATATAACGATGGCGGAAGCTACTCACCCGATGGGTTACAATAGTAGAAAACCGCGCCGTTAAACTCTTAGTAATTTTAGTACGATTTTACAACCGGCTTGCGAACAGCCTGCACGGAGGCGCTCTCCGCAGTTTATGCCTTGTTTATATTCGACTTTCAATGGACGGACCACGGCTTCTTTCTTGTTCATTTTATCTCCACAATATTATATGCGCATGCAAGTGTGATTTTCTTAGAGTGAACTCAAAATCTCGATATATGTACTTGATTAAGTTGTACTGTTACACCATAATAATTGAATACATAGGTACTATAAGCAGGTAGTGTATTGTGCGAGTACACAAGGATGCTGGTTCATATCCGGTCAGGGCTGTATTCGTTTTTACTTATGTTTAAAATTAATGTAATTTAAAAATGCTTCGTCACCGTAAATATGTTCTTTTAAAAATGTGGTTAATTATGGGTTAAACAAATACAAATAAGAAATTTTCTTGTTATGAGACATATAGCAGGGTGACCAATGTAAGTTCAAAGGGACAACTTTTTAGCAACTTGAAATTTTGAATTACGAAAAAAAAAGACGTTTTTTCGATACACCCTATTGTACAGGGTAAAGAAATTGGAATAGATGTTTCTTCTATGTATAAAAGTTGTAGATAATCATTCGCTCTACAACCAGAAAATAATTTTATGCTTACAGGGTGTCCCACAATATGGTACCAACACAAACTTTTATAAATGGAACATTAGGTATACTCATGCGGTTTTCTTATATAAAAAAATTATTCTAGTTATTTTGACATCAACTAACCAACTATTTTAACTTTTATTAGGCTATTATCAATTGTTTCCGAGATATTTTTTACACAATCATTCTGAGATAACTAACAAGGATAGAGAAACTAAATAACTCATTTCAAATAGTGAAAGTATCGCACTTTTCGACAGCTATAATATTGATTTGCGATTCTAATAACTGGAGATTTGCTAAATGTCAAATAATTTGGATTTTAAATGGCAATGAAATATATGTATGTATGTATAGGATAGTATATCCCTGTATATCTTGACATACTTTGAAATATCCCTAAATCAGCTTTCCTAAAATGTCTAACTCGGTTGGTCTATCGTCAACAGAAAAGTTATTAAGCATCAAATTTGACATTTGTAACTTTTGTACAATAATTCATAAATTATTATATTAAATATCTTAAATTATTATTATTAAATATCTAGTTGGTTTGACGAAATTCAACAATCTCACAAATGTAACAGTAATGCAGTGCTGCAGTAATGCGCAGCGTTTAGTGTTTTTTAATTACACAAATAAATAATTTGTGATATTGATTTTTTCTTAAAAGTCAAAGAAGAAGTAATTTATGTACCACTCTAAAATTGTTTAAATAATATATATCAGACATTAAATTGTTCATGGTGGTCCAACTTTAGAAAACTAGATATTTCAACCCCGTTTGATTTGCTACTCTGGAGGCATATTGAGGAGCAAAGAAGATGAATTGGCGTTTTGAAATATTTTTGTGGAAACCATAGAAAATGTAAAAATGTAATATTTCCACCGAGAATTCAAAGTTAGACTTAACCGTATTGAGAGGACTGATAGTGCACTGTACACAATGGTACTGAAATAATTATTATTTAGTCACTTTAAAATTATTCATTTAGTTAATTTTTTATTCTTATGAGAGTATTGCTGACACTGACTTATGTATACAGAAATTTTAAGATTTCTACAGACCACCACATTTCTACTAAAGCACTCCTTGTTTTCGTTATCTGTAGTAATTGGAACATCCCCATAATCTTCTCCCTTAACGAAATAAATAAATAGAACTGATGATTTAGTTGGCTAAGGCGGTAGACCACTACAACTAAGTCAACCAACACAAGGACTCATTAATTAAAAATTATTATAAATTATAAATAAAACATTATGCAAATATTTTTTAAAAATTTATTTGGATTGATAGATACTTAAAAAGACAATTTTTGGATGATCATAAATTGTTCGTTTGTGTACCTAATTCATAGTAGCAGTTTTGACTAAAAGGTGCATGAACAGAAGAATCATCACATTGTGCGATTGTTGTATTTTGCGTGGCAACTAGATATCTTTTAAAGGAGTACGTATTCATTACAAAACAAAGCCAATATTCCCAACATTTCGCAGCCAAACTAAAAATGAAGGTTTTCTAAACTTTTACATTCATTTACGAAGAAACTTAAAAGTAAAGTCCCTAACTGTCCCCAAAAATATTGCAAGACTATGCACAAAAAATACGTCTTATTTATGGAAACAGAAATTTTAAAATACGTTGATTCAGAAGTTACATAACTGCAACCTTAGATATTCATTTGCTGTAAAATTGTCTACGCCCTTAAATCAAAAGTGAATTTTTGTAATACTCCGTAACGATTTTCTAACAACTTATGAAGAAATGCACACCATTTGTGCAAAGCAAAGCCAATACCTCAAACTTAATTTTGATTTGTGTACAACCTAATATACTCCCTTACATCAAAATTGAACTTATTAATCCTCCCTAACGATTCTTTAACGGCTTTTTGCAGAAATACTAATAATTTATAGACATAAGCCGATAAATGCAATAGCTGTGCAGGCTTCTGTACTCTGTATTGATTTCCGGTCAAATAATGATCTCCCTCACATCAAAGGAGAAATTTTTAATTCTTCCTTGCTATATGCTTAACCATCTGTGAAGAGTGCGTAAAATATACAGCAAAATAAAGCCGCAGCGTATTTTTCCGCCGGTAAAATAAAGAGTGACGGTATGTACGAGATATTTATATTGTTTCGCAAGTAATCCCACTAATCACTTCCAATCGTCGAAAGTTGATTACCTAATCCTTCCTAACGATTTCCAAACCATTCCTGTAAAAGAAGCAACAATTTTCGTTTTGTCAAAAATCGTGTACTCCTAAACGAAGAAAGTGTACTCCCAAATCATCCCTAACGATTCCCAAACGATTTGTATAAAAAACACACAAAATCAAAAAGTGGCGGGGGGGCTCATTTGAAAGCGGTGACTATACTACAATATGTTTGCCTTGAGCTAATATGGTCATTGATCACTGTAACATATAGGTGTTATTAACAGATATGAAACTTTCAATAGCAAATAACAAAATAATAACAAAAAGGGGCCCAGGGCTTACTCGCAGAGCACCGTAAGGCTTGTATGATAATATGCCATACATCATTACATAAGGTACATAAATAAACAAAACTCAGAAATATTCCAGTTAGGAATTTGTTGCAACCAAACTGAACATTACAAGAAACTAAAATAATGTAAAAATTATATACAGAGAGTTACAAGCGAAATGATGAGAATTGTTTTGTTTAAAAGTTCACATTTTAAAGCAAGTCAAATTTGAATGTTGTAAAATGTTTTTGTCAATAAAACTTGTATCTAATTACCAAAAACAATTGCAAGAAACCTAAACAACAAGGTTCTTAACCTACTGCCAAATAACAGGGCCAAAATATATCACCGCATAAAGAAAAGTAGCTTTTCTCGTTTTCACTTTTCGCTATTTACAATTCGTCTACAGTGAATTGTCGGCTGTTATATCGTATTGAACAATTGCCCCTTTCTATCGGTTAGTTTGCACAACCATGTGCAATTGTTTGTGTTGGGCATAAACGCAGTAAGCACGTAGTCGGCACAGTTCTAACGGTCGAATTGTTTATAAGCGCGCTAAATTTTATTGAATACACGAGCAAATCAGTCTCGCAGTCCGTCGATGGTTACGAAAGCTGCATTAGATCACAACCGGGCGCCATACATTTGTCCCCGGAGGAAAGAACTGAACGTATGGGGTGTTAGTTCAAGACTCAAGAGATTAAAATCGAACTGACCGCCCAGGCAACAACGTTCAACTTTTGACGGGACCTATAATTCTTCCTTTTCTGTCCCTCTGGTGTACTGGCATTGTAATAATTCTTAAAACTGTGGGTGTTGCTTTATGCTAACATTTATCGAGCTTGCTTCGTGATACAATCCATCTCGTTAGCCGTCAAATTCCGGACTTATGGTTTGCCAACATAACTAGGCATTTTAAGTTCCGGTTTTAGATTAGACTATTTCCAATATAAACGATTCAATTTTTATTTAACGATGAGAAAGAAATGAATTTGAATAAAATTTGAGGTTCTTTTCTTTGTTCGTAGATATGATTATGGTGACTACAATGTATTTATTTTGTTTATATCCTAACCGCAATATCGCGATGTATATAAAATTAATATCTCTAAAAAAGTAGAAATGTTAAATAACTTAAACTGTTGGAGTGCCTATGCACACCACTTTAAGAAACGTTGTCAGTAATTCAGGAACTATTGTGAAAAAACTTTAAGGATTTCATGTGAACGTGCAAACTTATGTCACCATAAAAGCTCTAAAGCCCGTCGAGAAGTGTAAGATGTCAAACAGTGGCGCTGTTTGCTGCTTATAGTAATTTTGTTTGTAGCTTTAATAGGTTATTTCTGACAAAGTGTAACATATAGAACGACTTTATTTTGTTTTATCCATGCATCCAATCTGTACTATCATTTATAAAAATAAAACAACAATCAGCGTTAGGGTGGAGGAACACATATCAGTCATGTTGGAACAAACACGTTTTGACAGAAGTCTAAACGTCTAGAAATGTGATAGCGATATAATGAACCAGTGAGTGGGAGAAAGACACCAAATGTATTGATTTATCGAAACGATAGCGTGCGTCCACCCTTATGGTGCACGGTTAGCAATTGGACGCAATTTTTCTGCACGGGGTTACAAAACTTTGAACATACTTTGTCATCCAGTTGTACTGTGTTTACAGAATATATACCTATCTGAAAAACTAGTCCTTAAGCTACTGCTATGATTAAATTAAACATAACAATATTAAAATCACCAGAATGTAGGAGGTCATTTATGTCCTCCTTCTAGTACAGACCTACAAAGTTCCACATAGTTTCGAAGTACCTTATTCTGTCATCAAAAACATTTCTAATAATATAACAAAAAATGGTAGCCAACTCTTCATTAAATTTGAAAATATTTGTCCGGCCCCCATGGCACAAAATCAACTGCAGATTAAGCGTTATTTTCCACACGCATTCAACGAAGATTAATGCTCGTGCCAAGTCAGCTCGAGAAGTTACAATCACAACAACACATTAAAAAGCGGGAAGCATCGATCAAATTAACAACGTTATTTATTCAAAAAAAGTTTGATAAATACTCGGGCCAACGTGTCATTTGTTCTATGCCCGATCACGTTGAAAATCCGAAGTCGTCTAGGAGGAACAAGCAGTCGTAATATATTGGTCAGAGGACAAAACGCATAAATTTCCTGGAATGTCCCCGGTCCTGGTGCGGGTGTTAGAAAAACGGTTCTCTCGCGAAAAGAACCTGCACGCCCACTGGCTATCTCCCTCTGTCCACCACTGGTCTCCTGTGGAAGGACGAAGAGGTCCTTTCTCGAGTTGTGGTAGTATAAACATTCGAGTAGGGTGTGACACGAACAGTGACATACGTCTTGTCAGGTTGGCATAACTTATAAGTTACAGAGGCAGCGGCGTAACGAGACGTGTAGAACAGGCCCGAGAGGAACGAACGAAAGCAACGGTGTGTTGAAAACGCAGTACGAACCGACGGACACATGTGTCCCACACCGAGAAAAAGTAATGACGTGTAATTTTATTGAAACGGCTTAAACATCCAACAATTAACGATGTCTAAGGTCGTACGGCGAAACGCCCCGGTGAAAAATGACTGAACGCGAGTTAGCGCCCGTGTACGACCATTAGTTCGGCGACGAGGATATTTTCGTAAAAACTGCAGGAATGCTGTCCCTAATTACGAACGCATATTTATCGGTGGAATTTTACAATATAAATAATGAATCAAACTTTTCTTAGCCTAACCAGAAACATATATCACAGCTGATGAGAGCAAAAGGTTTATCAATTTTTAGATTACATACCAGGTGATCCACGCCATAGATACGCCCATAGGTACGGGAAATTGTAAATGCCACCTTATATTATTTGTGTGATATTTTTTTCTTAATCTAGATGGCTACACACAGAGAAGTGGTTGTCTAATGTTAAGAAAATAACATTCTTAACATAATTTGTTTGTTTTAAGACACGCATACTTATAATAAGAATATTCCTTTAATATAAAATAACCTAAATATTTGTATTAAAAAACGATTGTTTTGATTTAAGAAAGTCGTTGTTTGGAAAATAATGTGAAGGATGTACCCAACCTTTTGATCTATTCTAAAAGAACAAATTCTTAAGTCAAATAAGTATAGCATCCATTTAAAATTGTACAATCTTAAAGTAAGACAACCGGCCAAAACAACGGTTTTCTTCAATAAACGATATACCGGGTGACCCACGGCATAGGTACTCCCGTTTATTTTTTTGTTTATAAAGCTGGACAAATGAAATTTTGGAATGTGTTGATAGACAAAAATGCCATTCTTTGGGACATTCTTGAGGTGAATGTAGGGTTACCAGATGAAAAACTGAAAAAGGATGACAGTTAAGCTAAAAAGGGAGGACAATTAAAAGAAAAAGGAGGACAAAAACAAAATAAAAAAAATAATAATTTCGGTACAATATATAAATCAAGGTTATATTCTATAACAAAAAAAGTAACTTTTGTTTTTTATTTTTAAATAAAAGCTCTTCAAAATCAAAAATAAATCTAATCTAAACTTTTATAAAAAAAGCGACAATAACGTCCACTTTACCAGAATATAATGTAATTTTGTTAATATTTTTCAGATTTGCCAATTTTTAACAATAGATCTTCCTTTTTTAAGAGATAACTATAAAAATCCTTGCCATGCATTGCTTTAAACGCCTTCACTGACTCCACAGTAAGTTTACTGCGCTCTTTCGTCCACTGTGCATTTATTAATGAAAAAAACCCTTTCAAACATTGGCGTTGTGAGCAGAAATACAAAAATAAAATTCACAGATTTTATGCAATTCCGAAGAGCAATCAATACTGGAACATGATGTAAAAAAGATCCTCCATTGCTGATTCAGTCTATGCTTTTGGAACAATTTACCCCCTTCCTACGGATTTGAGGATAGAAATAAGGTTCTGAAATTGGTCGTATACTTTTACATCATCAATAATGATGCCCATTTTCTTTAAGTATGCAATGCATGGAAATAAATCTTCATATGTGTACTTTTCGTAATCTTTAAGATTCGTCCATGGAAAACATTTCAGTTCTTCTAATGGACGTATCAATTTTTCTAAGTACTGCAAAGATGCTTTGTAAATAGTAAGTAGTATGATTATGTATAGTTCACGACCCTACAGGGCAGCAGTGGAGTAATTGCAGGTTCTGATGTAAAATCCCAGACGATTAGTAAACTTTTCTTGGCGCCTGGGATTCTTCTTAAAAAGGAGGACATTTTTAGGGAAATGGAGGACACTATATTTTAACTAAAAAAGGAGGACATGTCCTCCATTTGGATACCATATGGTATCCCTAGGTGAATGTGACTTCCCGTTTTTCCGGAAATGACGTCATCATTGAAATTGTAAATGGCACCCTATATTCTTTGTGTGGTATTTTCAATCAGGATGACATTCTGAGCACAAAAACGTATCGATCGTCAATTTTTACCACCAAGGCAAGAAAATGGCTACGAATTGGTGAAAATAGTCGAAAATTGTTAAATAAACACTAACTAAATCGATTTTGGCCGACATTGCATTACCAAATACTTGATACCAAATACTTGATATTTTATTGAAATTCTTAGTGTACAAATGGTGTTAGAAGCACGGAAATCGAAAAAAATATCAGTAGGTCAATCTAAGTCCGCGCACAACACAGTCATTCAATGGACACTCGAAGGAAGTCCCTGATTATGCGAGGAAAAACATTTATCCGACACAATGATACCAAATTCTTGATATTTTGCTGAGTAGTCCATTGAGTGACTTTGACTTAGCTCAATATTCTTTTCCATTTCGTTACTTCTAACAACATTGTTACGCTAAGAATTTCAATAAAATATCAAGTATTTGGTATCATTGTAATTGGAAAGATGTTTTCTATCGAATAATCAGGGTGTGGCCATTGGGTACCCGTCAAAGAATGACTCACAGGCCAAAAACCAATTAAATCACGCTAGAAGGCACCAGTAATGCAATGTCAAGTTTCGATTATTTTCACCAATTCCTAGCCACCTAGATTAATACACAAAAAAGTTATTTTTGTTGCTTTGGTGGTAAAAATTGACGATCGATATGTTTTTGTGTTTATAATGTCATCCTGATTGAAAATACCACACAAAGAATATAGGGTGCCATTTAAAATTTCATGATGACATCATTTCCGGAAAAAGCAGAAGTCATATTAATCTGAAGTGTCCGAAAGAATGGCATTTTTTGTCTATTAACACATTCCCAAATTTCATTAGTCCACCTATATAAACAAAAAAGTAAACGGGAGTAGGTACCTATGGCGTGGGTCACACGGTATATTCTTGCGTATATATAAAACAACCGTTCTTTTGGATTAGAAAGGTTGCTTTGAATTGAGACAACATTTCGTTGTGTGTATGGATTGGTGTAGCTAGTCGACAATTGTGATATAAACATTAACTAAATCAATTTTGGCCGATATTGTATTGTTTGGTTTTTGGTCAATATGTCAATTTTTCGCAATTACTTCATGGGTACACCATGATTATTCGATAGAAAGCATTTTTACGATTGCAAAGCCACTAAATACTGACATACTAACGTTTTGCTAAAAATTGTAGCGTGAAAATTTCGTTTAAAGCAGGGATATTAAAAAAGTACATAAAAATTAATAAAAGTCGGTGTAGTGAACTATGGATGAATGTTAACATACGAATTTGACAAAATTGACAATAGGCAATACAGAGGCTTATTGTTTGAGGTTGCTGCCAGGTATTTTCTATTATTAATAGAATTATTATTGTTACTTATCAATTGTTGGTTATTGTTAATTCTTACTTAATTTGTTGTTTACATCGTAATTATTGTTGTTTGAATTGAAATTTAAAAATGCTTTTCCTAAATACAACACAATTTTTCATTAAGTCGGTAACGCCCAATACAGAGAACTGTAAAATTCGGATGGTAGTTGTAATGACTTTGATCATTAACGCATCATTTATTTTTCCTATTTCCTTGCTTACTTTAAACGACATTTCCGTGCTACCATTTTCAGTCTATATGTTTTCGGGTAATCCACGAAGTATACGGGAAAAATGAAATTTTGGCCATCCACCAATCAAATCACTCTAGAGGGCGCCAGTAATACAATATCGGCAAGAATCGATTTAGTTAGTGTTTATTAGACAATTTTAGTCTATTTTCACAGATCCATAGGTACCTAGATTAATAAACGAAGAAACATCACTTCAATGATGAAGTCATTTCCGGAAAGTTACACGATCCTCAAGAGTATCCAAAAAATGGCATTTTTTGTTTATTAGAACTTCATTCGTCCAGCGTCATAAAAAATAAACGAACATAGCTATGACGTAAGTCATCCGGTACAATCAACCTATCATATACATAGAGACAAAACAGAAGCATCACTGGATGAAAACCAAAAGACTGCAATGATATAATGAATCTATTAACAAAATAAAATTATATAAATAAATAAAATATGTATAGAAATATTGTTTTGTTTACAATCGGTAGATAATAGAAACGACGGTTGGACACAAAGTCACTTAAGATAAGGACTACTACAACACGACGCGCATTACTTACCTTTCAACTGTAGAAGTTGATCAATAAGCTTATAAATGACCCTGTATATTTGTTTTTATGCAAGGATTCCGTACCATTGGATGAATCATTGGTAACTGAAGTTGAGCTCTTCACTGTTGAATCAGTGAGCTTTTTAATGTCTAAAAACCAGCTTTTTGGCATGAAAAAGTACCTACCGTCTAAACCCAAGCCTAAACTGTTAACAAACTTGCTTGAATTTGCAATATAGTTATATATTGCAAGTTTGGCATATTGTCAGTATTAGTTTTGCAGAATAACAAATAAGTTGTTTAGTTTCGTTAAGAATTAACAAAAAAAAGTTACCAAAAACATACGCGGTTGTCCAAAAGGTGATTGGAGATATTTTTTTAGTCGTCCAAAAAACTTGGCTAATTACAAACGATAGAGAATGTTCTTAAGAATTGCACCATCGAAAAGTTTTATCGTACATATCTTTTATATGCGGTACCATCAGTCATTTATGACTATCAAAGTTTTCATTCCAATTCTTATGATGGTGTCATCATAATACACTATTGCTGCTCTCGTCAGCTGTCATCAGCTGGCATCTTCAAACCATTGGCATATAATTTATAGTTAGAGATGCCGCCTTCACCCTAAGTATAATGTATGCAAACGAACGACATCTTCAGACTAGCTATAAGAAAAGCGGCATAGTTTGATAACAAGTATGATTGCGTATCGTCGACGAATTTATCTGTCAACCGTAGTGCGCCATAATAATTACTCGTGTTTATTTAACTAAATGAACTTCCTAACCTAAAAACTCGAGGCCCGAGAAAATAGAATAATATAATGAGTATTCTTCACATTTGGAACATGTGCTGGCCAAATGGTGAACGCACTACGTCTTTCTCTGGCGGTACGGGCCCGATGGATTTTTTATCCTCGTCCTCGGCGTTCCCTCGTCGCAGCACCATTAACTCCGGAGTTGACACTTGTTGTTTTCTGTGTTAAAACCTGTCGCTGGCTTAACATGCCTCAAGAGTTGCGCCCGGTTGTTCATTGTTTCGTACAAACAGCCGGTCGCTGTGCGCGGAACGAATCGCTTTTTAATTTTTCCTAAGGCGAACCAATCCTTTGACTGATCGTCGGAGTTCTTTTTCATGTTTCGTACTCCTACCGGGTTATTTATAACCGATTTGATTGACGTTGACTGTCGCAGCCAGTATTCTAAACATTTCGATTGCTAACGAAATAATTAAGTTTTTCTGTTTCACCTACCTAGTTTTTATTCTCAATTGTGTAACAGACGCCACAGGTCCCTCTTATTCAAAAATAAATTATTATATGAGATTTGGGATTTATTAGGATATGTTAACAACAATTATTAGGAAAAAAACTCTAATCTACCTCCAAGTTATAGCCGCAAGGAATGACCCTCCGAGATTCTAAATTGTGGTAAAGAACAAAATTATATCGACATAATATATTATGAAGACGTGATGTAGAGATCAACGCCTGTAAAGATTTAAACATTGCCGTTTCCTCATCACGGTCACCTGATAGATTTAGGTCAAACGTCCCTAGATAATTTTCTCCGAAATATTAACATCTGGATTCAATGCTGGATCGTTATAAGTTACAAGAGGTCACATAACTTAAAGATGCGACAGGTTTATATAGCCACAGTTTAGTTTCAACAAATAAATACTGGCCCTGCTGAATCAATGGTGAAACTTGAAAATTATGATATTAGAATCTGCCATATCTGTATATCCTTTTTTTTGCTATTTGAATAAGACACTGACTTTACCTCAACTAAAGGACAATATACCACACGAAAATTAAAATCTGACCCCAAAAATTCTTCATAATACCATGGAGACTGCCATAAACCTGATGACATCAGTTTCAATAAAAGTTTTACACAAAAAATAACTCTTTTAAAAGTGAACAGCAAAACCCAAAACCAAAGTTATAGGCTAAGAAAATGATAATGACTTGTGCACCTTGTAGTTTAAACAATCCTATCCATCAATCATCTAACAAAATCCTTAGATATAACGACTCATAACTCACCTGTCCAATATACACAAAATATTAGCATTAGCAATAGCATATTAACTATTTATACAATATATCACCTTTACCATGTTGAGTGAAGACATTAGTACCTACTTTCGTTACTCCACATCGACCTTGTTTTAATGTTCCCCACACAGCACATACAGAAATCTTTATTCTAAGATGAAGAAACAAAATGCAGTAAACTATATGTATGCAGGGCCGCCGAGACTGGGTGAAAGCTGTGACTGTTGTCACGGGCCCGGCAGCTAAAATGGGCCGACCATCGTTTTTCAAGCTTCAAAGCTATACTTTTTACAACACTATGGTGTAAAATATTAGCATCTATAGACGAACGAAATAAAATATTGCAAACTAGTACCATATCGATTGTGATTGCATCACAAATCATTGACTCACTTCTAAAAGAACTTTAACATTTTAGGAATAAGTGGAAAGATCTTTTCACTAAAGCGAATGAATTAGGTAAAACGCCATATGTTGAAAACTGGTCGAAAGCGAAGAAAAGAAAATTAGCAGACGAAGAGTGCAGATGAGGACGTCACACAAGGCTATTTAAAAAAAAATTTTTATTTTGTTATTCTTGATGCAATTATTTGCCAACACATCCGCTTTATATCATTAAACCCCATTCAAAATTTATTTTTACCAATATTAAATTGTCAAGAAATGAAGCGTCAAGAAATACATTACTCGTGCAGTAACTTAATCAATAAATATTCAAATTACTTAACTTCATCTCTAAAAGGTGAAATATATCACACGAAAAACATTTATAATGCCACGTTTCAAGATATTATATCAGGGTTAGAGTTATTAAATTCCATTTACAAATTTCAACTTATCGGTGTTTTCCCCGAAATATGTGTTACGATCAGAATTTTTTTGGACGATACCTGTTATAGTTGCCGAAGGTGAGCATTTAGCACACTTTCGACAATAAAGAACTTTCATAGATGATCAATTGGACAGGAAAGGTTAAACGGCCTAGCTCTGCTATCAATAGAAAGGGACCTGGCAATGAAAATTGATTACAATGACTTGATTAAAAATTTCGCTAACCTTAGGTAAGGGAGTGAATGACACAGATAGGGCCTTAAATATTTTTCTGTAAAATTATTTAAAAATTTATATGGTGTTAAATGAAATAACTGTTTTATTGCACACGTCGTTTTTTTTTTTGGGGGGGGGGGAGGTTGTTTGTAGTTTTTTTCTGGGCGCACAGATCTGTCACGGGCCCGAACATTTCTCTCGGCGGCCCTGCATGTATGTATCTAATAGTAACGTTGTATCAAATTTTCGTTGAAGTATACAAGACAAAAATATTACTAAAAAAAATCAGTATCTTATCCCTTCAAATCGTAAGACGAAACGCTGTCGTAAGAAAGCATGATATTGTATTCGTATGGACGAATAGACTGTAACGTATGCACAAAATAACAGTTGAAATCGACGACTCACTCTAAATTCTCGTAAGAAATATATGTCGTAGGCAAATGGTTATTTCAGGCAAATGACTTTTGCCTAGGCTAATAGCTATTTAGACTTATGAATATTTGTACAGATAACGATAACGAAGGTAACGGTTTGAATCCCTTTGGCGGCTGTAATTCAAAATTGGCAGCGATTAAACAAATTCCAAAATATGGTCAAACATGGTCATTCGATTGCCGAAAATGCTGAGATGGCTAAATTGTGATTATTCAACGTTTTACTGTGATATATCAAAATTGCTTACATATTTTAAAGGTAGTTAGCGGTCACATTGGCGGCTGTAATTAAAAATTGGTGGCGATTTCGAAAATTCCAAAATATGGTCAAACATGGTCATTCGATGCCGGAAGATGGTCAAATGTCAAAATTGCACATATTCAACGTTTTACTATGATAAGTCGCAATTTTGTTCATATTTAAAGAAGCTAAGGGTCAAAATCACTTTATTGGTCATAATTCAAAATTGGCAGGAATTCCAAAATATGGTCTATCATGGTCATTCGATTGCGGTAAATGGTCAAATGTCAAAATTTTCTGAACGTCAATAATATTACTAACACGAATGGGATTTTTAAATCCTATCGCATATGCAATGGTGTGAAAAATTGCAAATTCCAATGATGGAGGCCAACCGCATGGTACTCCCAATTTTTAAAATGACTATCACGAAAGCGGAGAGTGGTGAAACAAAATAAAGAAATAGTCAAACATAGTCAAACAAATGGTCAAACGTTGTTGTAATAAAAGCTTGAAAATTTTAGTAATACAGGGCTACGTGAATTTGGCCCCCATGTTAAGCATGTCAATATCATGAAACCGGTGGGCGGTCAAACGATATAAAAAGACGGTCAAACATGATCAAAAAAATGGTCAAACGATGTATTATAACAAGTTGTAACGATGTATAATAAAAAATTGAAAGTCCAATGGTGGGGGTCAACTTCACTTTACTTTTATCACCGGCGTGAAACTAACGGTGTCCGCTTATCGGAAGTATCACTGTAGTAGCTCATGCTTACTACAGCTACTTATTCTCCTTCCTTCAATTCAATATTGTTTAAACGTTTCATACATTCTTAGAGACATCATAACAAAATGGCGAAAGCGCCGGAGAGATGTAAATTTAAATTGTTCCGAAGTACGTATACACTGGACATCCTACCGTACATTTCATAGGAGTTACAATAACTAAAAACATACCATATAATAACTTAAAATATACCTATTAACATCATTTACATAAATTTTCACTATCGCGCTGCCTGCTTATGCGCAAAGATTTGACGGCAAAGATGGTTGGGATGAAGCCACACACTCGGCTTCGGCTTAATAAATATGCGTTGTCAGGGCGAGCGTAATTCTTAAGGTGCGATCCGTATCGTCCGCAGTGCAATAATATTTTATGTCTTCATTTGTTACAGACTGGCAGGAGATACAGCGTGCAGTCCACAGAGTGGACACTCCTCGTCCACGTGCGGATCGCCGCCTGCGTCAGCGTCTACGGCGAACGCGATATCGGACCCTCTATCAACACCCACAGCCACTTCTTGCATAACGTCCACACATCTACCAACGACTTGGTCCTTGCTAGCGGCAGACTCAACCGGTAAATATGTTATTTCGCATTTTCGCCGCGCCGCGTCGCGCATTCTGCGCCACACACGAACTCCCTTTTGTGACGCGGCACACTACTACGTCTCTACGACTGAAATGTATTAATGGTGGAATGCTCGGGATGTCTATCCGAGCGGGAGACAGTAGAAATAATTACGTGTCAAATACGGCGGACGTCCAGGTTTCTGTTTGAACGTTAACTAACCATTGGCGGTTGGCAGTCCTTCTGAACGACATTTCGGAGAAAATTAAAATTAAATAGGCCCGATGAGATGACAACTTGAACATTATAAATGAGGAATGACGATAACGACAAAAAAAATATGTTATAAAAAGATTCACATAGAATTGTTCCATAAATGGAGATTTGTTAAGGTTAGTTAACACATATTGTTACCGATATCAGTTTTGTTGGACTATCTCTAATGGATAGTACCATGCCAAGTTTACTATACCTACCTACCATTTTCCCAGTAGCATAAATTGATAAGGCCGGTTACAGTGCAACGGGGACGGTTGGTGGCGCGGACAGCTATATTAACAGCGATATATGAGGGCTTGCAGTGCAACACCGACCGTCAGTACCGCGTCGACGGTTCGTGCTGACCATCAGCGTTGCACTGTAACCGGCCTAAGGCTTTCTGGTTTCTAGCACTTCCTTTAAATCTACACAACATTGATTTTTTATTGCAAAATGATGTTGGCTACGTGACGTTTATTGGTAGCCCGGTTTGGCCCGACACGGCCCGGTCCGGATCGGCCCGAAAGCACGATCCAGTCCGAAAACCCGATCTGGCCCGAATGCCCGATCTGGCCCGAATGCCCGATCTGGCCCGAATGCCCGATCTGGCCCGAAAGCATGATCCGTCCTGAAAACGCGACCCTTCCTGAAAGCCCATTCTTTTTTTTTTCAGGAAAGAAAGTTGCTCATCCCCCAGATGCCCGATTCAGCCGGGACTGTGGAGCTCGAATCCACTAAAAGCAACCTCCTTTTCGCCACGTTTCAGGCAGTCTTCGGCACCACATTCCGGTATAACTTCGAAGCTGCGACGATAGTTATTTCGGGATACTCCTTCTATTTTCCCTTTCTTCTGTTTTCTTCAACCTCCTTGTCTTTCATTATTTCTTCGAGCATTCTTGATATGGTGTTCCAGTTCTCCTCGCTTTTCATGATAATCATCGACACATTTCCCACACTGATTTTCTCCCAACATTCTTCTTCCGCAGTCGCTCTTACGTTGTCGAACCTCGCGCATTTAAAAATTGTGTGCTCAGCAGTGTCTACTTCATTAGAAAACCAGCATACGTCGCTTTCTTGTTTTTAATCTTGTATAGGTACGTGCCAAAAACTCCATGTCTTGTCATTGCCTGTTCTAGATGGTGGTTTATTTCTCCCCATTTTCGGGTTTTCCAATCTGCGACGTTCTTCACAAAGGTCTTGGCCCATCCCTCATAGTGGTTCCATCTATCCTGTCACCTCTCCTTTAGCTTCTTCTTCAACTCCTCTCTGTTCGTCATTTTTTCTTTGTACGTCTGCCCTCTCGTCTACTAACAAGTCCAGTGGAGGAAGTCCCGCCAGCACCTGTATCGCCTCGGTGGCTACCGTTCTATACGCTCCGGTCGTAGCGATTGCTAACCTCCTCTATTTACTGTCTCTAGCATTTTTTTGTATTTTTTTCTGTTTTAGTATATCACTCCATATCGGTGCCCCATATAGTATTGCTGATGTTATAGCGCTGCACAATAATTTGCGGTTTTTGAATCCAGGTCCTCCTCTTCTCGGCGTTCTTCTGTTGTAAAAGTTGTACATTCTTATTCCCTTTTCAACCGGGCCCGAAATCTCGGAATCAAGTTTGGCCCGATAGTTTTAGCCTCCCCTCCTGGTAAAGTGTCTGAATTGTTGAGTGTTGGTAGTACCGAGTCATTTACATTCGGATAACCAAAGTTAGGAAAGATCATTGAACTAAATTAATGCCGGATATATAGGGTCATTATAAATGATTGTATGATTGTTTTTCCATGATATTAATTATCTACAAGGTCAATCAAGTCGAAATCACGATAATGTAACCGAACTTTCGAATAGTTGATTTAAAGGAATCTGTAAAATCAATGGTAGTTAGTATCTACTACTATTTATTATGTTATGAGAAAAACATAACAAAATGTTCGAGATTGGTGGCTAGAATTTCAACAAAACGTTATTCAAGATTGGTTGGTCTGGTTGCAAATTTGAATGTAATATTTCCTTCTAAACAATATGTTCTAATCACATGCTTCGGAAATAGTGAAAACAATTGTACTTTACTCCTTTGTCAAGAATAAACGTACAATGTCTATATAAACAACAACACATCCCGGTTACTATTAATAACCAAATAGTACCGTACGCAAACACAGCCAAATATATCGGCATGACATTAGACGCAAGGCTCCGCTGGAAAGCCCATGTCAAAAAAGAGAGGGGAACTAGGAATCCGTTATAGAGAGATGTACTGGCTGCTAGGAAGAAACTCTACGCTGTTTGTACATAATAAGCTTCTCTTGTACAAGCAAATTTTAAAACCTGTGTGGACGTATGGTGCTCAGCTCTGGGGTTGCGCCAAAAGAAGCAACATTAAAATTGTCCAGACCTTTTAAAATAAAGTATTGAGATGCATTGTCAATGCGCCTTGGTACATTAGGAATGATGATCTCCACAAGGACCTCAATATGGAGTTTGTGTGCAAAGAAATCCAAAGTCCAAAGTCACGAAAACAGCCTTCTCCATCACGTAAACGTTGAGGCCTCCAGCTCCTCGACAACACCGTATTAGTCAGAAGACTCAAAAGAAAGAAGCCCAACCCAACCAGGCCCGGTCCGACTTTGGGCGCGACCAGGACTAGCCGGACTTTTGGCCCGACCAGGCCCGGTCTGAGCCGGTCCGACCAAACACTAAGTGCAGCCAGTTCGGCCCTGCCTGTGATTCTGGGTCCGGTCCTGGCCTGGCCCGGGCCGGGCCGGGCTATGACTCGGGCCGAAATTCCCTGCAATGAGTCTATCAAGCGTTTAAAGATTTTTTTGAAAGGCTCATTTAAAAAACGAGTGACAATACGGCATCAGAAGTGTCGTCTTCACTCACATAAACTTCTTCTTTAGGCAATTTTGATTTCTTGAGAACTGTTTAGGCTATTATTGTTCAATCTCCGGGAAATTTTTTACGTGAATTACTGAATGATAATAGCATCCTGTCAAGTATATCTTTCAGAAAAACTTCGGTAATTGTTACAGAAACTTTCATCAATCGCAATAATTAAACAAGATCGGGAACAGTAATAATAACGTTGTCTGTCGGCCAGAACAAACAGTGGGCCTAATAGGTATCTATCTTATGTCAATATAAAAATTTATACTGTTGAGTGAATTAAGGTACAATTGTTCACATTGATGATTATATTGCCCACTGTATGTGTGTACTGTAAACCATGACTGTAAACTATTGATTAAGATTAGCCAAGTTAGCGAGATGTTATAAATGACGACTACAAGACTTGTAGACGTAGTCAAACACATGTGAAAACATAGTGATAAAGCATTGTAAACAGGCACGTGCTAAATATTAAACTATGTTATAACAAAATAGTATGGCACAGCATAATCATTGGCGCCTATTCTCACTTACTTCAGTGGTGAATTTCCGACGTATTTAGTTTACCCCAAGCAATTATATTAGCGTTGCTATTGATATAATTACCACTCATAATTCTCCTTATTACACTGACTAGTGACTGCCATAAGTAAAGTGACCCGAAGAAGCGGTTTTTTCATCTAATTTAGTAGAGATATCGGGTAGCCAATGAGTATGTTTGACTATCCGTGGTATTTCATTCATCTTATGATATTGATTCACGAACAACTCGAAATTTGTACTGGAGAGTTGCCAGAAACCGCATATTCAATTGAAGCAAACAGAAGAAATATATCGGTTTTCGGTTCAGTTCCAAAAGTGATTCTATTTAAGCGAAGAGCTACGTCAAGTTTTAAAGAAATCATTTTTTGACGAGTGCTGCGCTTATTTGAGAAACAATTTTAGGAGCCGCCTCTGGTATGAGCAATTTGTTATTTTCTGCATTTATCGAAAATATATTAGCTATTGCGGTAACTATTGGGTTCATAATTCTTCTGGATCCTGAATACTCTAACATTTCAAAGGAACAGCCGTTAACAGTAATCAGTTTAACACAAGCTTTAAGAATAATTTCTTTGTTCAATATAACTTTCAAACATTCCGATTTTACAAATTTCTCCATAGTTCCCTTTGGATTATTTCCTAAACTGCTGGTACTTGAAACACTTGAAGATTCGTCCTTACTGGTACATAGATCCTTACAGGTACTTAACTTCTGTTTCTTTTTCTGATCATTTTCTAATTTATTACTGTGGTGTCGTTTTAAATGGCGTTCCAAATTTCCAGCATGATCTCCCTTTACAGAAATGTCGCAGATTGTACAAATGCTTTTCATTTCTATTCCGTTGTATGTGAATTAATCCCTACTGGTGTTTGTCCTATTTCTCCACATTCTAAAATGAAAGAAAACCAAAGAACAAACATAAAAAGAAGAACAAAATCTTAAATAAACTAGCGAATATACTGATCTGTTCTTTTTATAAATAAAATGTTTCTACTCGATTCCTGGTCCATTCTAAAATATATCATCTCATTTTGTATTTTTATCTATGAACTAACCTGTCAAGTAACAAGTAACTATACGGATTCCACAGGGCACAAGATGTCCTGGACATCCGCGCCAAAGTACGTCTCTTGGTGTACCGTGTCGGTGACACATAGTCATAGTTTCGTTATTACAGATGTTTTTAATAATTTGTAGGTATTTTAAAAATGTTGGAAAAGAATGGAGAATAAGTAATAATAACTGAAAAAACAAATATTCTTTGAAGAGTCGCATTTTCGAGTTGCAACTACGTTATAACTTTTAATGTAGGATTGTGAAAACGAGGGCGTTTGAACAAGTGAAGAATGTTGGCAAAATACGCCACACGCTTTGAGCTGAAATAAAAACCGATATTTGTTTTAGTTCAGTTACGGTTTTCGTTCCGACTAAAATATAGTTTTTTTTTTCGGTTTTCGGTCAGTTACGGTTCGAAACCCTGGAAACAAATCAGCAGATATTGGTCGCTATATCAAAAGGCTTCAAATGCTTATTACATAATAGATATTGAAAAAAGCCCAACTAACAAGAACATTATCTTCCTGAAAAGTAGTTGGTGTAAGAAGGCTGCCATATTGCTTCAAATGAATACCAATATGACATCTACATCCATGTGTTTTTTCTGTAAGACTTTGTAACCTTTTGCTGTAAGCCCTTTCTTTCAATAAAGCCAACACAAAACCTCTGTTACAAACATAGGGAACACACGTTTTCTCATCTTAATGTTATTCCTTAATTTTGCAGGGGTCAAAAGTGAAATTCGAAGTCCAGGCCTGGCAGAAACAGAAGTGGCGGCCTTAACGCAAGACACCTCCAGTTTCTACAGCGGCGCTGTAGATCTGGGCAGCGTCTACGATAAAGATTACTCCCAATCCTATACTGCACAGCATTACTACAACAGGTACTACAAAGTTTTGCCATGCTTCAAATATATTATCTAACACACAAATTGCTATAGCATGCAGCAGGCCTACGGTACAACGAATTCAGCGGCTGCTTCATACATGAACTCGGCAGCTTCTTCATTCTACAACGCACCATCATATCCATATCCACCATTATCAGCGAGTAGAAGCACCATAAATCCAGCGTGCAAAGCTGGCACCGGATACCACCTGTCATCACCTTACTCATCACCAGCGTCACCGTTTCAAACTACTGGACATGCACAATCTGGTCAGTACTCCTCTTACACCGGATATGGCACTCCGGCTACTACGACTTTTGCACAAGGATTTTCAGCACAGGTCAGTTAAATATTTAATATATTGAAATTTTCTTCGAGGTTGATGATGTAGAATTCTGGTTAATCGCCGAAAACTCCTCTGAAGTGCAAGATGTTAATAAAGCAGCTTTATTAACATCTTCCACTTCTGAGGAGTTTTCGGTGACTAACCAGAGTTAAATATTTAAATATACCGGTTGGTCGTTTTAACTTGAGACTCCTAAATATCTCGTTAAATATTCATGATACGACAAAAGTGTCTTTAATAAACTTGTAGGACTCGAAGGGGGAAATGAGATGACGATATCATTTACATTGCAGATGGCGCTGCAATCGGTGAAAATGAGGCTAACTTCAGTTTTTTAAATGGGAATACTCAATTTTTTTATCAAATTATGATTTTACACTAAATAAGAACAATCTTTTGTCTGAACATATTTTTTGTACAATGCATCTATTGAAAGTTATTGACGATGGAAGTTTGTGGCGGCTGCGGTAGTTACGACCGCTGCCACTGCATGGCATGCGCTCGCCGTCTGGCAGTCAAAGCGACGACTTAGTAGACACTCATAATACAACGTAGGAAGGTATGTGCGTAATCAGGACAGGTAACCAGGTAACCAGGACACGTTTTGGTATCTCGCGCGTTGCGCCGTCATGCGCATAAGGTTTGTTTACTCACGAGAAAAGTGCATCGTATGAAAAAAAGATTCAGACAAAAGATTCTTCTTTTTTAGCGTAAAATCATAATTTGATAAAAAATTTAGGTATTCTCATTTAAAAAAATGAAGTTAGCCTCATTTTCACCGATTGCAGCGCCACCTGCAATGAAACTGATATCGTCATCTCATTTCCCCCTTTGAGTCCTACAAGTTTGTTTAAGACACTTTTGTCGTACCATGCATATTTCACGAGATATTTAGGAGTCTCAAGTTAAAACGACCACCCGGTATATGTACCTGAAGGAAGAGATTATTTTATTGGCCAAACTTTATATAGGGTGTCGACTATGGTAGTTATGGAGCCTACGCGTCTGATCCACAATCGAGCCAATATTCTTCCAGTTACTATACACCTCAAGGATATTCACCCTACGTCAGTTCACCAAGCTCTACTGGAAGCATAGGCACATCTACATACCAACTGGCCACTAGTTCACTACCAGGTAATTATAGCTATTATAATTTCTTAAGTGGCAATAAGTAAGAACTAGTAGAAGACTGAAAGTCTTCGTAAAATTAACACAAATAACCTATCTAGATTGTAGACTTCCGCGGTCTGAGTCGATGGTATATTGATTTCCGGGTGGAAACCGCGTTGAGGACTTTGAAGCAGTCGACGTTTCGCGCTGTGTTGCAAGAGGCATCTTCAGGACTAAGTTATCAAACCAAGCGCTAAGAAGATGAAGAAGATCATCTTCTTAGCGCTTGGTTACAAGCAGGTTATCACAAATAACCTGTTTAAAGTGCCAAAATACCAGCGGAGTATATTGGATCAGATTAACCATCAGGCACACTGTTGATGCAACATTTGCAATTTGATATACATATATGTACATGGTGGCCCACTTTTCCAACTTTATTTTAGCAAAACTGTATTTTAAATGGCTCTAACTTTATTAGGAATTCAAAAATCCATTAAGTTGACATGAAACTTTTTAGTAAGAAAACATTTACCTACTCTCTAAAAACAAATTAGGGAGAAAATCTCAAAAAAAAACATTTTAATTTATTTGCACCTATATTGAATTTATGTTTATTATTTCGAATTTTTTAAGTAAATTTATTTACTGCTATTGTTGTTATGGGGATTGATGCGTTCTTTCTTCGATTTTGCATTAACATATATTTATTATGTATCTTAACATTTGGAAAAAATTACGTTAATAAGAAAAGTCGTACTCAGAATGACATTTACTTTCTAAAAACAATTTTTGCTAGGCAAAAAAATGTGGGACAGCTGTATATGAACATTATTGGATTACCATTTCCATTCTTGCCATTCCAAGTTAAAAGAATTAAAGTTAGTTAGGTACAAGTTAACAACATATAGAAGAACAATGATGTTTTGGAGGAACATCAAATAATATGCACATATAACTTGGTCAATATCACAAAAAGCTGCAAAAAGCACGCATTTTCGATATTATGACCTTCATAATCTATTTTCTCTATTTATTAGTATTTCTTTCAATAAAAATGTTGGTTACTGTAAGATATTAAGCTATCTTCGAATTTCGGATATTGTCTACTCACAATAATTGAGTCAATTTCAACTAATATTGTTGCGTTTCTATTGTTCAAATTTTCAGCGCTTTTGTTCGTTTTCGATGAACGTTATAAATCAGATTTATTCACTAAAAGTTTCACTTATTAGAGTTTTAACGTCTAATCAAAAGTATTTTCTGTAAAGGAAAAACGAATATGTAACTCAATCCGTTGAACAATTCAAAATTCCGCAAGGGTTCGCCAATTTGCCAAAACTCGTCGGTTGTGTCGCTGTAATAAATTATGCAAGAAAAGGTAGACAAATATACTTTTTGACCTTTACGCACGTGGCTCTAATAGTGTTCTACACCGTATGCTATGACCGTATCCAAACTTCACACACCTACGTCCAACCCGTCCAACGTCAAGGTGTAATTGAAAATCAAGTACATAATTGATAACTCACGCTCGAGATGAGTTTTGATACATCTAGCGCCATCTATTAGGTATATTAACAACTATCAAATTGTGAAAAACACTAAATAAACTAGAACTCAAAGATTGAAACATTTCTAAATGCTATTACTAAATTCAAATTACAAAATCTCTATGAACATGTTAATACAACACCCTGATTGACCCTAATTGATACCTTTAGAAGAAGTGAGCATTATACAAAATGGCTCCTCGCTAAAAACACCATAACCTAACTTCTTAGCTGTTAAGATTGTAAACAACTTTTTTTTAATATGTTGTGTCCGTATAGTGACACAAGCGGTAGTGAAGATGAAGGTATACTAAAGATGCAGCAGTTCTGAAGGGAAATTACGTTTTAACTTGCAGAAAGTCCATCGAACGGTCTAACGTTAGCAGACGGTCCACATTCTCCCCTCAAAGCAGATAGTTCGAGAAGATCTCGAGATTCCGTTGGAAGTATAAGCTCGGAAACACGAGGTCCTAGAGGAAGAGGACGACGTACGAACACAGTTTCGCCAACAACACCAGAATCAACCACCGACCGAGTATTTATATGGGATCTAGACGAGACGATTATCATATTCCACAGTTTGCTTACGGGAAGTTATGCGACAAAATTCCAAAAGGACACTCAAAATGTTGTACAACTCGGATTCAGAATGGAGGAAATGGTCTTTAACATGGCCGATACTCACTTCTTCTTTAACGATATTGAGGTATGTCTCGTATATTTTGTGTTAAAATTTTGTTTTTAATTATGTGTGTTTGTAGGATTGTGATCAAGTCCACATTGATGATGTTTCTTCGGATGATAACGGACAAGACCTGACGAATTATAATTTTGCCAATGATGGTTTTCATTCATCAACGGCTACCAGCGGGAATTTATGTTTAGCGACAGGTGTGCGAGGTGGCGTCGATTGGATGAGAAAACTGGCTTTCCGTTATAGAAAAATTAAGGATACTTATAACAACTATAGAAACAGGTAAGAATCTTTGGTTTGTCACATTTGAATCTAATCTTGTTCTGTTTTTTTTTATATACCATATAACACATAATTATTTAATATAAATCAGGGTCACATGGAAAATCAACTGTGTATGTCATTAACTCTAATAGCATTTTCTTTTAATAAATCTAGTGCACACTAGAATTGCACTGGCAATGCGTGTGGACAAGGAGTGGATTCTTTGAATCAGTGATATGCGCATTATCAATGCAATTCTAGGGCCCACTAGTTTTACCAAAACAAAACGCTATAAGTGTAAAACTAAATAAATATCAGATCTACCGATGATGTAGCAGCTACACATTATCATAAATTATTAGTAATTTTATAAACAAAGACAACGCATAATATAGGCATTTCCTCGCATCGCACGCTGTTATCAAATCTAAATTTGTCTCTTGCTATCAGGATTGTTTTGCTATTTATATTATTTTTCGGTCTGAATATATTTCACCTTGCGTTTGGCACACCAGTGACAACCTTTTTTTGATGATGATATGTATGATTTGCAGTCATACAATTTCTATTAATGCTTAATGTTTGTATATACTGTTGACCCGCGGTAATCCAACAATCATTTCGCAAGGCAATGTCGGAATATGGAATTTGTCGCACTGTAGAGTACTGCCACCAACCCCCTTGTAGTCGGATTTTTTTTTTGGAAAAGACTACCTTGTAATCCGACAAATTACGTATGTAGGTACTTATAAAAACTTTTTCTCTATAAGCAGGCGGCGGCTCTGTTTGGTGTCATTTCTGTTATTTTGTGAACAAACTCAAGATGAATTAGGAAGGAGTATAATCTTTAGTTTCTCAGTTTTGTTTAGATTAAATTTATTTGTTTTGTTAATATTAAAAATGTGAAGTAATGGTAATCTTTAAAACAACCATATTTAATTTTCATTTGAATGACTGGATTTCTTACTTGTCCTGACCTTCACAACACACTGTCTGGACCGTCACGATCTTTGAAAACTCATAAAAAATAAATATATAAAATAAATAATTCTTACAATAGAGCATAATAATAACACTATTAAGGTAACTCATTCATATTAAAAGTTCAGATTTGTTTTGTATTGTTAGTTTGACTGAATTTCAATTTAGTATATGCTAATCTGGGGTTAGTTCGTGCACATTTTGATCACATAGTGAATCAGATAGGAATTTAACACGTCAGACAGCAAAAGGCAGTTTTTTTTGTTGCCATATAAATGCAGACTTCTTTAGTCATCAAATTATATATTATTGTTAGTACATGCTGGTATTAAACATTATACCAAAAATGTGTCGGAAAATTACTTACATGTCCTGACCATCACTATGGAATGCTCCATTTGTAGTTGTTATATCCTATTTTAGTTTATATTAATTACTTTAATTTGTGGTTAATGTTTCTAATTTTGGTTTCGCCAGTTGTATGTCAAGATCTATAGACTAGTAAGGTTGTCCAAATGCGGCAAAGTTTGAAGCGTAAAGGGTAATGAAGTTGTCACTTAGAGTCTGCGCTGCCACCAATTTGCTCATTTTGTTGTATGATTTAGGTTGTTAGGACAGTTATGTGCATAATTCTATTGAAAATGTAAATGCATCTTATGTTTTCATTACTTTTCTGTTTTAAAGTATTAGGATGAAATGAATTGTGATAAAATTGATTATTACAACATGCTATTTCAATAATTTGATTATAATGCTGAGTAAGAGTAAGAGTTTAAGAAAAATTCAGTTGCTGGAGTCTGAGTCAACCTAACCTATAAAATTATCAGGAGAAAACTATTTGATGTGTACAGGCACATCTTTTTATCATACTATTTACCAGTGTTTCCCAACGCAAACACTGATGTGACAATACTGCCAATTAGGGGATGCAATACTGTTAAATAATTTCAATACCAGTATTTCGGTATCTTAGCTTTTAGAACCGGTAAAACACCGGTATTACTAAAACATAAAAAAGTAAACAAAATTGAATTTTACTTACTCTAGGTTTATATTATTATATAGGGGTAGTTCAAATATATGTCAACCACAACTAAACAACAAAACATTTATTGTTAAGAATGCAATATTTAACGAAAGCAAATTAGACTTATTCAATAAATTACATTACATAATTAGTACAACTGATTATTATTTGGTATTCAAGTTCAAATATGATTTCTCAAAATATATGTGATCCAATGTACCGTCGTCTAACCTTGATCTTATTTTTGTCATTATATGTTGAGCAGCCGAAAAGGCTCATTCTGACTCAACACTTGGTGGTATTGTTAACAATGATTCATAAGCTAGTTTTAGCAGCACACCTCTTATTCCATGCTCTTCAAAAAATTGCAATTCTTTTTTAAGCTGATGTTCCAATCCTTTGTTTTGTTTCTTAGGGTTTGGAACATTCGTCATTGCTTTGTTTATAACACTCTCTAATTTGTTTTTTAATGAAACAGTTGTGTGAAACTACTGTCAATAGCATAAAAATATCTGTCCAATCCTGACTAACTAGTTTTAATGCAGTACAAGCAATCTCAAAACAGAATTTGCTCATGCAACTAAACAATTAATCTTTTCAAAAACTGTCGTAGACACACACACACACTCACACACATTTGTTTGTACCTTGCTCAAAAATGTTCAAGGGACCCAATAGGACTAATTTCCTCTATAATCTCAATTTTTATCAACACGATTACAATACTGTGTCAGACTACGTATGATAAAGTAAAGATATAAAAGTAATATATCTTCTCACATTTTATTTTTTATTTGGAATTGATTTATTAATTATATTTTAGTGTGGGAGGACTTTTGGGACCTGCAAAACGGGAGCAGTGGCTTCAACTTCGAGCCGAGATTGAATCAATCACCGACAACTGGTTGACGTTAGCAAACAAATGCCTAACATTAATCAACTCCCGGACCAACTGCGTCAACGTATTGGTGACGACAACACAGCTAGTTCCAGCCCTCGCAAAAGTCCTTCTCTTTGGCTTAGGCGGTGTTTTCCCAATAGAAAATATATACTCGGCCACAAAAATAGGTAAACATAGTAATAAATTTGTAGTAATAGTCACAGTTTTAGTCCCAAAGAAAAAAAAATAATTAGACTAATTTTTTTTCTATTTGTTTATAGGTAAAGAGAGCTGTTTTGAAAGAATAGTCACAAGATTTGGTCGAAAATGTACATATGTTGTTATTGGTGATGGTCAAGATGAAGAAGCGGCTGCCAAATCGTTAAATTTTCCGTTTTGGAGGATTACAAGTCACAGCGAAATAGGAGCATTGTATAATGCTCTTGATATGGACTTCTTATGATCAACTCATTAGAAAAAAAAAAAAAACATAACAGCACGTTGTTTTACGAATGTTAAGAAATAACTATGTAACAGAATGATAATTAAGTAATGTGGATATACATCTGTAAATATACATATATATTTAAAAATTAGTGTAATAAATGTACGTATATTAGTACTTAAAAAAGAAGTGGGGGTGCGATTATCGTTTTGAATCCAAGTGCAATACAGCACCATCTGATGGGGATGTCGAATTGTTCCTTGTGCTGGTAGGCAACTTTGTTCCCTACAGTCGGTAAAAGAAAATCGTAAACCCTCCGCCGTAATTTGTTTCGGACGAACATTAATGTGAAAACGTGCCAAATTCACACGGGTCCTGCGACACCTAGGCACCGTTAGTGTTTTATTTTCTTGTGAGCACGTCATTCGTTCGTTTGATGATCCGTGTGAGAATGATTGTGAATTTGTTTATCCTTATATTATTGCAATTTTATAGATTATCATGTTTAAATAAATGTACAAATACAAATTATAAAAATACATTGTATATAATATCCAAAGTTGTCTATTATTATAATATACAGTGGACGTTTTCATAAGCAGACACTCATGGTTCCAACATTTTTGTGTGCCTATGGGAGTTGTTCGGTTAAATGAGAAAGAAATTTTTATATTTCTTTTAATTTTATATTTATTTATATTTAACATGAAATAATGAATACAGACTTACATAATGATATTGTTTAACAAAAGAGAATACGTAATTTTGTTGTTAAAAATATTTTTACGGCTGTTACTTTGCAAATAAGGTTCGTTCGAGGAGCAGTCAAAACAATTGGGGATTCTTGTATGCATACGCACTGCAGGCTTTTGCAGGGCAAAACCTCCTTTTGGCATGCGCAGGAGAAAGAATAAGTGCTTTACTTTGGTGCTGCTCGAACAAACCTATTAGCAGTAATATCTTCTCCTAAAATCTGCCAAAAACGAGTGCGTTTTTTATATATTTTTAAGTCTGCGCACCATATATATTCCCGCAAATAGGGTAAAGTTGTTCCAAGCTTTAGAGTTTAGGACAAGGCCGACGCGAGGCGGCTTCACGGCATCCCCTGAACCCCGCCCCGCCCTTTAGATGGCACAGCGACTAAAAAAGATACACTTATGTCTATAAACCATCCCTAAGAAAAAATCTGATGTAGCCAGGCACCTGACTGTATCATAGTATACCGCAGTATCAAACGCTGATGATCTGACAATACTGTCAATATAGAATCAAAATATCTGGCAAACTAGTTGTAATCCAGATACGAGCAATCTCGATCAAATAATATGTTTTGGAGCGTGTAGTCGGGTTAACGCTGGTTCGAATGACTGCTAACGTGTCACAAAACTATTTATTGTATATGCATAATGGTCAGAGCGGTGAGCGACAAGAGTCAACTGGATGACATTTGAAGTTAAAGTTTGCTCATGTAGTTATACTATTAATTTTACCAAAAAATTTCAAAGACAAATTATACAAAATTTCTTCTACTTTAATTTCTTGTTGAACTAGTTGACCACATTAGAGAAATAGCGGCTCACTTGCAAAAACCGTTGAAAAATGCTAAGAGTAACCCAGTTCCTTTGGGCCCTTTTTAACAAAACTTCTTTCAGCTCTAAGTTGTGTCATGAAACTTCTAAATATGACGTTGCCAGAAAAACGGGAACACACAAACACACACACCAGTGGCGTAAATAGCAGGTGTGCGAGGTGTGCGGCGCACACGGGCCCACGAGCCAGGGGGGCCCATTGGAGCCGGCTAGGTGTTTGGGAGGTCTCGCGAAAAATATGAGATCGTCGGCTTAAAGGTAAAGTCACTAACTAAAATCTAGTAATTACGAAAACCTGACTTTAAGAAAGAATACCAGTAAATATATTGTAATTTTCTAGAGATTTAATGGGTTTTAGACAACTTAGAACACTTAGTCATCGCCTCCTCGTATAAGATTCACATTTATAAGCATATGGCTACTATTAATTCATGTTTCAATAAATTGTAAAAATTATAGTTAGTGACTTTTACTTTTAAGTTGACGATATGTTGGCATTTCTCATAATTGTTCTAAAAATTAACTGATAGCCCCTCTGAGCGCGGGATACGATTTCGGGCTAAAAAAGAGATCTGAGCCGTTTCTGGGCCCCTGGGCTACAATAAGATGCTAGCATAACGTAAATAAATGAAGTCGAGCATTTCAAAAAGTAGGTACGCAGGCCTCCACGGATACCAATCTAAACTCTATACCATATATTTATTGTTACATAAAGAACAAAAAATATTAGTAATAATACAATTTTATTGAGATCTACAAACACAAACAATAAAAGTTTTAATTCTAACAATAGAGAAAATGACTTTCAAGACTGCTTTCCAAGCTATTTTGAAAAACCAAAAAATGTAACTTTTTAATTATGGTCATAACTTCTTTATTTGTGATCCGTTCACAAAAACGTTTTAACATTATAAAGGCACTTTTTCCGTCCAATTTGAATATGTTAAATTAAAATTTTTCGCCACCGAATTCGTCAGAAACAAACGAAACTTTTGTTTTTCTTATGGACGCCATATTGGTTTTATACATGTTTGGATTTATCATTTCTTTCTGAGTAATTTGGTATGCCACATGCCATATTTTGATTACAATAAGATAATAGAAACTAAAAATTGAAGGCTGATATTTGTACACTTCGAGAATTGCTGAAAATCGCATGATGCCATGGAAGACGTTTTGTGAAATAATGTGATAACAGATCAACCATGCGATTTTCAGCAATTCTCGAAGTGTACAATTGCCAGTCTTCAATTTTTACTTTCTATTATCTTATTGTAATCAAAATATGACATGTGTCATACCAAATTACTCAGAAAGAAATAATAAATCCAAGCATGTATTAAACCAATATGGCGTCCATAAAAAAAAACAAAAGTTTCGACCGTTTCTGACGAATTCATTAGCGAAAAAAATTTTAAACTGACATGATAAAATTGTAGGGAAAAAAGTGCCTTTATAATGTCATAACGCTTTTTTGATGGGATCACAAATAAAGAAGTTATGATCATAATTAAAAAATGACGGTTTTGATTTTTCAAAATAGCTTGGAAACCATTTGGAGGTCAACTGTTTTCTGAGCAGATTTTGATAGAGCACATAAATATGCACTACTTTGTCCATTTAACCGAGTTTCTATCTCCAATAATAACAAAAGTACCCATACAATCCAACTTCCCGTGAGACACACTGTGTAAAGTATAAAAAATGTATCAAAAATATAAAAAGTCTTAGTGGGCAGTCAAATAACGGTTTGAGGGGTTCAAAATAATAAATAAAGTGGGGGCCCATTGTTTCTGTTCGCACACGGGCCCACTGACTCCTAGTTACGCCACTGACACACACAGAAATTTTTTTGTAGCTTGGTCAAAAATGTTCAGGTGACCCAATAGGACATATTTCCGCTAATATCTCAATTTTTGTTTCGGCACGATTACATTACTTTATCATGCTACGTATGACAAATTAAAAATAAAGACATCAATAATAGAGGGATAACCAATTTTCTACCAACACGTACAAAACAAGATAAGTTATATAAAGAAATCTTTCAGAAGGATACTCCATTTTTTACTTTATCATACGTAGTATTATAAAGTATTGTAATCGTGCCAAAAAAAAAAATAGATTTTAGCGGAAATATGTTCGTTTGGGCCACTGAACATTTTGGACCAAGGTACAAAACATATGTGTGTGTATGTCAAGGTGTATGTCTGTGTGCACGATTCCGGAGAAACTACTAAAGATATCGGGACGAAACTTCATATTTAGACGTTTCATGACCAAACTTAGAGCTGAAAAGGATGTTTCCTCTAAGCATTTTTCATGGATTTTGCAATTGTGCCGCCATTTCTGTAATTTCATCAAAATAGTAATTTTTTGGTAAACTTAATAGTTTAGCTGCATGAGCAAATTTTATTTTGTCCAGATCGGTCGTGTCTGTATCAATATAAAACTAGTTAGCATTTTTTGTAGTATACGCAGGGCCGGCGGGAGGCATGTGCGAAGTGTGTGGGGCACACAGGCGAAGAATAAAAGGGCGCTAAGGTTAGATTTCTCAGAGTTCAAATACACAAAATCGGCATTAGAAACCCCAGTCGAAAACAAGTGAGTAATGTATTTACCTATATTAAAAATCAATGATGACGATTTAGCAATAATGATTGTCCTAAATTCAGACTTGTGCTGACTTTGCCTGCTTTAGTTGCTAAGCCTAGGCGCCCAGTAAGGATTTTGTATCGCCGCGGATAAAAATTTTCACCACGTGTATAGGCGCAGGTCTTTACAAACCGTGTGCTTTATAACAGCGGATACAAATTCGCTGTAGGGAAAAAGACAAGTGGCGCCTGGCCAAGAGCAATAGAAACTTTTCCAAATTCAAAAATGACTTAAATGGACCAGGAAAATAGAATAGTGAGAGCATTATTTCAGTTAAAAAGGGCGAATGCACAGTCAAATAAAAACCCAGAGAAATTTTTTAAATTAAAGCTGGCTGCATTCCTTGCAAATGAATACAGTCCACGGATTGAGGTACAAAGACGAAACAAATTTTTATTGTGATTTTTTGAAAACACCAAAACTCCTCCTTCTTGTTGATTATTCCGCAGTAACGTGTCACACCCGTCACGCCTTTTAACGACCTTACATAAGCAATGAGGGTTTTTATTATTATTTTGATGCAACATCATAACAAAAAGAGGACTCATCTTTTAGAATTGTTGTAGATAGATGTTCAAACTGATGAGTTTTATGAAAAACCTTTTTAAATAGCCGTGACGGACGTTACCAGCACAGCGATCTCTTGGTTTTGGTAACCTAAAATTAAAAATTCGCGGAGTGACCCTATTGTAGTTTCTATGCTAATAAAATTAATAAATAATTCTAGATTTTATGTGTAATTATATTGACCTACTATTGTATTGATTGCATGATCCAGAAATTATTTCTATTTTAGGTAATATTCAAGAAAAAGTAGCGTAAAATATATTGGGTAGTTTATGAGTTACTTATAGCGCCACAAAAAAAAGTCAGAAATATATACATCATATTTTCCGGGAGTATACATTCTCGTAGACTATGGGTAGGTACTAGGGCTTCCAATCCCGGACAATATACTGATCCCGGGATTTCGAGATTAAGGATTTTGTAATCCAGGGATTCATGAGAAAAGCAAAAATTGCCACATGAAAACGCCGGGGATGACAAATCCAGTCAGTAAGAAACGCCTAAAATATATTTTATTGGATAGTATCTTTTACCCCGAAACTTGATAAACGTTTTCAAATTTTACAAGTAGAAAACCAAAATTGACGGGTTAAAAGGTAAAAGGTGTCAAAGTTTTATAAGTTTTATTGACATGAATAATAAAAAATACATGTTAAATTTGTTAGAAAAATTTGCGTTTTTGTAAAATGTTCCAAGAATAGTCACGGCAAAACAAATTGTTTGATCGAGCAAAATTTTTAATTTTCTGTATTGATGCCAAGAAAACATTTTGACGTATGTCTGTTTTCTTCTTTAAGATAAAATTGGATAACTACTGAATTCATACTTCAATGATGTTTATTTATGTGAATGCGTTATTTATTGTTCAAAATTGATGAAATATTCAGTCCAAGTTCTTAGAATATTAAATATTCAATTTCTTGTCACGAAAAAAAGTAATAATCGATACTTGTACGGTCTTTCGGTTTTCTCAAATACAGTTCAAACAGCTCAAAGCTCAGCCTACATTATAGTTTTTTTTTTATCTTAGTGCCCTTTCTGACAAAACTTTTCCACTAAAAAAAACGATAATTGGGCGATGAAGAAATGTCAAAAATGACCATATTACCGCTGTCACAGCTCATCACAAACTCGAGATGCTTCGTAACAAAATATTTCATTTTTTAGTTTATGGTAAAATCCTTAAACTGGAAGAAACTGTTTCGCTGTATTTTATTACCTATTTACTAATTTTATATTCTGTAGTACATCACTGAATCCAGGTAAAGAAATCCGCCACAAATTTCTTTATTTTTACGTGTATGTTTTTTTCTGTTGTTGAGGGTAAAGTAACTAAAAAGACTGAAGCAAGTTGAAAAGGTTCATGTTTGTCTTTATATTGAATTATATCTAGTGCTTGGAAAATCTGTTCTTCCTATTATAGCAACATGTTGGTGTAAACGTACATTGTATGCTTGATATTTAATTTAATCAGAAAGGGTGCTGTTATAGACTGTCACCACATCCCGGGATTTAGACTTATAATCCCGGGATCCCGAAAACCACATTATTTGTCGGGATCCCATAATCCCGGGACTGAAAGCCCAAGTAGGTACCTGCATATACAACAAGGAACTTCCGAAAAATTAAAATATCGCGTTATAAAGACGAAAAATTAAAAAAAAAGACGATTTACAACCGGACTGTTTGAAGCCGGACTATATGCGAGGTAGGTATTGCTGTATACTTATAGTACCTTGTTAGCACTTTACACTTTTGTCACTTTGAGCAAATACAAATTACAATAAATTCAGTTTTAGACACACTTTATTAAAAATATAAACAGTTATTTAAGTCACAGTTTTTTTTATGATTTCTCTAGTTGGTTCAGATCCCTTTCTTTTAAACACTAAATTGGCTCCATCTTAACTATTATATCAAATCTACCATCTTCCTCTTTTATTTGCTGTTTTAAACACTCTTCATTCATAACATGATCGGCAATCTTCTGTTTGAGTAATATATTTTCTTGCTGCAATGCATCAAACGCTTGCTGCAATTCCACAAACTTTCCTCGCAAAATATCCAAATCTGTCTCCGTGCCAGATAATGGAATTTCTGAAATACGATTGTCAATCATATTTTCTGTATTGATGTCAATGTGAATAAAGCTTTCTACAACTACTTTCCGGTCTTTAGTTAAAACTCGCTTGATTATTTTTGTTGTAGTGTCCTTTTTTTCATAGTCTGGCAAATACAATGAAGGAATTGCTGAAAATAAAGTACATAACTCAATTATAAAATGTTAGGAATAAGTTAACATTGGTTACCATTCTTATTCAATTTTTTTGCTTGTAAACCAAGTAACCTAGCTTGCAATTCATCTTGAAAATCTTCGGGCTTAAAATGCTTACTGCATATTCTTTTGAAGTTAGCGTTCCATATACCCTTGCGGCAACACCTTCTCATCCACTCGTTTCTAATTTTGAGTTCTTTCGGGAAAGTAAAAAACATTAGAGTTTCACCGATTTCCTTTGCCTTTTTGGAATTGCTCTTGCATGTAGCAACGCTACAAACTACTCCACCTGTCATCTATGAATACCTATAAAAATAACAATTCTTAAGATCTAAATACTGAACATAATAATATATACAGTGTGTCCATGAAAGTCCGCACCATTGGAAAACTTTTCTATTGTTTATTTCTCAATTTTTTTTATTTTTTATGAAAGTTGGCGGCTCGTATAAAACCAAAACTACAACAGTCAAATATGTAAATTTCGCTGCCATATCCGAACGATTCACAATATATGAATTTGTGATAATAATGCCCTCCGGGCATTTCTGCTCTTTTCATTTGTTTTGCACTTTTGGTACTTTTCGCATTTTTCTGCTATAGTTCATCCTTTTCGTCGTTTCGCCCATTTCAGCCGCTTCGTCCGTCAGGTCTTTTGCGTCTTTTTTACCCTTCTGACCAATCTGGTCCTTGTCGTATTCTTCGTTTTATCTATATCTTCGCCCTTTCGTACTTCTGGTATTTTTCGTTCTTTTGTACTTTTTATTTTTGTTATCCATTTGTCCCATTTATCCCTATTCGTCATTTTGCTGCTCTGGTCCTCTTCGCTTCTTCCTTTTTACTTTATCATACGTAGTAGTATGACAAATCACAAAGTATTGTAACCGCGCCGAAATTTTTTTTTTATTTTGTCGGAAATATGTCCTTTTCGGTCCCCTAAACACTTTTGACCAAGGTATAAAAAAGAAGGCATCGGGATGAAACTTCATATTCAGTTTCATGACCAAATTTTGAGCTAAAAAGCTTTCTTTTCAACAGAGTTTAAAGGAACTGGAGATTTACTCTTAGTATTTTTCAATGATTTTGCAAATGGGCCGCCATTTCTGTAATTTCGTGAAAATAGTTAAATAATAAATTAAAGTCTATGACTTTTTTGGTAAAATTAATAGTTTAGCTGCATAAGCAAATTCTATATGATCGAGATCGCAATATTTTGATAGTATTGTCATATTGACAATAATGTCACATCAGCGTTTGCGTTGGGAAATACTGCTAAATAGTAGGGCTGTTCGAGTTATACAAAAATTCGAGCCTAAAATCCGAGAAAGCTCGTTTCTTACCGAACCGAAAACTCGATTTTTTGAGTTGGCTCGCATTTATTCGAACTGTGTTCGGTTCGAAAAAACCGAGCGTTCGAACAGCTCTACTAAATAGTATGATAAAGTCATGTGCCTGGCCACATCAGTTTTTTTTTTGGCCTAGGATACAATGTATACATTTTATCTCTTTTTATCATCATTATCCGTTTTTCCCCTTTCGTACTTTTCCTTCTTCTCGGCGGTTACTCTTTTTTCGTCCTTTTTGCCTTCTGGCCATTTTCGTTCTCTCAATCCTACTACAGTTTTTGCCCTTTTCCCTTTTTATTTCTTTAATAAAGGACAAATAATATTTTTTCTACTTTGCGTTCGTTATAAGCTCATAACGAAACCGCTTTCGGTGTCGTTATGAAAACACTAGATCACAAACTTTTAGTGACTTTTAGTTTTCCAAGATTGATGAAATTGACGTTCAGTGTCAAGTAAGGCTGACATCTGAATTGCTATTGGCTCGCCTCAATCGTATTTGTGAATTTTACTACAAGTACCAACTGTTGAAGAAAAAAATTACACTAGATTGTAAGATGACAACCGCAATTTTTGACATTTATGTAAAATTAATGTCGCAAAGTAGAAAAAATAGTATATAACACTCGTTTTATAAGACGTATTGGCGCACTCGTTCCATTTGGGCACTCCTCGCTACGCTCGTCGTGCCCAAAACTACTCGTGCGCCAATTTTTGTCTTATAAAACTTGTATTATAATATACTATTTCTACTTTGCGTTCGTTATGAACTCATAACGAAACCGGTTTCGGTGTCGTTATGAAAACACTAGATCACAAACATTTGGTAACTTTTAGCTTTCCAAGATTGATGAAATTGACGTCAACTGTCAGGTAAGGCTGACATCTGAATCGCTATTGGCTCGCCTCAATCGTATTTCTGAATTTTACTACAACTACCAACTGTTGAAGAAAACAATTACACTAGATTGTAAGATGACAACCGCAATTTTTGACATTTATGTAAAATTAATGTCGCAAAGTAGAAAAAATAGTATATAACACTCGATTTATAAGACGTATTGGCGCACTCGTTCCATTTGTGCGCCACTCGTGCACCAATTTTTGTCTTATAAAACTTGTATTATAATATACTATATGGTAATTTAATGTAGGATTATAAAATAGATCTTAATGTACCTACACGGTCAATTTGAAACTGACCATAGGCCTGTTTAGAGTTAAATAAAAGGCACTGTAAATAGCATTTAATTGTTGAATTGTATTTTCTACAGGGTGCTTCTTAATGAGTGTAACGGCCCCGCCATTTTATGGAGAAGATATATCTTTATCGTTAGAAGTAACGAATAATTAACAAAATTTGAAAAACTGTCTTGATCGAACATTGAACTCTCTCAAGAGCAATTCTCTCAACTGTCGATCCAAAACACAAAATCCGATTCATCCATATTGATTTGTTCCAACTTAAACTTACATATAATATAAAAATTTAAATCAATTTAACACCGGTCATGAAAATATTCCGATAATGCCTTTTGGACAACGGGATATTAACATGTTGAAACATTACTCTGGTAATATTACTTTAATTTTTTACAACGGTAGTTTTAGTTGTATAGTATGTAAATACATATCCTATCAATAATAAGTTCATAGCTTTATGAAACAACTTACTCCTGTGTTGTAAATTTACAGCAACAAATAAAACTGAAATGGCGAGCAACTGCTAGTATTCACGTTCACGACACATAGCTGATAGCTTTCAGGCACGCTTGATGACGGGACATATTCCCCAGTCCCCCTACGTTGCTTCCTGCCAAAACTCAAAAGTTACCAGACATCTGAGACAACCAGCATTCGATGTATCCAATTGGTTTGTTTGGAAAATTCACAGCAATGAATTTTTACAATCTCTAAGTTAAAAAATTGCATTTTCCGACATATCGGTTTGGTAGAATGTATATTGATCACAAAGAATCAAAACGTTAGTTTTCGCGCCAACTTCTAGGGATTTTACTAGATCCCAAAAACGCGCAACCAATTTTCTACCTATTATCAATCGCGCATGTGCTATACTCCGGCATTAATTTCTTCACCATCTTGTCATCATTTGAGAACGGTAAGAAAAAATACCATTTGGTTTTACGCAATTGTTTCCGGCGAAAAACAAAAAGCTATCGAGTGTATCAACCACTCCAGCCTTCTTGATTTTCCCCAGGGTACACTTTTATCTTTATAATAATATTCCAAACGGTACGTCGCATGATTAGGTAATCGCCCATGTCTACAATAATTCCAATAAGCTGCATTACCTAATCATAGAGATGCGTTTATCATACAAATTTGATTATTTCATTAGTTTTTTTCCTTTGGGCGTGAGATTATTATATAATTGTTAATAATACATATAAATGTTTTATAGACCATGGCTGGCAGGCTGATAGCATTGAGTGTACGGTCTATCCGGGCTAGACCTATTGGCTTTGGCACATGTGGAGCCCATTCCAGCACCCACGATGAGATTAAGGAGGTTATCGGCAATCGTGAAGTTGTCGGCTACGGCTTCAATGGACAAGCATCGTATGCTGATCGCGCAGAATTCCCCATGCCTGCAATCAGATGGCAAGAACCCACGTCTGATATCAAAGTTAGTATCTTTTAAATTTATCACCGTTGCCAAGAATCATTTGTTTCCGTTCAAAGTTCATTTGTTTCTTTGGAAAACCATTTTTTCTATTGAATTTGACATATTTATAGCGTTCATTTGTTTTTCTAACCTATCATTTTTAGACTCTGAGGGAAAAGGAAAAGGGAGACTGGAATAAACTTTCCATTGAAGAGAAGAAAGCTCTGTACAGGGCCAGCTTCAGGCAAACCTTTGCTGAATTCAAAGCACCTACTGGTGAATGGAAATCTGTCGTAGGATATGCCCTCTTCTTTGCCACCTTTGGTTTGTGGACGTTTGTTATGATGAAATTATTCGGTACGGTTTCTTCCGGTAGATTAATATTTAATTTTAATAACAATTGGCATATTTTTAGTGTACAATCCTCTGCCAATTTCCTTCGATAAGGAACACCAAGAAGCCCAACTGAAACGTATGCTGGACTTGCGTATCAATCCAATTTCCGGTATTGCGTCCGAATGGGACTACGAAAACAAGAAGTGGAAATAAATTGTTTTTATATAAATTAATTGTAATGTAATAAATGAGTTTTCAATAAAGACAGCGATTGAAAACTCATTTGTTGTATGATTCTTGTAGTAAAGCTAGTTTAATAAATTATTAAACGAGATGTAAACCGTGCTACAAATCAGTCTTACTTCTTTGTTTTTGTGATAATTACAAACCCTGTAAATTAATTATTATTTTCAATATTGTGTACACTTGTATAAACATTTTTTTAAGTAATAAATGTAGTTATTGGTTATGAAGTATTATTATCATACCGATGAATGGATAAATTGCAATTTGTTTCCGTTTGTGCGCCAGTAGTGACATCCTGTAATCAACACTCTGATCTTATCAATTTTTCAGAAAATGCATGTTATATCAAGTAAATTTCAACCTCAAAAAAAATTAGTATTATGTTAATATAAAACTGCTAAATCCTTAAATTTATAATTTGTTGTTTATCAAGTGCATTTAAAATTTTATAAAGATATGTTTTTAAATCTCACGTACTAAAACAGAATACTGGCATGTTTCTGATAATATATAGTCGAAATCAAGGCACTGCTGGAGCAGAAATTTGATATAAGTTACAGTAAGAACAGTAATAATTTATAACAATGGAATATGAGCATTCAAATTACCCGCTTCTTTATTACTCCGAATTTAGCAGTCGAACCTACCAACTAAACAAACAAATCTGATCAGGGATTTCTATGTTATTGTGTTGCAACCCTGATGTACGTTGACGTTAGTGTCCTTGATTGTTTTGTTGATAATGCACGAAGCAACATTCTTGATCGGTCTTTTGTATATAGTGTGACTGTGTTTTATTTAGTTAATTTGGACGTTTTTAAAAGAACCATTAGCAGAAATCAAGGTATTTGGACGGCGTTTTTAGTGTTTGTTTGTCTCGTTGTGTGAAAATACCATAAACAGAAAGATATTAGTGATTCAAATGTGGATATGTTGTACCTAAAGTTCCGGATTGCATTTTTTTATTACATTTAAGTTAGTGTTTGCGGCACACTCACGATAATTTAAATATAGCCGTTCTGAGTTAGTAGATACGTTTTGTTTGTGTTATTTTTTTAATCTATTTAAAAACCTTTCTTGGAATAAGGTTATATTCGTTGAATGTTTTAAATTTCTGCACCTGGATTAGTTTTACATGTTCAGCAAAATTTGGTTTTGTAGATGGCTGCTGTCGGCGAATTATGGGTATCCTGGTTTACATGTTGTGTCAGTCAACCGCAGAAAAGGAGACACCGCATCGATAGGTAAGTCTCTAAATACTAAACATTAAAAAAGAATAGCGTAACCAGAATTAATAAAAATGGAAATATTTTGTTTGTGGGATTATAATCTTGGTCCCAAGTAGCTTATCAGGCAGTTATCTTGACGGTCGTACACATTAAAAATATGTGCAGTTTAAATATTTGCATGTCTGTTGTTGAGGGAAAAACCTACGGGGCCTCCATTGGGGGCCACATACTGTAACTCTAATAAAATCCTTTGGAGCTGGGCAACATGCAGTTTACAGTATTGGATTGGAAGTTATGTTACACCAACAACAACAATGATTAGTAATAAGAAATTCATAGAAAACAAAGAAAAAATATTATCCCATTATGTAAATAAATATTTTTCATAGAAGCACTTACACCCCATATTGTATCACATAATACCTGTCTTGGTTTGTGTATGTTAGTTAAATTTAACATTAACATTGTGTTTACTATACTAATTTTGCAAAAATCGCGAATAAATTTAGCGAATCCAACATTACATTTTATGTACAAAGTAAACCAATAAAAAACTGTTAGGCGGCCAATACAATGAGAAGCGGCAGAGTAGAATGGGAATTCTATGAGAAACCACATTGTTTAAATGTTACTGACCTTGAAGGTTCAGTGTTTGGATAAAATAATAATAAAAAATTCAATTGTATTAGCCAGTATTACGCCAGTGTACCTATGTGTATTTTAGCACGTAGATATATAAATTTTATGCATGTCTAGCTTAATTACTGTCCATTAGGTAGCTAAACGAAAAATGCGTAATTCAATTTATTTTTTTTTATGATTGTTTTGATAACAAGTTCAATGTATCCAAATAATAGTCTACTAGGGCTTGGGCTCCCAAGCTCCCAAGCTCTCCCCGGGCAATATATTGATGCCGGGATTTCGGGATTAAAGATTTTGTAATCCCGTGATCCCGGGATTCATGAGAAAAGCGAAAATTGCCGCACCAAAACGCCTGGGATGACAAATCCAGTCAGTAAGAAACGCCTTAATATATTTTATTGGATAATATCTTTTAACCCGAAAATTGATCAACGTTTTCAAATTTTGCAAGTAGAAAACCAAAATTGACGGTTTAAAAGGTAAAAGGTGTCAAAGTGTGCGTATTGACATCAATAATAAACAAAATATATACTCTATTAGATAATAACTTGCTCTTACATCTTAACTTTGTTCAAACCTTTTGCATTTTTGTAAAATGTTTCAAGAATAGTCACGGCAAAAGAAGTTGTTTGATCGAGAAAAATTTTCAATTTTTCTTATTGATGCCAATAAAACATTTTGACGTATGTTTCTTTAAGATAAAATTGGATAACTTTAGAATTTATATGTCATGGATGTTTATTTATGCCAAGACGTTATTTATTGTTCAAAATTGATTGTATATTCAATGCAACTTATTAGAATATTAAATATTCAATTGCTTGTCATGATAAGATTAATATTTCATATTTGTACGTTTTCGGTTTTCTCAAATACAATTCAAATAATCCAACCATACATTATAGATTTTTTTATCTGTGTCCGTTCCGACAAAACTTTTCCACTAAAAAAAGCGATAATTGAGCGACTGTTATAGCGACATGTTGGTGTAAACGGACATTTTATGCTTGATACTTAATTTAATCAGAATGAGGCTGCTGGTATAGACTGATATTCACACTTAAAAAATAGCAGCTCAATTGATTTATTGTAGGTAAAGTTAACTTTTTTAGGATCCCGAGATTTAGATTTATAATCCCGGGATCCCGAAAAAACGCATTATTTGTCGGGATTCCGGGATCCCGTAATCCCGGGCCTGGAAGCCCTATAGTCTACGTAAGGCCAGTAACCGTTTTGCGATAATATCTGATTCGCTGCTTCTTATTCTTTGGATCGTTAACCCACGAGAGTACTAAATCTTTAATAATAATAGTGCAAAACTGTCTAAGAATTGTGATATTTGAGAAAATATGTTAAAGAGGACAGAAAATTTACCTATTTGTGTCAAACATTTCGCCGAAAACAGATGTAGGTATGTATGATTTGTACTGAATCTGTATTTTTACACATATTTTTCTTTCGTTGCATCTGCGTTATTTACGTGGGTTTTTATGATTTTTAATTGAGAAAGTAATTGACAAAACGTGATGACAATAGTTTACTATTTCATTGTAGATCGCTTGTGTTCCGACATATAACAAAATTAATCAAGATAATCCATACTATTGTTATTAAAATAAAAAATAAAAATACACCTGATTCTACCGGGAAAGCAAAAAAGATTTTGGTTAACCATGCAATGATTTAATTTAAAGATGACTAGAAATTAACAGATACACCAATAAAGCGTAGTACCTACTTGTTAATTTAATAACATTTATGTCCACCTTTGTTCGATGTATACGACTTAAAGTTTGATCCTGTGGAATAGCGGCATATTTAGGCTACATCGCAAAATAAATTATGTATTGCCAAAGTTTATGGTACTATACAGACTACGCAAAATGTGTCTTGAAACTTGAAAATTAAGATATTAGGATGAATTAAACTACAAAATGTTGTGAATTGACATGGCTTTGTAACAGAATACTTGAAAGCCTGTACACGTTTCTCCACAAAGGTTATAACAAAAACTTCATGTTGGTTCTCTCATTAGATAAAATCAGTTGTAATATTATACATTTTTTAAAGATAACTATGTGATTATTTTTGAAGAATTTTGTCACCATGTCCCAAATATATGATTCACTGATTATTAAAGTTATTGATCATCAATGTCTATGTATGTGTATATCGGATTTCAATAATCTATAGGGGGAATTTGGGGACTTATTACTTATAACATTCTGTAAAAAGCGTGAATCATAAATAAATTTAGATAACTTTAACACCATTATAAAAATAACGCAGCAATATGTATGTGTGATCCCGGACTTGGTTACTTGTTTTATTACTTTATTATGTATGTATGTTCATATTATCAATGAGTATGCACCAACGAGAATTGTTTTCGTACTAAAATGATAACACACAAAAAGACGAAACACAAATTTTTGTTGTTTCTACGCGATTGAATAAATAATAATACGGATAAACTAAATACATGAACATCATCATTGTTACCATCCAAAGCATTGTAGATTGAAGACCTTGGTCAATTGGTCAATACCAGACCGACTATTGATCTTTCCTATACTTTTATTGTTCCACCAACTCAACCAGTTTAGCACAAAATAGTTCGTGTAAAATGCTTTGCAACAACTGTCACATTGTGACACATTTCAGAACAAACTTCAGTTTAATCACTTTTGTGATTATTTTTCTACTTTGTATTTATTTTCGATGGTAATGAATGAATGCATATCAATGAAAATAAAAAAAATACTTTATATTATGATTTTATAGACGTTTCTCTGACAATAATTGTCAGATTCTGGTTGTGCCAACAATTGATTAAATACATACTGATAATTAAATTAGGAAGCAATGTGAATTCCAAATAAAGTACATTTTTTGTATTCAATTTATAAAATGATATTGAAATACCAGCTTGCATATTAGAATGACTCATTGTCAATCTGATCTAAGAATCTTAGCTGTTTGAAATTAACATTTCTTTTGGCGGCTTTTCGTAGGTATTTACGTAGTGAACAAAAAAAATTGTGATGGGACCCGATTAAGAACTCTTAACTCTTGGGATTCCCTCTGTTAGACAAAATTACTGGGTGTGTGAATCATCATACCCTTGGCGTTGCTGTTTGGCCTAAGCGGCTGAAATATGTAACAATGAAAAATAAATTAAAAATTAAAAACATTTATTTTCATAAAAATCTGTAAATATATAAAAATTTTATTTCGTTAGAATTATAAACATGACATTAGCTCGAAAGACATCTAGATAAATTTTCCTTTGCGAGATACTATGCGATAAACAATATTTTTCCGTTGACTAAAGCTGTCTGTGTCCACGACCGACGCCAGTCGGAATTTGGTTGAGGTTAAAGCTGGACTTTCGTATTCCTGGTAATTGAGGAAATTTACATTGAGAATTCCTAGTAAATTGTTGGAAGAGCTTTAGAGACCTTACAGACCTCTAGTTTTTAAAGGAAACAAACGTTACTTTATCATTCAGTTTTCCATCCGGAAGGAAAGGCATTATTGGCAATTGGCATTAAATTGTTAAAGAGGATGTACGTACAGTACATCCTCTTTAATCCGGATTCATTCAGCTAATCGGGATACATATAAGAGAAAGATAAATCATTTAGATAAGTCGGCGTAATACTTTTATTATTTTAGTTGTAACTTTTTAATTATAAGTGAATATTATGTACATATCTATAATTTATAAAACGTATCTTATCTTCCAAAAAAATGTATTTTATACTGTTGTCATTCTTTATAAAAGTTGTGAAATGTGGTAAATTGCAGTTTTTGCGATTATCTGAGTTTTCTGGAAAAATATAAGAATAAGCGCTGAAAGGCTACGGTCCATGGCCATTTCCCAGCGAGACTACACTGAGTCATGTCTAATTCTGTAACATGTATTGTATTTGTATTCATGGTTTGCTGGAAATCAATGTATTCTATCTATGTATAGGAATAAATTTAAATCATTTCTCGAAAGAAGAAGTATTCCGTTATTTATCCTATAACTAGCTGTTTCAAATATATGCTCGCCGATAAAAAGAAAAACGGGGAAAAGGAAATTGTAAAAGCTATATACCGGGACGATTATATGCTATTTTTCTCTACTTGACTACCTGTCATCTGTGCTAAAATAACCATCAAAATCGGTAAAAGATTTCAAAAGTGATCATCACAGTTTAGTAACATTTTAGGTGGTCTTACTTCTTTGGCATGTTACGATTATTTTGGCAAAATTATCGGTGACATTTTTGCATACATCCTGTTCAGTTTCAACAATGCATTGATAATGTCATCGCTGCGCTGATGATAGCGTAGACGAGAAATGCCGTACAAAATGCCGTAACGTTGAATGGCCGCCTAGATCGTCCGACTTTTCGTATAGCAAATTTTACAGACTATAATACACAGATAGGCAATTTTTGGTAAATCAAATAAATATGTATTGACTCAAAGAATCTGTTGTTTCAATGGGGGCAAAGAAATATTTCTTTGCGGATAAAAATATATTTCTTTGAAAAATTTATTGGGTGGATAGATTTTTGTTTCGTGTCAAACTATTTATGTTTGAGTTTTGAGAAATTTATAGTTTGTATATTATAAGGACCAGTATTTATTTAGTTAAGCAGAGTAGAGCAGCGTTTCTTAACCTATTCACTCTTGCGGAACCCTTGAAATTAGTTTGGAACCCTGCAGAACCCCAACAAAAAATATTAGACAGTGTGTTCACTCCTTGCCAATATCATGCCGAGAAAAAATACACAGTGAAAAATGTGTAATTTTTGCTTTATCAAATAATCAGCAACATTGTCTGTACCGAAACGCTCTTCAATTGTTGATAATTATTTCTACGGTGAAATTGCAGCACTTTTCCAGTATTAGTTCATAAATATTCTGTAAAATTACGGCATCCTGTATTTTCGCAGGAATATGTTTGTGGAATATGTGAGTTCTGTAAAAAAATCCTGCTCATAGCTGGTATTTCATTACATTCATTTTCTGTAACTTTGCAGATATTTGTTCATGTGTATCATCTTATATGTTCTTTTCATTTCTTTCAAAAGTTTCATCCCTTTCAAGTATTACCAAAGGCAGGAAAAGGATAACTCAAATAAAAAATTTGAAAGCGAAGAATGCAGACAGTAATTTTTGCATAAATAAATAAATTCATTTATAATTAAAAAATGTAAGAAGTAAAAATAAAATGAATACAAAAATTAAGGAACATTTATTTATTCTAAGTTAAAAGATTCATTAGATAAGAAGATAATATTAGAAACTAAACGACGTTTAACATCCGGATTTGTTAGTATTCCTAACAACTAACTGTATTTTGTGTTAAGGCATTGAAAAACTAAATAATAAAAATATATTTTACTGAGATTCTGAAAATAAAGCTTGTCACTATAAGCACCCAAGTAAACATGTGTACACCTTAATTTCATCTATAATGGATGAGTTCTATAGAATAGAATATAATAGAATAGTATGTATGGTATGAAAATTACACAGCCCGTCATTGTTTGTTTCTCTTAAAATTTGTTAAATTAGAAAAAGCTTGCCCATATACAGGTGTCTCACGGAACTGGTACATTAGAAGTTGGTCATGTTCTACAATTTCTGGAAAATTGAAATTTTGGTATTAGAATTTTCTCGATCTGAGCTCTTCAGCTAAAATATTCTGAAGTTAACTGTCATGTCCGATCACCGGAAGTCGGTATCAACATTGTTATTTTAAATGGAATGATATAATTTTAATTTTATTTTTTTCTACGTATCAAAATACATCATTTTTAATAAGGTTTCCCTATACCTAAATATCAACATTTTTTGAGTTTTGATTTTGCTAATTTTGTAGTGATTTTCGCGGTTACGTTTAAAATTGAATATCTCGGTTTTTATTGAAACTATAAGTTTCATGATTAGTGGTCCAAAACTAGAAACATAACCAAATAAAACGATGTTTAGTTCATTATGATATCTTATACAGGGTGTTCGAAATTTACAACACAATACTTGAATTTTCAAACGTAAAAAACAATTTTTTTCATATAGAACAGCCTGTACACCATTCGGTAGGAAATCTTATTCCCTATCAATCAATATTAGGGTTCCGTATATCTATCTTTAAGAGTTTTTGAGATATTGTCAGTATAAAAGAATACAAACTAAATACAAAACGATTTATTCTTCATTTATAGGAATGTAACAACTTTGGAACAGCAGAAAAATATTTAAAAGATTTGTTAAAACTATATTAATATATTTAGAATATCTAACTCATTCCATTTAAAATAACAAAGTTTATACCAATTTCCGGTGACCGGACGTGACAGTTAACTTGAGAATATTTTAGCTGAAGACATTAGATCAAGTAAATTCAAGTTCTAAAATTTCCAATTTCCAGAAATAGTAGAACATGAGAAACTTCTAATGTACCAGTTCCGTGAGACACGCTGTATACACACAATGTGAAAACTGCACTAATACAAGATAATTATAGCCCCAGGCAATGTTAAAACACCAAATTTGAAGCAAAAATGTTAAGTTTTAATATTTTTCCGTTGCCAAACTTTTTGTTTGTTTACTTCTATTTATTTTATTAGGGTTTTTAATTAAATGCCATCAAGATATTTTGAGTTCGCTTTTCAGAAACGAAATATTGTTTTAGTATTATGGTGATTAGCCATATAATTTTCGCCTAGAATTGCAAATCACTCTTATTATTACTCTGTATATTTATTGATTTCCTATGAATGGTACCGCCACAATTTCCGTAACAAAAGCACAAAACTTGTCTGGCAATAAATTAGTAATCTTATCTGGAATGTAAATTCATATTGAAATCTACTACCACCAATTCTGATATGTTCTTAAAGTCCATTATGAACTGCAAATTCTAATTGTAGGTTCATTTTGCCACACATTTGAATAGCGGTAATTATTGAAAACAAATATTGTTAGATTTTGACCAATAATTCTGCACACATACAATTACCCATATCATTATGATATAATTTAATCTAGTATGTATTTGTTTTTGGTGAAACAAAAGTTCTCTTCTCTTGTACACAAAAACATCATTACTTTTTAACACTCTCTTTTAAAACTATAACCTCTTACAGTATGAAACAATACTTCTTAAATGATACATTTCTCTCACAATCTCCGGTAACGCGATCATTCCGTCGGAGGAGCATGTAATTACAATCTGAGTTGCTCTAAGTAGGCTGTCTAATTGTTTCGTAACAATGAAACTGATACTGGCGCGTTTTCGCGTAACTGTAATAGAAATGCACGTCAATTTGTATTACCAAGTTTGCGCAACGCGTTACGAATTGGCTTCAGCGGTCTGTGGTACTTAGCCTAGTATGTTGGCCGTTAATGATACATCTGGTCGCCTCTGAAAAAAAAAAAAGGAATTCAGAATTAAGAAGCGGTATAAGTAGAACAGATGGACTTCAGGCGGTTTAATTGTGGCGTTCCATGATGAGATAAAATCAAAATCTGTATATTAAGAAGATTGATCGTGTTTTCGAGTTTAATTAGGAAACGTGACCAATTAGCGTGTACGGATTTGGTTGGTGGTTGTCAATCAGTTTACTGATAATTTCAATGTTTTTGCGTTTAAGAATTAAACGCATATACATATTTTTTTATGGAAGCGATGTGATTATGTAAGACAAACATTCTGAGTTTCTTTCCATTCTGTTCCCGACATAATATCGACGCAGCTGTCATAATCTGAACATACAGACACTGGCAGACATTTGTTCGCGAATAGGCTAAAAAAGCAAATAGTTTAGAAGCGACTAGTTTCAGAGAAAAGCCTGTAAAAGCAGTCGATGTCGTTTTGTGTTGTCGGAATATTCCAATAAAAATTCATTGAATGCAATTTCTAGACCATCTGTGATAACGTTGAGCCTTTCTTTAACAAATGTTAACACCCTGTATAATTTATTGAAGATTATTGGTTGTTTATGTTGGACAGATTGGCAATTATTTGAAGACTGTGCGTTACTACATAATTCCTACCTTGAAACATTACGTTTTTGTGTTTTCTTTTTGTTCTCCACGAACAAGATTTTGGAAACCAGTTAGTGACCTTAATGAAAAAAGGCGATAGAATATATTTAATGTATAGTAAATGGTGATATCCAGGCGGGATGTAAATTTTAAATAAATTAAAAATTACAGCCACAACCTGGATTTGAACCAGGGACCTTTGTGTCGCTAGCACAATACTCTACCAACTGAGCTATTGAGGCCTATGACATCTGTTAGGGAAAATTAACAGAAACATGACATCTGTTATGACATCTGTTAGGGAAAATTAACAGAAACAAAATTAACCACGGTCGATTAGTGTGCTTCTTAAACAAAGAATATGTACTTAGAAATATAAATAAACTAACTGATAAATTTGCAGTCCACTTCTGGGTACACTAGAGAACGAAAAAAATATATATTTTTTTTCAAGTAACATTTTTCTGTCGAAACTGATTGAAATACGTTAGCTATAGGAACAAACACTACCGCGATTTAGTGGGGGGGGGGGACTGAGCGTCTTAGGGATATTAGGTCTCTTAATTACCTACAATTTGAGGTATGATAGAAATTTAGGCAAACATTTTTACAGAAGTTATAAACATTTTTCTGTGGAAACTGATTGAAATACGTTAGCTATAGGAACGAAGATTATCGCGATTTGGGAGCGGGGGGCAAAACTCTGAACGTCATGGGGATATTAGGTCTCTTAAATACTTGAACTTTCTGGTAATAAGAAAGCAAGCATTAATAAGTGGAGTGGTCACATTATCCGATAGATGTGAACCAAAAAGTTAAAATAGTGGTTGTTTTAAAAATAGGACGGTATATTTTGTCCTCAATTATTAGTAGAAAATTTATTTCAATTTTTAGTAGAATGCACATTGTTGTCAGCTTAAAAAGAAAATTGTTATGAAAAAGACAAATTGAAATTGTAAAATATTAATAACTCCATAGAGTTATTATTATAATTCCATAGAATTACGTTTTCTTGTAATAATTATTGTAGACTGCAGATTTATTGTACCTACAATAAACAATTTATTAAAACATATTGTACCTAATTGTATTTCTGCATATATGTAGTTGTTTCTTGTGAGGAAGAGTTTTAACTTTCCATTTGTTTTCTACTAAACTTTCATAGTCTATCACTCTATCAGGTATCGTTTTACTGTAACAAAATTTAAAAATATTTACAATTTTAATAAATATTCTACAACGCTTTCAATTTTAAAAGACGGTTTCGTAGAGTTTTCGTTGACTCCAAATACTGAACCCTTTTTTATCTACTAAATATTTCTATAAAATATGTATAACAATTACACTGAATTAAAAATAAACGAAAGTAACAATAGATTCAGAAATATAAATCCCAAAAACAATTAGAATGATTGCCAGTCTAGGAAAATGCAGTTTATAAACGAACCCAATTTTGTATACACAGTCAAAATATGCACAACTCTATATTGAATGCCGTTAACCCAATTTTAAGAATAAATTCGGAACGTTTGGGTATGCTTATGCTACTAGTACATGAGTGACTCGTGTATATTTTTCTTCTGCGAATAATCATCGCTGCCCGCACCTATATGCTCGGTGTATTAGAAAATTGGATCAGGCTTCAACCGTGTTTGAGCACAACGAAATGTATATAGTATAGTATCTTATAATACCCGATCTTATATAACACGAAATTATTTAACCCCGTTTTCCCATGCAAATCACCCTAATCCGTCTGGATGCTCTGGCTGCACGTAAATGTCACATTGAACTTTATAAGGCTCATATAGTAGCTAAATATCTGGCCGTTGCCAATCAACCTAACGAAAATGCCAAATATTTTGACACCGACAGAATAACAATATTACACCTGCTGTATAACTGGTTTTTATTCGATAACGTTTTTACACCTTTTAGTATTAAGTTTGCCAATCATCAAAAGTTTCGATGGTCAACATTTCTAGTACTTACACAGCACCAAATTGTTACACCTGCTTACACGCATTTTGGATTGAAACATTACGATGTCTCTTTGCATTAAGGGGTAATGCCACTCTAGTTTTTTTTTGAAAAATCGATTTTTTTTGCTTAAATGATGTCTTGGGATCTTAGAAATAAGGTACAATACGTTTCATCATTGAAAAAAATATTTTATGTTGTTTAATTAACATACGGCCAAGTGTCTAGCTAATCGTACATGCAAAAAGTTTAGCCTGATAGTTTACAGCCTAGAGACCTATACGCTCTTATCTTATTTGGAGGAATTACATCCATGCTGTGAAATATAACATAAAATATCATAAAACACAAAGATTTTGTGGAAATAACCTGGCACGTTCGTTGAACTGACGCTAACCGCACAATGTTATAGCTGTCTGATGTAACGTGTGTTGTTCTTGATTAGTTGGTAAAAAAATAGCAGAAATAATTAGTGATATTCCCGGAGTATATCGAGATCGAAAGGAGTCGAAAGGAAGCAGCAGATTTTCAAATAGAATTAATATGGCAAGCATTGAATCGTTTGGAACTAGAGTCGCCTCTGCCTGATCGTATCCACAGTCCACACCTGCAAAAAAGTAATGTCGGTTGAAGATTTTTATAACGTTGAAGTGAATGACGTTTAATTATCATCTTCTGAACTTTGTTGCTGTGTTTTCTGCTATTTCACAAGTTGTAGTGTGTGAAGAAAATAGATCTGGGCGACACTGCTCAATACATTCTGACCGATGAAAATTCGCAGCACGAGAATTGTCATTTTCTCTTTCAAGTGGCAAAGTAATGCATATTGCAGCAAGTATAGCCATATGTGTTGTCAATGATGCATTATCCGGCCTTATGAAGATTATGGAGGTATTATTATGTATTATTATGTATGAGCATCGGGCCAAACTGCAATAATTTCTGCGCGAAGCCATCGCTAACTGATGCTGCAAAACAGGCTCGCCTGTCATCAAAATCAAACAGAAAAAACAAGAGGAGGAAAATATTAATTTGACAACATAAATTATATGGTCTTATCAAAGTTACACAATGCTTTAAACCCTGTTTCCTCAAAACCGCATTTTTCAAACTGGTCGGAAAGATAACTTCAACTGATCTCCGTCAATTCACTTGAAATTTTATATGCAGCTTCATAACCACATTATCCAGAGAATTACTTACGGATTTTACGATAAGTGCAAAACTTTTTTATTATAAACATTTTTTAACCTAATTTTGTTACTAAAACTCATAATTTCTGTTTAAACGTGCGCCATTTTGTTTTCAAGCGGAATTTTCTAATTTCCGTATGTACTTCCCGAGATAATCTTATATAGAATCAATTTCTTTTTGTTTTTATGGCTGAAAAGTGAAAAACTGCGTGCAAAATCTTTCCGGCCGTGCAACCCTGTCCGCCGGAAGAGGTTTCCTTTGATGTCCTCCAACGCTTCAATTTTTTCTTTATTTTTGTTTTGTTTTATTGTGAATATTCCTCAAAATATGAACAATAAAGGGCTTTAAAGAGATTTTGTAATTCATTTACTATATTGTAAAAAATATACCTATAAAAGCTGCTATTTTTTCTCGCGCTAGAATGGCATTACCCCTTAAAGTTGTACGGTGCAACATTGCATACATTGAATTAGGAATGAATCACGACTTTGTTTCATCAAGCTGTACTGTTTCTAAATGCTCTAAGATCTAAATATTATTAATTAAATAATTTATAAAGATTATATTCAAGTTAACACATATGCATACCACAATTCTTAATTTAATCAAAAACTCAGTCAACTCTTAAGTCTATATGCCAAAACAACGGCAGATTTTTTTTTATCATATACTTTTCATCCACTCTCTGTCCATTTCCGAAGAAATAAATTCACTCCCAATTCGACCGAGCATCTCAAATTTTATATTTAAAATACCTTTTTACTTTATCATACGCAGTATGATAGCAATTTGGAAACTAGTGTGCTGTTCTCCGCCCTAAATATAAATATTGTTTTGTTCATTTTATATTGTTTTATGTTAATAAAGGAATTATTTATTTATCTGTCAAATCTTTGCTAACTAGTTTTGTTTTAATGTAGACACGATCTCAATCAAATAGATTTTTTTATTCGATTCATGTTTCGGATTTAGTAGATAAGTTGAGAATTAATTAAATATAACTTTTGTAATTCAAAAGCAATTATTTGTACTTAATACGATCGCCAATAGTTTAAACAAATAATTGTTTTTAGTCTGTTTTCATATTTTTTCTACCTTGCATGTACTAAATATTTATATCTTGTACACCTATATGGCTCTTTCGGTGAGTCATTGTTAGGAAGAACAGTTTTGCTGATTCTACATTTTATATTGTCATTGTTTTTTTATCATTTCGCACAATTAAGCTAATGTGTTACTTTTACATTGATAACTTTAACATTTGATAACAGATTTTTATTAATTATTATCGTTAAGATCTTTTGTCATGGTACAATCCCAAATTGCAGTGTATATTGAAAATAATCTTTAAACCAATAAGATCCAGTCTACGACACTATATAATAAAACTGCGTTTGTATTATCTATAATTTTAGCAGTTGCAAATGTTATTTCAACTATGTACTATATTCAAGAGTGTTTGCTTTAGAAGTAGTACAGTATTAATACTATAATAACCTTTATCATATCGTTCTAATATTAAATTAAGTAATGTTTGTAATTTCCAATTGTTGATCTATATGTTATATTTTGTTCAGTTAGTTTAAAATATTTTTATCTTATCTGTAAGTATTGTGTACAAGTAAAATTTAATAAAATTAGTATAACAGGAAAATATTGATTAATAGGTGTTCTATCCATCATCAACATCAATTTTTAATTTATTATCAAATTAAAAAGCACTTTACTATTTATTCATTTCTTATCATATATTTTGTACATACATAATTACTTTGATAAATATTATAAATATTGCTTCTATTAACAAATTGCTTCTCTCTTCCAAATACAGCTTACGTGCTTTAGAATGTTTTAACACTAGTGCGGTGATTGTGTGTTAATTGTAGGCGACTCTATGAGAATGGTATTAATGAGCCTAGCGTGGCAAAATACGAGCAAAACATTCTGAAGGATGCGATTATACTAGTTATATTCTTAGATGTGTCTGATTTCTAATGTGACAGAGATGTTTTAGACTACAAAATTTATAAAAATGGAATGGTTTATATAAACAGAATTAAATTAAATGGGGGGAGTGAAGAAATATGTCATTGTATCACATTTCAAAAGTTAAATAAAAAAAGTAATCAGTAAAATAATTATTAAATTAGTTAATTAAATCAACTTAAATTCATAAGCATCAAGTAGGTTCGAATAGGTTTTCGATTATTGCATACATTTATTAAGAACAAAATAATAATAAAAAGTGCAAAGATATTACGTAAAGCGTATTATTATAATAAATACAGGATAATGAAAGAAACGAAAAACAAAATTGAAATTTTACTCCTGAATCTGTATCAATTTCTTCGTTGCTTTTAAGTGAGTCATCATCTGATGAGTCCGTATTTACCTACAGTTAATATCAACTGCTGTTGTGCTATGTCTTGTATCTGTTTTTCATCAATTTATTACTTCTCATATTGCACAACATGCCCGCCTTATTCCCCACTGATTACAACTTGCATCCGATATCATTTTAAGGCGAGGTTCTCATGTAGATACCTAAAAAGTAGCTCAACTTTGGTACAGTTTTTCAAATAAACTGTAAGACATATCAATATTTTTTCTTTTGCTATATAATTACTATACTTTGGTGTACAAAAAGAAATTGTGCCATAAAAGCTATATGCATGAAGTGGACACTATTGTAGGAAGTATCAGGTTCTGCGCGACGTGCTTGTCTCAACGACGTGCATGATAGGATTGATAGGTCCTATAAAAATGAACGGAAATCGAAATTTCAAAAACGCTGTAATATTAGATGAAATTAGTTGGAGGCTAAACCAACATGAAGTTCAAAAAGTTGAAAATTGACAAAATGGGCGCTGTTTGAATTATAAGATAATTTTTTTTCGTTTTGAAATTTTTGAGATTCGACCTCCAATAAAAAGTGGTTGCTCTAAGGGAAAAAAATAATAGCTCGATCTGTTTAACGATTCAAAAGTAATCGCGCATGCCAGTTTGGAAGATCGTGGTTCTAGAAAAGCGCTTGGGTTATGTCGGTGTAAGAAACTCTACAAGAGAAGGCAGAAACATGATACTTTTTAAACCTCCCTTTCTATATGAACTCATTGAAATATAATAATTTAATCAACATAAGCACTTATATCCATACGTTCTCTATACGGTACCATATTTCACATTCCTAGTAAAGCGTTAGCGAAAATTATCATTTGAATAAACGCTTCTGTTTGCGCCGCTTTATAGTAGGAAATTTTGACCGGAGAATACCATAAGCTATAAAATCGTAAAACGTGCGAGAATCGAAAAACTGTTTCAGGAGCTTATTTTATACAAGGTTTCAAAATATGAAAAAAAAAATGATTTTCCAATCGATTACATGAGAACCTTCCCTTAAACATTCCTGGCATAAGTTTTTCTACATATCGAAACTTGGAAGAGGTATTCTTCTTTTTCTTACAATTCTACTTTCAATAAACCTTCCTGATATGTTATGTTAGTTGCAATCATCCTATTTTCCATATCCAGTATTCGAGAAGCTGATGTAATTGAGACAACTTCCTTAATGTTATTATAAAAAACAAGAACCGAAAGTGCTGGTAAATGTGGGACCAATTGGTGTTCAGTCCACTGGAAGTTTCTATTGCTTATAACGCCATAGTAATCACCATTGTTGGAACTTATACTAATTGCTTAGTTTGTGTCCGATAAATAAATACAAATAACATACGTCCTCATTTAAAAATTGCCTTGCTTAGGAATTAATTACGTGTCTCTTCCAACCTAAACACCTAAATACTTACAAAAAGTATTACTATATGCGAATACAGTCACAAAATGTTATTTACCTATAACTAGAGATGTTAAATTACCGCGCAAATTTACGGAGCCTATGTTAACCTTATGGGTAATATAACAGCGTAAGTTACTGTTCTATTACCCCATATGGGGCCCATACGATTAACATGAACTCCGTAAATAACCGCGGTAATTTAACACCTCTGCCTTTAACAACATTTTTACTTTATCATACGCAGTATGATGAAGTATTGTAATAGTGCCGAAAAAAAAAATTAGATTTTAGAAACTTCATAGTAGCCTGGATTTGACAAATATTTTTTGTGCTGTCACCACAGAAATGTTTATGGCTGTCACACTCGAAAACAGCTGATTTGATCAGAGGTTGGAGAACCGCTATGGAATGTTGCCGCTCTAGTGCGGCAAAGTACAAAATTCAAATAAAATAAGATCACTAATTTGATTGTTTGTTGATAAGAAATATCAACCCGTTGTTATACCTAATTGTAAAAACGATATTTTTTGTACAAAAACTACAAGCCCGCTACAAACCATTACAACTGCGACATAGCTAGTAAAGTTGAGATTTTAATTGATTTAGGCGTGAAACTGAATTTTTTTATGTTATAGGGTTTATGTGTGAGTTTGATTCAAGACATCCCATGCTTCATTTGTAAATAAAGCAAGCGAAGGGAACCAAAAATTTATGATCGATTTCACCTACAAAAGCAACATATTTATAGGTTTAATATTTCCTATATCTTCTGGATATAATATTATCAACTTATCAATTGAGTCAGTTGCAGCTGGCATAGATAATTATTTACTTCTCGTTTTTAAACTCTTAGGCTTTACTTGAATTTCCAAATCTGCATTCATACATATCGTTAACCCAGCTTAAAAAAAACTCGTGTGGCCACGCACATGCCTTTATACAATATATAAAATTAATAGTATAGCTGCATGAGATCCTATTTGATTGAGATCGATCGTGTCTGCATTAAAATAAAACAAGTTAGCCAGGATGTGACAGATATTTTGATAATATCAAATAAATACAAAATGATTCGCATGCGTTAACTTCGTGGATTCGATTGGCTGGATTGGATCCATATGCTGCCGCAGTGCTGCCACCAGCTGCCACATGTAAAAGGTTATCTATGGGCTGTCAGTGGTTTGGCGTTAGTTAACTGCCACCTGTATAAGGTTATCTATGGGCTGTCACTGGTTTGGCGTTAGTGATGTCGAATATTACCGGCTAACGGCCGCGGTAACACCGACCGCGCACTTTTAGCTACAATAGCGCCATCTGTCAACGGTCCTAATAACTACTGGCGACGCATGCGCAGTTTGATCCCGGGCACACATCGATAGACAAAATATATATCTCCGTCTCACATTGTTGAAACCGAGACTACATATTGGCGCTATAGGACGTATAATAAGCTCCGTATAATCCCTAATACGTATATGGATAATATTAACAGTAATATTGACACTACATAATATTGACTCAGAATAAAAAAATTGTGAAATCCTCGCTAAGTTTTAATGCAGACACGATCTCGATCAAAAATAATTTGCGCATACAGCTAAACTATTAATTTTACAAACAAATTTCATAGACATAAATTATACCAAATTTCCTGTACTTTAATTTATTATTTAACTATTTTGACGAAATTACAGAAATGAGCTGCTCATATGCAAAATCCTTGAACAAGGCTTAGAGTAAACATCCAAGTTTGGTAAGTTTGGTCAAGAAACTTCTAAATATGACGTTTCGTCCGGATACCTTCAGTAGTTTCTCTGGAATAGTAGCCACAAAAATCGGGTACACACACACACACATAAACACATACACACACAGACATTTTTTTGTACCTTGGGCAAAAATGTTCAGGGGACCCAAAAAGACCTATTTCCGCTAAAATCCATCAAACTGCGTATGATAAAGTAAACAAAAAATATTTAAAGTATATTCCGCTTGATATTATACAGGGTGCGGCAAAAGTCAGTTTACGCTGTCGGGTATTCGTGCATGCGCGTTTTTTTTTTTATTTTTTGTGTTATATCTTTTCGGAAATAAATTTGTTTGCCATTATTTTTTTGCGTTTTTCTCTCATATGCAAATCGGTAAACTGACTTTTGCCGCACCCGGTATTTGGTACCTCGGTCTGTAGACTTAAAAGTATTATTACACTTTACTGCTAGTTTTAACCATTACCAGTTCTCGTTTTAGTGTAGACTTCTAGGAAAACCCGTATCTATGATGGATATTCTTCAGACCGCAATATTCAAAATAAACGATCACTTTTAGAAAACGACGAATCTTGGACACGGTGATAAATTGAAGCATTTCTTGAAGCCTTTTCAATCGGAGGAAGGGAACTACCTCCTCTGCACCATGATTGCTTCCATTCTCAACGTAGATTTATAGATTGATCTTGGCGCGATTCAATGAATCGAAACTAAGGCGTGCATAATATGTTCATAAATTCTCGTTGGGTATGAGCCGATTGTTCCACTTAACGAGTGAATAATAATAATAATAAAAGCACACTTTCAATTCCAACTTTCGTTCGCGAACCATATTCGAAGGCAATGCCGCCAACCTTGGGGTACTTCGGTTGTTATATTTCGGGAAAGTTTTGCATATCCTCTATTTTTATTCGAGTCGCGTATCTCACAGACTGCCTGCACACAGTTATTCAGAGGTGACTCATTTTTCGAATCGCAGTGTTGTTAGCATCGATTTGTTGCTTCATTGAGTTCTCGGTACTCGGAAAATGACCACAAATTAATGGTTGTATATCTGTTATGTTCGCCAATCCAATTAATGTAGGTTTATTTGTCAAAAGAAGCCGTGGAAATTGCCAAAAATTTATTTTCTTTAGACAAAAGTAGTGTAAATATTTGCACTATCATTTTTTCGCACAGGATAGTCGTACACACATCTCATCGTCAACAATTCGCAGAACTATTTTAAACAGTTAACGGAAATTTATTTATAAGAGGGTAATTCAATTCCATGTCATATAAACTCAGGTTTTTACTTTACGATGTCATAACTTGGCATAACTGTTGTCGTTAAGTAGCTAAGTAAAATCCCAAAATTGTATGTTGATGTCATCCCGTTTTGGAATTATTTTTGTTAACGGCATTTTGTTTTTATTTTTTTAATCTCTTCATGTCTTAACAAAAGTTTATAAACAACTTTTCGTAGAAAATTGGGTACAAAATCAGGTTTTTTGCGACAATATCGTACCTATTTTGTACTCTTTGTATTTTTGTACATGGCTTTATTTTTGTTTTAAACAATATCTCAGAACTGCTCTCCACTCCACAAAACTCACTTTATAGAATAATAAATGTTGTCAAAATCGAATAAGTTTTTTCCAGAAATGTTGGTTAATATCAAAATTATAGTCCGCTTTCCAACTATCGCTTTCCAAAATATAGTCTGTTTTGTAGACTCGTCAAACTGTGCACTATTATACTTGTCACTAGGGTAGGGTTGCCATACATCCCGGCTTTCCGGGACATGTCCACTTTTGAACTAATTTGTTCCAGTCGACCTGTTAAACGTCCCGGTTAATAAAGAAAACACATATTTTGTTCTATTATATTTTCGCGTTTGTTTACCTTCCCCACCTTGTCTACTCTTCGCGAGATGCTACTCGCTGTCAAAACAACCAATTGTGGCCAAAGAACTCAAGAACAGTTCTTGGAAATACAAACGTAAAAGGAATTTTGTCAAATAAAAGCCAGTTTTTTAGTATTCGTATTTGATTTTTTTATTGTAGAAATCGAGCAATACTACAAAACAGCTATAGAATATTTACAACAGTGTAGTCGACATTTATCAAAATTTGGCAAATTTTCATGGATGATGGTTACCGAAGCACCACAATAACAAAACGCTGAAAACACAATTGTGTATTACGAGAAAAGGTGTAATTATAGTGGACAGTTGCTTAGAAGAAATATTGTATTTAAACATTTTATTGACATGCGAAAAGATTATCATTGGGCAACAAAAATAGATGCCCGGTAAATAAGTAATAAGTAATTCTTTGAGAAACCGCGTGGACAAATATGTATGACAACCCTACAGTAGGGGCACCTTTATAATTTAAACTGCCAGTTGTACAAACAAAAGACATTAAGGGGAAGTTCTCATGTAGAGCCCAAAAAGGTCTCTTCTGAGACAGTTTTTCTACCAAATTGTAAGAGATATCAATATTTTTTCTTTTGGACATAGTCCATTAAAAAACTATATGCAAGAAGTGGATACTGTTGTAGGAAGTATCAAGTCCTGCGCGGCGTGCTTGTCTCAACGACGCGACGTGCAAGATAGCTACAATAAAAATTAACAGAAATCGAAATTTTTAAAGCGCTGTGAAACTAAATGGAATTAGTTGGTCCATTCTCCAAATTATTTATGATAAATTCCACTAATTAACATACGTTGCATCATTTGATGAACATACTGTTACACAGATAATTGTGATAATAATAATATTTGGTTAGTTTAAATAATCCGTGTTTGAATAGAGGCAAAAATATATTTATTTGTGTCAAAAAACACTTGTTTGAAGTAAGGTATTGTTATGACCCAAATAAACATTGTTTGTAGCAAATAAGTATATTTTTGTCTCTCATCAAACAAACGTTTAGTGAGTTACACAAAAATCAACAAAAATATGTTTACGATCATTGTTACGTTTGCACATTTGAGGGTAAAAAGTTCAAAATGTAGGAATTTTTTACGTCTAAAATGTATCTTTTATTGAAATAGGTTAAAAACGTTTTCTGGATAACTTTTATAACCAGTTTCCCCTCGGTAACTATCTTGTTATTGTACACTTTATGATTATGCTTAGCTTACATCTTATTAATTAACTGTATTTTTTCTGAAGTTGTGTTATAAGCAATTTGCTTCTAGGAATTTATGTATATGTGTCTTAATAATTAATACATGTTATTAACACGAATGGTGCAGAGTATATATATTTGTACAGATGTTGCACAAATATACATTACATTCCGATTTTAACGCTCTGATTCGTGAAATGCACATGACCGCTATGTATACAAAATACAATATTGCTAATATATAGAATATAATTCATTAAAAAAAATCTTTTTTATTTCAAACCAAACTACGCCGATCAATTATAATGTAATAGATAAACAAACACCTTCACTCAGATAGATAACTGTTATCAAAACAAAGGAACAAATGTTTCCTGTATATGATATATCCTGATAACAATTAAACCTCATGACTCATAATAATCATTGTAGTGTAAAGCGTCATCAAGTCACTTCCCTATTTATAGCACCTCTCTTTCAAATTAAGGCTCCCCTATTTGAATAAATCAGTTTGTTCATCCAATCTGTCACACATTGTCCATATACAGAAGAGTGCCTCGAATATAGGCTATCATCACTTCTTCATCAGATACTGACAATGTGTGGTCAGATTTATGACTATATTTATTTTACTACTATGAATAAATGATAATAATAATAATAAGTTACAAAATAATAATATTAACAAAATTGTTATATTTTAAATTGAGATTACATTACAAACAAACAATTTTATTGTGTCTAGCCATTTTGTGTTACGTTTTAAGTTACTTTTAACGCGTGAATGTAGTACGAACTTTCAACTATTTTCATTATCTGGCAAATTATGTTTGTATCTTGGCTTTATTAACATGAATTGTAGAAGATTTGCAATCAAAGAAGGGTTGTTATAAAAAAAGCTTGTTTTTTCATGTTGAAAAACGAGCGTTTGTGTTAAAAATACGTTTTTAATAAAACAATGAATAAATGTTTTAACTGAACGTTTTTGAACATCACTGTCAGAAAGTTATAATATAAGTATAGAATATGCTGACATGCAGGTTGTGGCTGTAATTTTTAATTTATTTAAAGTTTACATTCCGCCTGTATGCCACCATATCCTATACTTAATGCAGCGATTTAAATGACTTAAACAATATTTCTACCAGTGCAGAAAATTGCTACTCTCACATAAAACTCTTGTACGGTACAAGATCTCAAGGTATGCCAAACCTAAATTTTCTTTTCTTTCAAGGTATAATTCAATATATGATTTGTCTTTGTTTTTTTTTATTATTTAGAGGATGTTACCTTAAGGATCAAATTCTACGTAAAAAAGCGTACCTACAGAATCGGTTGTTACTTCAATTTTTTGTTGCTGTTTGCCAGAGTTGTTATTTAGCTTCGATTATTGTATTTTTGACAAATTAAATACCTACATATGTAATTGTAAATCTGTAAAATCATGTCTAAACTCAGAGTTTAGCGACAAGTTAACCAACAACTAATTTTAAAAAGAGCGATTAATGATCGAGGCTGTTTAACACACGAGCGATTAGCCAGTGCGTTTATTGTCGAGATCATGAACGGCTGTTTAATATTCGAGTTCACTACAAAAATTTTTCCTCGATCGTATTCTTCTGGAGGCGTCTACATAGATTTTATTCGTCGATGTCGTTTGAGATTATATGACCATTTATGTAATTTGACACTGACAGTTCTGGACTGTGTGCCTGGATAACGGAATGTTTTGATTGGGTGGTTTTATTTTACGTATGTTCGACTGGCTATAATGAAATCGTTTGATTGGCTATAACAAATCATGCATTAATAACAATCGTGCATTTATAGAGCTTTTTATAAAATGATTTTCTATTCAGTAAACATACTGATAAATAAACGATCGACGAAAAAAACAAATTATAGTTAAGATATTATTATAACTTAACTCGCTTATAGATTTTTTTATGACGCTAATAACTCATGTAAAAATGTGGATCTCTTTGTCAATACTTTGTTTGACCTTTATTAAACCAAAATTAAGTCGAGTGGTTATGAATATTATTGGCGACATAGTATTTTTAACACGAAACCTATTTTTGTTCGAATATCATATATAAATCTTACTTGATAAATATCATGTTTGTGGACAGATATTTCTGGACATATTTTCTCATATTGTTGATTCATTACTAAGCATTTGTTTGCTTTACACATTGTTCTTATTGCACAAAAAAATATAATATGCCATTATCTTTTCTTATTTAAAACGCTAGAGTTGTTAGTATTCTTTTGCATACACGGTGCAATAAGAAGGCAAGTCCATCAAATGTTTGGTCATCGATTTCTCATTTAAACGCTGTGGGGCTTGTTGGCGTTTGTGCACGTGTATGCAAATAACACTATAGGGTATAGCAGAAGATATTGTAGAATGTTACTGTATATTATTTTATGACGCTTATTCGCATGTCACAAATCTAAACAGACGTCGTGTCATTGCTCCATCAAACCTTATTAAACATTCGTTGCAAGCAGGTTATAAAACGGATATAAAACTATTAATATTCTGGTATATTCAAAGGAAGTATTACAATTGGCATTATAGACATATTCTTTTCTATTAAACTGACAATAATATACTCAATTTAAAAAAATTAGTTCTATTGTTTTAGGATAGGTGTGTATCAATTCAATAACCGTTCATTGCCTAAATAATGTCCTTGACAATTTGTATATGTGACTAGAATGTTTAGGACGGGCCCCACTAAGGTCCAAATCTCGTAATTAGAACACCGAAAAAATCTTCGGAATAGATATTCATTATACGCGTTCAATAATAGTCCATTCAAATGACTTCTAAAAATGCATACATTTCGAAAGCATTAATTAGAAAATGGATTTTTTATGAATTTAGACGTTTTAATAATATATTATAAGTCCCCATTAATTCAACAGCAAAAAAAATTTATAGTTTTTAAAAGCGGATATCAACATTTAAGTTTGTTAACTCTCGTAAAAATTTGATCACAAATTGCGACGTTTTAAAGGTATGTGCGATCTCAAACAAAAAGAAACAGAAAACGCTAAAACCTACCTTAATGAGCAAGGTTTGAGAATGGATTTGTATTCAGTACAAAAAACAACCAACAATCAGTGCCGGATTTGCTATACCGGGTGATTCAATTTCGATGCTCACCATGGGGATCTCGCTTATTAGTGGAGATAGAGCCTATGTTTAAATTTGGCAGTTTCGTATTTTTGTGTTGATCAATTATCTGAAAAGAAATTTTAGCAATAATTTTTCATACATTTTTTATTCAAAACCAAGAGTGATTTGAAACAAAAACAGTCTACAGCTACTTTTTAACAAGGAATGAAGTATTATTTTTTAATTTGAAATAACTTTAAAGATGGTGGCTAACCATGGCTAACTTTTGTTTTTTTATGGGCGCAATCTTGAATTTTGTCATTTTCCGATAGTCGTGGTTTTTCTCATTTCCGCAATGTAAAACATGTTGGCATTAAACAGTCTTTTTACTTTATCATACGCAGTATGATGATGTTCACTCATTGGCGGGTAAATCGTAAAGATTTCAAATTTGTAAATACAATTTTGGATAAGGCACCATTTTTATAGCATTTGAAATTATGTTAATTCATGTGTATTTTCTTTAATTAATATATTTATGTTAATGGTTAATGGAATCTAATGCAGCTAAACTAGTAATTTTGTACATAGTATGATAAAGTCATGTGACTGGCCACATTTTTTTTTATTCTACACTATGCGAAAATGTCATTTTCGCGTCTCTATGGTGACACGAAAGGTGTTACTTGCCAGCCAGCCCCAGCCCGACCTGTAATGAACACTTTTCGGCGCTAGCCAGGAAAATGCAATAACTCCAATCAAAACACAGTTTTCGTTTCGGTTTAACGTTTGTGATTGAAACATCAACGGATTTTATTTGTCAAAAGCCAATATGTCAGAGATTAGTCTTTAGAAACAGGTGATTTTATTACGATGTTGTTGTGTAGGATAAAAAATTTAGTGTGCACCGCGCCCAGAAAGTGGTTTTACGGTCCTCAAGAAGTGCCCAAGCTCGCTACGCTCGCCTGTGCAACTCTTCTCTCGGCCCAAAAAAGAACCACTTTCTCGGCTTGGTACACAATATACCATTTCCCATCATAATAAGAACTCAATTTTACCATTTTTACTGATATTATGATTGGCTAGTGACATGATATTGTCATTAAACTCATACTTCAGTATTGTGACCCACGCCGTTATCTAGATTGCGGAGCTGTAGGTATCTTTCTTGCACCAATCAGGAAACCATGCATCTCCTGTTTTTAATGTTTAAAGTTAATGTACATGCTGTGCTCAGATCAGCGTCGTTCTTACACGAAAGTATGGCAATTGTTCCATACAATATGATTAGTGCATAACCTCAATTTGCCAGTAAATTGGACCTGCATCGTTCCTGCTGCAAGCTCCTCAATTGGGATAATATGAAGTGTTTTGGATAGATGTTGTTTGCCTATCAGCTTGTTTTTGTTTGCATACTTGGCTTGTATGTGTGATCGCATAAAATCGCATATATGCAAGAAACGCCGCCTGTACAATACTGTCAGAAATAGGGCTGAGCAAAAAATTCGATCGATGTGGATCGATCGATCGATCGATGTGGATCGATCGTTCGATCGTCTTATTTGAAAGATCGATCAGATCAATCTGATCGATCTTTTGATGAAATGTACTTGGCCGGACACGTATCGTACGTATATGGAAGAACTAAAAGATTCGATCGATCGATCTGATCGATTTTTCTATCTGATCACCCCTAGTCAGAAAGTTAATTTTAACGATAGTTAACTGAAATAACTAAAACTACAGTGTTTAGGGTTTACTTTAGTAGTATTCTGAAGTTTTAAGGTTCCGGGTTCGTTTGCCATACGATTGAAAAGATAGCAAAATATACTTAAACAGTTTCATGTAAAATTGTTAAAATCTTGATAACCGGAATACTTTCTATAAGGATAAATGTGGTCAAATTGGTTCTGAAGTACGTCTATGATCCCATTTTACATCAAATCACCAGATACCCTATATACACAGCAATATTAAGGGTAGTACTTATTACATTGTTGTTAAATTGCCAAAATCATAAAAGCAAGTATTATTCGTGCGTATGTTGACATACCAGATATCAACATCAGAGAAGTAAAGTATTACCTACTACAACCAACACATAGGATGTTCACAGGATGTATCGTTTAAAAACTTTAAAAAAGCTGTTGGAAAATGTTAAAAAATTAATTTGCCGTAGGATCACCATGTATGTTTGTACTTTTTCTGATGATTGTCTGACAATTGCCGGAATAAAATGTATAGAATACCGAAACCCATCTCTTTCGTATCGATCCGACAATTTGTTTTCGACTATTTCGACCTAAAATTTCGGCACGTTTTGGGCCAAAAGATATTGTTTGTTTAAGTTAACAATATTTTACGCGTTTCTTACGTTTGTATTTTTTTACTTAAGTTACAAATTCGCCAACTAATTTCTACCCACGTTGGTAGTTCAATTGGTTACCGCTCCCATCGATCAGAATCTGCGGAGGTTCTTGGTTCAATTCCAAGTCGTAATCATTATTTCCCAAAAATTATCAGTCCTATACAAATTCTTCCCATTAAATAATTCTTTTTTGAATATTTGACATAATGGTAAGCACTTTAGGAAAGTACGTAGGCATTTTCGCGGTTCAACATTTCTGCCGTATTTTCTCACATTTCAAATAAATATACGAAATACTTAGATATAAGCTTCGCTTACTCCCGATTATACCTAACAATTTGATTCTTTCAGATCAATGATAGGAGAACCAACGAATTTCGTACATACAGCGCACATAGGAAGTAGGGACGTTGAAATGCCCAACGACCAATTAACAGCCCTTCAAATGCAAATGAAGAGTAAAGGAGGCTACGAAACAACGTACAAAGTAAGTTGAAGTGTTTCATTCGTCCACCTATTGTTCATTGAGTTAGTCACATTCTTACAACATCCGTTTTCCGTTTTGTGGTGAGCATTCTATAATCAATCTTATCATATCAAAACCACTAATCGTAGATATAAAGCGCTTAATATGTTAAAATAAACTGGTCGGTAAAATAAAGAAAATTCTGTTTTTGTTAATAAGCTCCCCGTTCCCACAAAAACTAGACACCTAATATTTTGACTAAATTTGATAAATAACGTTTGCAATCGTTGACCGATTTTAATGTTCCTTGAAGGACGTTGTAAATAAATGTATTGAGATTATCACCCGCCTTTGCAATTTTGTAAAAACGACTTCTTCCAGCTGCTATACCGGGGGAAGCAACATCATGTTTTAGTACATGTTTTAGTTAGTTAGTTCTCAAGTACATACGCAGTTGCAAAACTATATCTATTCTCATTTTGTTTTGAATTTGTCCCAATATCTGAACATTTGTGAGAGATGGCTTTAAAGAAATTATTTTTTTCCGAATTTTATCGTTTCTGAAATATGTACGTAGGCTTATTGTTTGTAATACAGTATTAATGAGTATTCCGACATTTACTAAACCTGCTAAAACTTTCTTTTATTTAGTCGCCATGTGACTTTTTAGGGGTTGTCGATGAAAGCATATAATAAATTATTACTCTAAATTAAATTTTAATCAAAAATTTGTTAGCAAATTGCCAATATCCCTCATTTCTACGACTCCATATGGTCCATATAGTGGCTCACTACGACCATGAAAACATTTGATTCTCCCAAATTATTACTGTGACACCGGCAGACCCATGACATTGCACAAAGTTGCGCTTCTAATGCGATATGTCGGCTCATTAGTCGGTTCCAAAACTGTTTTTATTTCATATGTTGGGGCAAGGATAACGGAGATATTCAAGGTAAAAAAAAGCAAAAAACCCTGAATGCTTTTTTAAATATTTTCGAGTGGAAATCGATTCTGGGCTTATGTCGGGATATGTCGGTGAAAAAAACCCGATATGTCGGGGCAAAAACCTCAAAGTTATTCAAGGTCAAATTTTTCCTAGAGGTTTCTTGATATGTCGGGGAGTGAAATTCGAATCTAGACATATGTCGGAATACATCCGTGTAAAAAATTATATTTTGGACCAATGACCGAAAAGTTATTCAAGGTCAAAATTTGGCGGCAAAAACCCAAAACGCCTTTTGATATATTTTCGAGTGGAAATCGATTCTGGGCATATGTCGGGATATGTCGGTGAAAAAATGTCATATATATATATATATCATATGTCGAATATGCCCAGAATCGATTTCCACTCGAAAATATATCAAAAAGCGTTTTGGTTTTTTGCCGTCAAACTTTCACCTTGAATAACTTTTCGATCATTGCTCCGATATATGACTTTTTTACACGGATGTATTCCGATATATGTCTAGATTCGAATTTTACTCCTCGACATATCAAGAAACCTCTTGGAAAAATTTGACCTTGAATAACTTCGAGGTTTTTGCCCCGACATATCGTTTTTTTTCACCGACATATCCCGACATATGCCCAGAATCGATTTCAACTCGAAAATATTTCAAAATGCGTGTTGGGTTTTTGCCGACAAACTTTGACCTTGAATGAATAACTTTTCGGTCATTGCTCCGATATATGATTTTTTTACACGGATGTATTCCGACATATGTCTATATTCGCATTTTACTCCCCAACATATCAAGAAACATCTTGGAAAAATTTGACCTTAAATAACTTTGAGGTTTTTGCCGCGACATATCGGGTTTTTCACCGACATATGCCCAGAATCGATTTCTACTCGAAAATATTTCAAAAAGCGTTTTGGGTTTTTGCCGCTAAATTTTGACCTTGAATAACTTTTCGGTCATTGCTCCGATATATGATTTTTTTACACGGATGTATTACGACATATGTCTAGATTCGAATTTTACTCACCGACATATCAAGAAACCTCTTGGAAAAATTTGACCTTGAATAACTTTGAGGTTTTTGCCCCGACATATCGGTTTTTTTCACCGACATATGCCCAGAATCGATTTCCACTCGAAAATATTTCAAAAAGCGTTTTGGGTTTTTTGCTTTTTTTGACCTTGAATATCTCCGCTATCTGTGCCCCGACATATCAAATAAAAACAGTTTTGGAACCGACTAATGAGCCGACATATCGCATTAAAAGCGCAACTTTGTGCAATGTCATGGGTCTGCCGGTGTCACAGTAATTCCCAAATGTCTCTTTCAAATTTACAACCGCATCTTGATAATGTGTTTAAATTTTGTAATAATTATACATTTTCTTACATTGTCATAAAATATACAACATTGAATAGTTTCGAGGATGCGGCATTTAATTTTGGATCGCTGATTGTACTGTATGTTATTCTATATTAAATTGATAATAATAATAGTAATAAGCCATGAACCTTTTCCTGACAAAATTGGGGGTGAAACAAGTGCAGTTAGAAAATAGGTTCACCAAAGCTAAACATACAGTTTACATAAAAAAGGAAACAAAAAATATTTATTTACTGTGCTTTGATTTGGAGTGGATTTTGTATTTTGATGTTATCGATATTGTTTTTTTTGTCCCATTCTAAAGAAACTCAAACTTGTCATCTGCTACTACAATGTTCAACAACATAATGTAACAAGAGAGAACCAAAATACTCGAATTTTGAGATATTCTAAGTTTTGTAGGTTTCTAGTAGTGCAGACTTTTTCTTGAAACTGGTGTATTTTTTTACAAAAATCAGAACTTGGTGCAAGTCCAAAAAACAAAATAATCAGAATAGATGAGGGCTTTGCAACGGTACTGGAAAACCCCAGCAAGTTGATTAAATACTCCACTTGCTAAAACTTTTGCTCAAGTTTGGCTGTAACGATTTGAAGATGTATCAGCTAGTTCGAAAGATATTGAACATCAACATACATATTAGGTAAACTCAATAAAATTCTTGTATTCCATGTCATACATGTTGTTTCGATAATATTATACATATTATATATTAGGTGTTCAGAATATTATAAAATAAAATTTTCTTTCCTTATATTTCTTCCTTTCCCTATATTATTTACTTGATTTTTTTTACCAATTTCCTACATTTGTTTTTAACTGGATTGATGTAAATAAAGCACAGCTAATTTTTATCTCCCTTCGAAGATCCATGTGACATTGCTCATTTTTTTATCATTCCGTAATATATTACTTCCACCTCAACATTTTATACATTTTATTCTGTTAATTTTCTTTTCTTTTAACACTTTTTCTTCTTCTCCAAGTGCAGAATATGAAGTTTACTTTTCTAATTGACCTTTAATCTGTTTTCAGGAGCCTGATTGGTGCCAATAGCGAAGTTCCTCATTTGTCTTCGTGTAAATAAATATTAACTAGAGCGATAGCAATGTGGATGCGAGAACACGACATTGCTTTGTCGCAACCTTAACTTATTCGAGTGATATGACTTATTAATGGACTATTATTTAATTTCCTTTCATCATAGTGTTTAGTGTTAGGACGCGAGTCGACATATATTTTTAATTTGTATATTATATCTTTTCCGTACTATGTAGCTTTGTATATACTCTCGTTATTGTTTAATGTTTGTATCTTCCTTACACATGGGTCACCAAAAGTGACATTATACTGAGCCAATTGAAAACAATGTAACGATTTGTGTTGTGCCATCCAGTATTGCTTTTCCCCCTGCTGGTTCGTGAAATTTGTGCAATAAATTTTGTTGTTATTACGGAAGAAGAAACGTCTTCCAGAAGAGCACAAAATCAGTGAAAATCAAAATAATTTGGTTGTGTATATGCAGCATGTCCCCTATTTTTGTATGTTGTGCCAAATATGTTGTTGAGATGTTTTGTTCTGAAATGTGCTGCTTTTAGATTGCATTTCGTTTACTTTTATTGAGAACCACGTCAGTTTTATTATGTTATAGACTGATTATTAGTATTTTATTTACTTTTCACGTTGTAGAAGATGAACTTTGAGTTTGGAAGAAATACATAGTTATACCCAAATTATGTTATCTATTCATTTAATTTAAGCTGTTTTGCATTGAAGTATGTTTCCGATGTGTTAATGTGAGTGTGTTTATTTTACAAAGAAATTTTATGTACTTTCCTATAGTTTGGAACGCAGCAGGTGCTATGTTAAATGTACTTGTATTACAAACACATAACCCAGCAAAAAGTCTTGTTCTAATAAAAACAGTTAAATAAATGATAACAATGTTTGGCCTAAACTTATTGTTAGATTTTTTGTTGCTGGGTGAAAGTAACTACAATATACAGAGTCCCACAACGATCATGGAGACTAGAAAAACTAAGGAATGTTATGTTTCATTTACCTTTGAAAAGTGATAAGGTGGTGTATTCAAATTATATACCGGGTGATTCAATTTCGAGCGTCACCATGGGGATCTCGCTTATTAGTGGAGATAGAGCCTATATTTAAATTTGGCAAAGTTTCGTATTTTTGTGCTAATCAATTATCTGAAAAGAAATTTAAGCTATCATTTTAAAGATATCCACAAAAAAGTGAAATGATAAGACATCGTTTTTAATTTTTTATTCAAAACCAAATGTACCTAGACATTTGAAACAAATACATCCTATACTTTTTAACAAGGAATGCAGTGTCATTTTTTAATTTGAAATAACATCAAAGATAGCGGCGTAACCATGGCAAAATTTTTTGCTTTTCTTATGGGCGCCATATTGAATTTTGTCATTTTCCGATAATCGTGTTTTTTCTCATTTCCGCAATGTATAATATATCACTATTATTTTTTTAAATATTGGTGTAATAATCAAAAAACCTTCAGGTACCCAACTGGAGCTTGGTTACAGACCGCCGGAGTCGTTGCCAAGCAACGCCAACAAAATGCACTTGGATCAAGCGGCGCCCTCAGCGTTTGGTTTGCCATTTAACCAAATAAACCAATTGTGGTTGATTGTGGATGTAAAATGCCGTTTCCCAGTAATGAAAAGCGTGATATAGTTAAGAGCTTAATTGAATGTTGACATTTTCCGATAGTCGTGTCTTTTCTCATTATCAAAATGTATAACATGTTGGCATAATTTTTTTAAAACAATGGTTTAATAATAAAAAAAACACGTTCTTCTTTTTCTTGTTGTTTGTCGTGCTTATCAAGTAACCAACTGCATCTTGGTTACAGACCGCCGGCGCCGGACTGACCAAGAGTGCTTTGGATTAAAAACATTCAGATTGTAAAAGAAGCAAGTTTATACAACATAAAGATTATTTTTTAAGTAAATGTTCAAATTGGCAGCTATTTTCTTGAAGACATAAAAGCGTGCCCGCTTTTTTACATGTTGTTATGCTCTTCTAACTGTTCTTCCCAGAATAGCATTGACTGCATTTGTTATTCGATCCCGCAGATCGTCGATATTTCTGCGAGTATCGTGATAAATTTCGTCGTTCACAGTTCCCCAAAGAAAATAGTCCAGAGGACTTAAATCAGGGGATCCACCACTCCACCACTACCAATCCAGCGATTTGGAAATTGTTGATCTGAATAATTTCGTACAATTGCAAAGTTTGACTTATGTGGGGTTTGTACGGTTTCAATTTCTTTGTTCGTAATAGTCTGCAAGCACGTGTTTGCGGCAATTCCAAATTAAGGGGTACTTCCCGCTTAGAAATCCGAGGATCGTCATTTATCTAAAAACCAGTAGTTGAAGCATTGCAAATTATGGTAATTTAAAGTTTACCATTTCTAAAATACCTCTTTGATCAGTTTCAACATTTCCATGAGGATTATAAGAATTGCAGGGTTTTCTAAACGATCCTTGGTCCGCTAAATTTCTGTCCAATTTTAGGAATATTGTACGATGCGACATTTCTAAGAGAACAATAATAAACCCATATTATATCACGCTTTTCGTTATTGGTAAACGGCATTTTACATCCACAATCAACCACAATTAAGGTTTATTTGGTTAAATGGCAAACTTAACACTGAGGGAGCCGCTTGATCCAAGTGCATTTTGTTCGTGTTGCTTGGCAACGACTGCAGCATTCTGTAACTAAGCTCCAGTTGGGTACCTGAAGGTTTTTTGATTATTACACCATTATTTTGAAAAAGAATGGTAACATGTTATACATTGTTGAAATGAGAAGAAACGCGACTATCGGAAAATGCCAAAATTCAACATGGCGCCCATAAGAAAAACAAAAGTTTGCTATGGTTACGCCGCCATCTTTGATGTTATTTCAAATTATAAAATAACACTGCATTCCTTGTTAAAAAGTACCTGTAGGATGTTTTTGTTTTCCAATGTCTAGCTACATAGGGTTTTGAATAAAAAATTAAAAACAATATCTTAACATTTCAGTTTTTTGTGGATATCTTCAAAATGAAAAATGATAGCTTAAATTTCTTTTCAGATAATTGATTAGCACAAAAATATGAAACTTTGCCAAATTTAAACATAGGCTCTATATCCACTAATAAGCGAGATCCCCATGGTGAGGCTCGAAATTGAATCACCCGGTATAAGCAGTGCAGTTTTCTCAACGTATATCAGATATATGTACTATGTGTTTCCTAAATTTTACGAGCAAATGCGTTTGTGACGCAGCTGCACTATTTTTGGTTCAATCACACTGTACTATATTGACTGTAAGAGAAGCAATCAAAATGTAGTTCTGCTGAACCATCGAACTATGAAAATACAAGTCAATAATTGAATGAATAAAGATATAAATGTATGCAATATTTTGTTGTCAATTTTAAGTATATATTGTATTTGGTCCTAAAGTTAATAGGTTGCAGAATTTATCTGACTTATTCAACATTGCCGGGAAGGAAGTTGATAGCAGACTGACTTTAAATGCCAACTTTACAAGAACTTGAGCAGTGACATGCTGAACTTGAGTTTAAAATCTCCACTCTGTGTATTGTTATTTATTTGAAAAACTTGAACAGGTCTAAAGTATTTTGCTGCTTTCTAGCCTCTTAAATTTTTGAATAAGTTGTATAAAAAACAGTATGTTGACTAGTGATGGGTTCGGATTCGGTATACATAATCGATTATAATTGATTCTTGAATAATCAACATATCTCGATTATTATTTTTAATAATAGATTCCTAATAATCAATTCTTGAAATAATCGTGCTATTTCAATTATTATTTTTAATAATCGGTTTTTAATAGTCGATTTTACATACAATTTCAATCTTAAAATTTTACATTAGTTTTACTTCCACCCCCCCATACCAACTTTGTCGCCCAACCCAAACCAAAATATGCAAATATTCATAATCGTAGAATCGATTATTAATGGAGAACAACTCGAGAACCAAATCATATGATTATGCGAATCACTCATATACTGATAATCGATTCTTGAAATAATACGATTATGCCCATCACTAATCTTGACGCTGAAGTGATGACCCAAAAGTAATTATTTTGACCATTTTAGGAAAATGTAAAACAAATGTACCCATATAGTTCAATAAATATATCTGTGATACAGTACTATGTATTGTATAGCAAAAAAATGTTCAATGTGTTCATAACAGTAAAGCAATAGTTCTGCCTTATACAGTAAAAAAATATTATCTCTATACCTTTGTATGACCGTAAATTTAGGTAGTTCAAAAAATTGAAAATGTCTGCCTTACCTTTTATAAATAAATACATATTTTTGCACTGTACCTATTTATTACAGCACTATCTATCAGTGTACTTATAATATTAACAATTTAAACAATTATATTTACAATGAACTCGATATATTGATGCTTGTAAATTTGTATGTATAAAATACAGTTATTAATTAAGATTTTGTTTTCTTATAAAAATTAAGTAACTAAGTATGTATCTAATTCAATAGGGGTTTCCACTAGTCCGTAATTTCGATTTGCAAAAAATAGGTCTTATACACAGATACCCCCCAGATAAACAGAGATCGCTTTATTCCTGACCTGACCTTGATTCTAAACAGATCTCTGCATTATCGGTTTGCCATTGTTTTCAAACATGGCGTGTAACACAACTAAAATTATGCAGCCGTCAAGTGATATTTTTAATTATTATTTAACAATGAACATAAACAATATTTGTCGAATATGCCTGGAGAAAGGACCTAAATTAATGCCTATATTCGACCCAATAAAACCGCCGCATTTCTCGGTACTCATAATGGCGTGTGCCTCCGTGCAGGTAAATCCATGAAAACAAATGAAATATACCAGTCAAGAACATAAATAAACAAACGACTAACTTTATTTAAGGTGATTGAAGGAGACGGTCTTCCACCGTACATTTGCCAGAAATGCATATCACGTCTGCACTTAGCCTACCAGTTCAAATCACAGTGCGAGAGCTCCGACGCAAAACTAAGACAATGCTTCGAAAACTTGAGACATATGCCGAAATTGACAAATTCCTCAGACCTGTCGAGTCTAATAGAACTTAAGAAGGATGGTGAAAACTTTGTGGATAATTCATTAAATATCGAGGAAGATACGGATCCACCAAATGACACGTTAGAACAGACCAAAACAATTGTTATGCAAGTAGATAATAATGAGGAACTAAGCAATTCTGAGGATGGTCAGCAATTACAGGTGTTACAAAATGTACAACTGGAACCTGGGACGTCTTTGCAGGTATGATGTTGACGTTGATAAGAATTCCGCATACCACGCTTTAGATTAGATAGGACAAAACATTTAGAGACACCGCACACTGCAGACTTTTGATCGGCCGATAGTTTGGTCGGATTGTATTTCAACTGTGAAATTCAAAAAATTTCAAGATAGGTGGCTGTGACTTTGTATTTCAATATAATTTTTACTTCTAAACAACATTTCCAAATAAATTTTATCGAGAAATAACGAAAATAAAGGTACTTTACTCTTCACAAAGTCATAAATTCTGAATCGCTTGGTATATGGTACCGAAATTTAGATATTTGACTATTGCCGTATTGGTTTCATATAAGCCGCCAACTTTTATAAAGAATAAAATTTTCTGAGTAATGGATAATAAAAAAAAAATTCCATATGATGCGGGCTTTCCTGGACACATTGTATATAAAATATAATTATATACGATAGTTATTGTGAAATTGTCAGAAATAAAATAAAAACTAGTAAGAAAATTATCTTCAGCCGTGCTGAAGTTAAATACCGCCAGCAGTAAAATATGTATCACAAAAAAAAGTTAACTGATTTTGCCCATTCACGAAGTTGTCCTGACTTTTTAATATATAAGCTTGTATACCAAATTTCAGATAAATAACTTCAAAATTACGGCAGTTATCGTGTACACAGACAGACGGACATTTGTGCCAGTCTCAATATACCCCTTACCATAGTAAATGTGGGGGATATAAAAATTCATTCACATTTGGGTTAATACACTTTACAATAATGTTACAACTTAAAACAGTTCTTCTGTAAAATGACGAATTTGTCACTTTTCTTGTGGAATAACAATATTTTGCTTTTTTGTACTTATTGCAAAGTCAGATAAGATTAAAAAACTAATAAACGACAAAGACAAAACATGGAGAAACAGTTCCAGAGATTTTACATTGACTTTTAGATCTATTGATTGATCTGCCCAGAGTTCATTATGTGCTCTTCTTGCTGTCAACTATAACAAAATTATCCTAAAAGGTGTGGGACTTCAATAATTTTTTTCTCACAGATTACAAATCTGACAACAAAACGCATCATGTTAAATTTTTAAGAAAAATCTGTAGGGTTGTCTTCTAAACATAGCATGTGGCAATTTTGCTAAGTTTGACGGTGATAAGATAGCACAAAGCTTTTGCTACTTTTTATCTTTGCGATTTTGAGTTCAAGTTACAAGTTTATATTTCAGTTTACTTACGTAAATGCAATTTTCATCATTTCTTTTCAAAGAAGAATTAAGTTACTCACTAGTCAATTATGACTAGATTGTAATGCATTATTGAACAAAAAAGAATTCTTTTCAAAATTGTGAAGGTTTTTAAGAAATTTGTGTACACCACTTTACATAGTGGTGCTATGACCTTTTTGGGCCTATGTTTGAAGTTCAAGGGGCAAGGGTTGATTTCAGACTACTTAAGGCTCGACAACCGATTAAGCTGACCATACAAAAATAAAAATGTACCAGTCGGTCGTAACACACAGTTAAGTTAATATCTGAATTGGCAAAATTGCTAATGAATATCACATTTCAATTATCTCTATTTATTGATGATTTTTAAGTATCAAATAAACGCATAAAATAGATACAATGGAGATAAAATAGAGATTTTAACACCCATGCTCTCCTAAACCGAATGGTATATACCACATAACGAAAATAAATTGTAATTAACGTGTCTTGTACATTAATCACATAAATATCGTACTGTAATCGTGCTTATTGTCACTTGGCTCCATCTCGTCGTGCAAATTGTCACTACAAATTGGTTCTATATTTACAGTTTAGATAGGTTCTGTCTGGTGGGATCTTTGTTCGTTTTTGTTTCATTACGTGAATGCAAAAGATTTGAGAATAAAGAATTACAATGAATAGTAAAAAGTGGTGATATTCGTTTCAAGGTCACCGTGGATAATGCAGTAGGTAGTATGCTACCAACTTCTTAAAAACGCATTTCTTTCATTTCGAACCGACCCTTAAAGAAAAATACAATAGACATGGATAGTTAAAAAAGCAGTTTTAACACTATAAAATGTGAGACTATTGTCATAAATCATTAAAATTTCAAATCCAACAAAAGTATAAAGTAATAAAATCAACATGAAGGTATGCAATGGTGAAAAATAGATGTTAATAAGAATAAGAATATATATTTGCAACTTTGTACAAATAATATGTAATAAATGTACATTTTAGGAAATCGAGAAGAACGACCTATCTGACTTCAAACTGGAACTTAGTGACCTAAAACCGACAGACTTAGACATGAAAGTAGAAGACATAAACCTAGTTGTGAACGGAGTCTCCTATCCGAGAAAAAAACAACTAAAAGAACATCAGTGCGACACTTGCGGCCGAGTGCTACGAACAAAACCAGGCTTAATAAATCACATCCGCATACACACAGGGGAACGCCCGTACATCTGCCACCTGTGCGACAAAAGGTTTATCAACGGCGGTCACCTTCACACTCACATGCGGACTCATACGGGTGAAAAAAATCATGTCTGCGCAGCTTGCAATAAAGCATTTGCAACTGCTCAGCAGCTAACAAAACATACGATAGCAATACATACTTCGGAACGACCATATGGTTGTACGTATTGTTCGAAAAGGTTTGCTAGTTCCAGTAATTTAAATACTCATATCAAGATACATACTGGGGAGAAGAATTATCATTGTCTTCAGTGTACGAAGAATTTCTCCACAAAAGGGCAATTGTTTCAGCATATGTTGGTTCATACGGGCGAGAAAGCCTTTCTGTGTGAATACTGTAATAAACGGTTTTCACAGAAAGCGCATTTGATACGGCATTTGAAGATGCATAAGAATTGATAGTGAAACGAGGTGTAGCATGAGTAATTCTATGTCAATTTATTGATTTTCTGTTACGGCACTTTTCACTATATTGGCAGTTGATATAATGATTATCATGCCAAAAACAATTCAGCAAACGACAGAAATTTTAATTCTGTAGTGTGCAGTGAAAACAGCGTTTCTCAACTTACTGAATGCAACCTAATATTGGGTTGGAAAATGACGCTTGATGAACGTGACCAGAGTTTGAGCAAGACAAAAACGGGGGGGGGAAGGGGGGGGGGTGATTTAACCAAATACTTGTGTCATTGTAAAAGTGATGCTCTTAGGTATCTAATTTTACCATGGAGGAAGATGGAGTCGCTATACGCTATACTTTTAGCAGCGAGAAAATGACCCTGGGGGCGGGGCTAACATGACACTAAAGTACCTTGACAGTTGCCCGCCTGCCAGGTCCGGATTAACTCTGAAATTGGCAAGTAATTTGAAGACATTTTTCCTGTATTATATTGTAATGTGCTGAGTGGGTACATTATATAAGAACGCTATATGAACACTTTTAAGAATTTATTTAATCAAATTTTTATAACAAATACGTATCTAATGTTACAAAAAATGTTCGTGCATGTGGCCAGTACAAGCCTGTACATTGTTGACATACAGTCAGTTACCGATGAAATGTTACCCCGGTCGAAATCTGGTTTATAGCTGATTTTCTGCTGTTGCAGCTGCGAACAGCGCAATTAGACGTTTGTTTTTTATGTATATCTTTATACAAATTGACTATAACATCTTTAAACAACGCGAAATAAGCGGAATAAATAAAATGATTACATGCCAACGTTGCGAATGTCACTTTGACATTAAAAGTCCTCCGGAGTGGGGTATGAGGTCACATATCCGAGCGCTTATGCCGACTCCTCCTTCCGCCTTGAATTTTACTTTACTCTTTTGTGTTTGTCATAGTCCACAACCACACTGTTGAAAACTCATAAGTAATCTTTGTTTCTGCTAACACTTCCTTATAAATGCCTTACAGAGTGCATATTATTGTGTGTTGGCGCTTGTTGGCAATTTCTGGTTCCAAACTATGACATGCGTCTTACATACTACTCGCAGGTACTTAAAATTCTCGGATTGTTCAATTCTCTTGTTGTGGAGGTAGATGTTGACTTCTTTCTTTTCTATAACCATTTTATTTCTGTCTGTTGATCTTCATCCCATAGTTCTTAAGCTTGTTCGTCCATGAAATCAAGTAATTGTTTTACAAATCGTTCCCGTTTTAGGCCTGTCTTACAACGTCGTCAGCGTAAATTAACCCGGTGGCATACTGATGTAGATGTCTAACTTCCACCCGGTCGCTTCACTATTTACCTACCAATTGTTTGCGAGTTCATCCATCAGGATGATAAACAGCAAAGGGTTTAGAACGCGGAGTTTGGTGATGAAAGGCAGGGTGGACCTGCCTTTCACCACCAAACTCTGCTGCATGTTCTTACATTTCTCATATTTGTGCAGATATTCTTAATTGCTATCAAGAACCTGTTGTCATTTCCTATATTGTTTCTCTAAGAGCACTATAAAAGGCAGTTCTGAGTAGGGATGCACCAGAGCTTTGTTTTGCTCCGGTATCAAGCCGCTTTGGCCCATCTTCTAAGATCCGGCTCCGGCTGGAGCAACGTTAGTCGGCCGAAGCAAAAACAATACGTGATATTGACACGGGATGTTTTTTGACGTCTTTTACCACAGAAGGTCCCTTTTCCCAAATCGAGTTCAAACTTTAAAAATATTTAATGCCCCAATCAGTACAAATTGGTACCACCAATCGCGGAAATAGTACCTCAACTCTCTAGTAGGAAACTTTATTAAATTATGAGTAGTTCTTCAGAACGTCACTTCAAAACACCACATTTTGTAAAACAACACAAATCACAAGTTCTGTAAATACTTAATACCCAATTGGTACTCAGAAAACAGCAACCATAAATTAGTACCTCAAAGAAACTAAATCGAGGGGTAAAGATGGCTCATGTCACCTCAGAATGCCACTTGTCGAAAAACAACTCAATTCTATCCTAGTTTTTATCCTAGGATTTAGTACCAAATTTGTGCCTTCTCAAAACGCCAACCTCTAAATCTCTAGATCAGAGAAACACCCTAAATTACGGGTAGTTCATTCAAACGGCACGTCAGAACGCCACTTGTTAAAACAAAAACCAAATTGGATTTGATAACATAAACCAGAAAAATCATTGGACATTTCAATAATTCTGTGGCGTACTCTAAATTGAAATACATACAAAAATATTAATTAATTTGGCCATAAAAGGTGTAAAAACTAGGAGGAAGTGGACTTTTTACTTACGACAAAATAAGTTCATGACCAAAGACGAGCAGTAACTATTTGTAGTTGATATTAAGATGACCCTTCTTCGGTAGAAGCAGTTTTATTCTACAACTTGTGGAACAGTATCTGCGACAGTTTTTGTAAACCTATAAACTCTTCAAAGTGCATTCGCACTAGACAGAACATCACATCACGTCTGAGAACAGCAATGTCTTCTCCTGTCAGAGAATGGCTATGTCGTGTTTTGACACGATATATTTTGATATTGTTAAGTGCATTTTGTATACCTACTAACGTTCACACTATACTGAATGTCATGGACCGTCAAGGGATTTTTGAAACACATTTTGAAGGGACGTTGCCCATCTATTCTGAAAATGTGAATGTGTTGAAGTGATCATGTTAATACAAAATTTTATAGAAATGAATATAAATTCGAATGATAAGATTATTCATTGAGTAGGTATTCCACTCACTATCATAGTCACTATACAGTGCATTATAATATATTATGTAGAGTGTGGAAACAGAAAATACAGCATTAAATTTGCAAACATAAGAAAAAGAAATTGGCAAGTAATTAAATACGAAAGGTTGAATTCACTACAGGATCCTACAAAAAGTATTGTAACTCATACGCAAGTGCTTGTAGTTTGTTAGTTTGTCTACAATTAATTTGTTGGGCACATATAGATTATCTTACCTCTTTCCTTAATCCAAAATTAATGCAATCATTGTTATTTTTATAAGCTAGCTAGCCATGAAAAATTGTTGATGTGAAGTTGCTGTTCAGTGAGACGGTTACTGTGAATTTATAACAGAATTTACGTATGATTGTCGTTCTCTGGCGTGACTTTCTGTATAGTGCGAATGGACTTTGTTTTAGTTAACATATAAATATCTAATTCTGTCAACAACTAATGACAAATAATGGCACATTACAAAGCCTAGTTTAATTAAAGATAAGTTTGAGAGTAGTTGTATGGTGGTTGTTGTCTATGTCTAAGGCAGAAAGCTGACCTATGCGATAAGCGACTTGCGATACGCTATATCCTATATGTTTTTATAGAAACATAGCAACTGTCGCGTATCGCTGCTCTATATTTCTATAGAAACATATAAGCCGTCGCGTATCATATTGATTGATGAGTTTTCTACCTAAGAGGAGTTTGTCCTGCTTGTGTCGCAATTTTGTATTTGGCGCCTGCGCCTGATACCAATTCAACTGCATTTGTTGTGTTGCCATGTTAAGGGTTGAGAAACGTAGGCGTATAGTACACAGTCACTAAGCCGTTCGTATGGCAGCATTTTCCTTCAGATTGTTAGGTACCTCCAGAAATTTTGTTTTCGATATTCTCCAAAGCTGAATTGGTTTAGCATTGTATTCAAAAGTAGTTAACTTGAAGCAATTGTTTTTTTCTTTCAATAACTGTTAACTTGCTAGTTACTCTACATCACAAACACCAAATAAATAAATATTATTATTTATTGCCCAATTCTCCATAGATTATGAAATAGTAATGTTATAAAGATCTCTTTAAAAAAAAAGAAAAGACGTAGAATTGCACATGCCAGTGCAAGATTTTTATAAAATCAAATGAATCTAAGTTTATATTAAACTAAAATCTGATGCTTAGTACTCCTAGTAGATTGTGTAAACTATAACAATTCTCGTTTAATAAAATTTTTATTTACGAGTGTATGTTTGGTTTAATAAATCTCCAACTGAATGTTATCAGTCATCCATACAATGGATATAAATAATAGAAACTCATCAATTTGCTTGTTGAAACAACTAATTCACTGTGTTGGTTTTTGCATTATGCGATTCAAATATCATATCAATTCTGTCATGTAGTAATAACTAATTTATTTTTATTGCGTACATTTTTACTTTCATATATTACATTATATTATTCGTGTTTTCCATTAAGATTCATATTATTTATTAGTCGTAAGGTGTAACAAAGTGGTGATATTTTCATTAGTTCTTTTAAGAAATAAATATTTTCGATTAAATAATATAGCAATGTTAGTTTAGTAAGTACACATGCAATGTCATCCAATAAATTGATCTACATTATCATAGGTATGCAGTATTATATTTTGTATTTATTTAAATACAGTAATAATTAACATAACTGTGTTTCATTTCTATTGCTCCTGTTATCAAATTCATTATTATTTAATTCAAATTTTCTATTTTTAAAGGCTTAAATGGCCGGAGGGAGGCTTTTTTGCCGACCTTGTAGGTTTATGTCATGCACAGTGTCGCCAACTCAATAGAATTTCTACCTACTTCATTTAGTACAATTTGAAATAGTGCTAGTGGAGAAAACTGGAATTAGTGGCTAGTGGAATTTTTAGTATACAAATGGCGAAATCGAACGTCTTATAAATTGAGTCTTATATACTAATTTTTCTACTTTGCGACATTATTTTACATAAATTTTGAAAAGTGCGGTTGTCAACTTATTACCTAGAGTAGTTTTATATTCAACAGTGGTAATTGTGGTAAAATTCACAAATACGATTTTTTTTTATTTCATTATCTATTAGAATATTTTAGTAGAAATTAGAAAAATCTTATGGAATTCTAGTAGAATGGGCTGCCGGTTTTAGTGGGTAAGTACCTGCAGGAGTTGGCAACACTGGTTATGCATATCATATCAAAGTGTATGGTGTAGGTTATGTTATGCATATTGTGAAACAAAATTTTGTCAACGATGGACTTGAATACTGGTGTTACTATAGACCTAAAACCAATGCAAATTATAGATTACTACTGTGATACGTCTTCAGAACAGATATGCAGGGTGTGTTTAGAAAAGGGGCACACGAATAGAAACATGTCCAACATATTTGCGTCAATGAAGCAATACAATTTTTCCTCCATGATGATGGCTTGTGCCTCAGTGCAGGTAAATTTAAATCATGTAAAATAATAAAAATCAACAATCTAAAACCGATGTCTTCCCAAGATTGTAGAGGGCGACGGACTACCTGATGTGATATGCGACACTTGTGCAGCAAAACTGGAGGTAGCCTGGGAATTTAAAGTCCAATGTGAAAATTCGGAACTGAAGCTTCGACAGCTTTACGCTAACCAGCATATTCAAACTCACACGACGCTAGATAGTTTTAACATTATTGATAATAATAAACACGATTTTGCTACTTCGGGTGAAGTCTTTGAGACAAATATGCATCAACTGCTGCCAGTAATATATTATTTAATAATTGTGTTACGTTGCTGAGACGGTAGTTTTAGGTAGAAAATATGCAGAATGTGGAAAAGCCACAAGACACGATAGTAAATAAGAAGCCACCAAAATCGCGTGAGAAGCAAGTAAAACAGAAGGAACCTAAAATACATCAGTGCGATACTTGTGGAAAAATTTTCAACAGAAGGGAGTATTTAACGCAGCATATACGAATACATACAGGTTAGTGCATATTCAATAATAATTACTATTTTAATAAAAACATTAGACTCCAACACCTGTGTTTTGACTCCGACTCCTATTAATTGTTGATACTCCCACTCCACAACCCTGTGTATACTGCCTTCTTGTGTGGTGTTAAGCATAGCGGTATCTGCATTGTATCTGCAAATTTGTGCATTTTGTCCTTTTTCTAATACATGTCCAAAAAGATTCCTACAAATGAAAAATTTTCTACTTTTTGTATGCTGTTTCAAAAGTTGGTATAGTCGGGGCAATATTAGTATAGAGCGCTGAGAGAGATAGACATAGTGACGTTTCGTATTTTGCAGCAAATTACGTATAGCCGTAGGGTGCGTGCAACAACAATATCAATTTAAGAGCCATCTTTGGGTGCATTACTGATGGTTGCTTTATTTGCATTTTTTACATTGTTTTTAATTTATTTGTAGTTGATAATGAAAGCATCATACCATGTGTGGCAAAAAAAGTCATACAGCTAATTTTTACATCATGTAATTGTGGCTTGTTTTTATTTGTCAACTTGACAGTGCGTGCATGTTTCATACTTATGATTAATGTCAAATAGACAGGTTTATAGGTTATAAAACAACCATTTGCAAAGTTTGCAAAGCTAACAATATTTTCAGTATATTTAGTTGCATATGTGGTGTACGACTTTTTTTGGCACACAGAGTCCATTAAAATATATATTTATTTAAATATATTCCGACAATTCAACTTAATTTGGCTCGACTATACCATAATCCAACTCACTTAAAGCTCGGCAGCTTCAAACTGTTACGTTTAGGGAAATGTTTTCCTTAAAAGTTGGTTCACAGCTAATATATTTCGCAACTGGGGTTCCGTTGAATTATGGGTAATTTGCTATGGAATAAGAAGTAGGTAAAAGTTACTAAGAAAAGTTCAGAATTATAAAATACCCACACTTACCAAGATTCATTGAATATAACTAAGAAAATATCAACCATTGTTTGTTACCATTTTAAAATTCTTGAGTCGAGTTTTTGATAATAAATCTCAACATCTGAATATGTCAATAAACCTTGGTAGTTGGTATGTTTAAGAATTTTTTAATTCTGATTAACTCTTCTTGGTAACTTTCTATAATATCTTTATTCTAAAGCAAATGATAAAAATTCGTATTTTTTATTCGAGTAAACTGTATCATTTGAACTTAATTATTTTGTCAATGCTTTAAAATAACTACAGCCGTTTGAAATATTACCAAAACCGTATTTTAAACAGTTTCTTAAGGAAATTTTCTTAATTAACTTCTCAGGAAATCATTAAGTCCATATGAAAGTTTCTACGCAGAATAAATGTTTCTTAATTTTATTTTAATTATTTTTGTTTTACTATTATAAATGGTCCTGTTTGTGTTCTTTGTTTCCGCATTGTTTGATATATTTTTTTTGTTTTCCTTCGTTGTGTTAATATTTGAAACGGTTGTACCTAATTGCATCTGTACAACCACAAAGCCTAGAAAAATTGTATTTTTGCAGGAGAAAAACCCTACAAATGTCATTTATGCGACAGGAGATTTGTTAATTCCGGACACTTGACCACACATATGCGCACCCACACTGGGGAAAGGCCTCACACATGCAATATTTGCCCGAAAGCATTCTCAACGAGACAAGAACTGCAAAAACACATAATGGTTGTACCACTCTTTTCTTTTTTTATATTATTTGCATTCTTACTTATCTCTCAGGTTCATACAGGTGAGCGCCCGTACGAATGTGACATGTGTGGAAAGACATTTGGCAGCTCCAGTAATCTCTACACGCATCTGCGGCACCATACGGGCCAGAAAAATTTCTCTTGCGAATCTTGCGGCAAGTCCTTCTACACGAAACAGGAATTAAAGCAGCATTTGGTCGTGCATACTGGAGAGAAGAATTTTGTTTGTAAAGTTTGCAGTAAGCGGTTTTCACAGACCGCGCATTTACGGAGACATTTTAAAGTGCACAAAGATGTTTTGTAGATGCTCGTGAACTAGCAATTATCGTGGTAAATAAATATGTTGCTCAAACACTTAAGAATGGTAAGGCTAATTTGAAGTTGATGAATCAAAATAAAGATGATTTTTTTTTTACAAATATTTTCCAATTGATCTACAATCTTCATACTTTAAAATTAAATAGCAAGTATATACAGAACACCATAGATCTATTAGCATTCTTAAGAGGAATTAATTTACTGCAAAATTATGTGTTGAACATTATTAAATAGCTGGAAAGGTGATTGATTAATCAAACAACCTCTGTTCCTTTGCTGATTTCTTATTATTTCCTGGAACTGGTTTTGACGCACTTCGTCATCATCATCACAATCTACAAATAACATACAAACTACAATTGCAAAACTAAATACATAAATATAAAAATGGTATATTACGAAAATAATTGAAATCGGAATACAAAAACAAATGCAAATGCAGACAAAAGTTGAAAAGAAAAAGGTAAGAACGTTCAAAGAGAAACGAACGCACAGTATGTAGATTAGGAATTTTTTCGCCCCTGGGTGATCAAAACTATTTCGCCCCTCCCAGGTCTTCTGACCACCAATTATTTGAAGATAATTGAGAAAAAAACCTATACTTAATCTTTTATTATGTAAAAGTATATAATTAAACTAAAAACAAAATCCTGATACCTCTTTGTTTTAATAATATAAATGTGTTTATAATTTCATCTTCCCTATTAGAATTTAAAATGTCATGAGTAACGTTGAAAAGTCAGTTGTCTGATCTCATCTGAAAGCGTTTTTTTGAGATAATCTTTAAATCATCTTAATGTCAAAAAATACCTCTCTGGAGAGGCGTTGATCGATGGCCAGGCAGAAATAAATTCTCAGAGTACTACATCAATATTTGGAACCATCAAGATCAGATTTTAAACTTGTAGCAGTTTCCTGAAATTTAGGGTGACCACTTCGAATCAAAAAATATTTATATTGATGAAAATAATCGTCCAGATCATTTTTATACATGTGTTTAAGTTTCTTTGTTTTTGTTCTTAGTTAGATGATAACACATTTTTTTTTTAAAAACCCGAACAGATCCAAAATTTTGTCATGCTGCTTTTCGTTTTGTGCTCTCAAAAACGTAAAATGTATATATGTAATTGCAATAAACACATCAACTAGCATATCCCTCTTCCATCAAATTGTGTATCATTTACCCAACTAGTTTTGTTCTCTTGTAGTTTTTTTTTTGCCCTTTTGGAGTTAGTAATAATTTTAGTTAATAATTTTTTGCCATAATTCATAATCACTGAAATTATCTCTATGACTTTTCATAAATCTTAGTAACGATTGATATATTTTACTGCCAAAAGAATGTCTGTATTATTTTTTGTAGTATTACTGGTTTTATCAAAATGTATGAGAATGTTTATATGTATGGTTTCAAGAGCTAGTAAAACACTGTATTCTTAAATATTTTATCATCCACTTGTTTAAGCTTTAACGTTAGGTCGTTGTGTGGATTCATTGTTACACATTTCCAAAGGAAATTTTGTTATATTTTTTGTCTTTTCACCCCTTTTGACTTTTCATACCTGGGGATCGCCCAATTTCGACCAGTGGTTAATCCGCCCCTGACTGGTGGTGTGAAAAACTTCCAAACAAGAATCAATTTGCTTGGTAGCAACGAGGCAATGATGTACAAGATACCCGTGAAGATGGGATAATTATTTCTAGAAACAAACTCACAGGCAATCTAGATTCTTCTAGATTGACTGAGTTTGTTTCTCTATAAACAATCTTACCTTTTTGTTTTCAACTTTTGTCTTCCTTTGCATTTGTTTTTGTATTCCGATTTCAATCATTTTGTAATGTACCAGTTTTATATTTAGGTATTTCCTCCACACGTGTAATTTGTATGTAGTTTGTAGATTGGGCTGATGATGACATAGTATGTAAAAGGAAATAGGCAAGTGCAAAGAAACTGAAGTTGTTTGCTTAATCACCTTTACAGTAATATTCCAACATTGCAATATGAACACAACTCGGCATTGTTAAATAGATTATTATTATAACTTGAATGTAGATTTCCATTAGGTACCTACAATATACAGGGTGAGACATTTGAGGTACAGTGGTCAATATTTCCCTTAACAATATTTTGTACAGGGCGTGTCAGAAATAACGGGTAACCTTGAAGAAGCATATCCGCCAAGGACAGGGATCAATTTTGGTCTATTTAAAACTTTTACATAAACTTTTACTCATTGGTACATACAAAATTACCAACAAAATTGTATTGAAGGAATCGTCTAACACCTGCCGTGGTGAATAGCCGTTAGCTCATAACTGAAATACGGAAATACATTTGAGAATGTTTAACAATTTCTACAAGATACAATCACCCTGTACTGCACATCTAATTGACATTGGCATCTAGCTATGGTTTTTGTAATTATCAGACTAAATTTTTTGGACTGCAAAAGTTTAGTTTTTATGTAGTTTTTAGAAAGGTCTGCAATTTCCAAATTGTTGACAAACCGAATATCTGAATATCTCAAAAACCATTACCTTTATATAATTGGTACTATTTGCTACAGGGCATTTAAAATAAATAATATTTTTCCTTCACGCCTTAATGGTCGCATCCTGTATAAATGCAAATAATTTTGTGTTATACATAATGATGGGCCGAACAATTGTTTTTTCTATCTCTTAAGATAAATGCAGTATTGACCACTGTGACTTAAATGACTTAACCACTATAAGTAGATACTGAGTGAAAAGATGAAATATTCACTTATTTGTAACAAAAATATTGATACTACTTATTTGCCATATAGAATATGCACTCGACGAAAAAAATATTTGTGGGAATATAACTCAAAAACTATTTAACAAATTTTGTTCGGATTAACACCTGTGGAATTTTGTTGTTTGTTGGAGTTTGGTTTAGGACATTCCTTATGACATAACTTCTGAACTACAGTTGCAGGTTCAGAGAATACAACCAAACATACAAATATTAGTTAGGTTCATGGTATTAGGCACAAACAATAAAAAAAATCAATGTTGACGTTTTTGAGTGGACTTTCTACCCAGAAATAAATTATACTACCAATAAAACAGTAAAAAGCAGACCAAAATTTAATGATTATTTTTTTATATATTTAGCTTCTGCCAACATCTTTTCAAATTCGACAAATTCTATCCTCTGCCAACTTGTAAGAGTTTGTTATAAGTTATCTGCATAATGAATAAGTTAGCTTTTAGTTATTATTAAGAAAATGTTAGGATAATACTGCAAATGCAAATGTATTGATAGGTACAAGAATATTAATTGTTAGTATTTCCTTTATAACAATATCAAATCTTTCCAAGTTTAGTTAATTGCTTTAATAAATTGTGATATTTTTTTAGTAAATTGAGATGTGTGTAATAAATGATGATGTGTAAATATACTATTTTCTATAAAAACTTGTATTCACTTACTCTTTACATTAAAACACCCATAATGTTTTTGGATTAAAATATACCTGTTCACAATTGTCCTGTTGTATAGACTATGCGTCTATGAGAAAAGTTGATATATGATACAGACACTTGTTTTGCCTTGTTTAGAATGGGCCTGCTCTTGTAAAGTAAAGTAGTTTATTTTTATAACATATCTACAAGTCAAGAAAGGTCAAAATAATTGTATATATTAACATTGGCTCCATTCACTGGTTAAATATTCATCTTGGGTATTGAAAGCCATTTTAGCGAAGTAATACTTGATATTAATTTTGAAGACAGGTGCCAGCCATCCACCGCGACCACAGGGAGTATGGAGATCCTCTCTTGACCGGGTATAGTGGGTGAGTATGTTTCAAAAAAATGTATGTTGCTCCGTATATTCAATTCCTTCTCAATGCTTTTCAGATACACCAAATTCTGTAAGATGTATGCACAGACCATTGTTAATATTCTCTGGTGAATTAATATTAGCCTGCTATGTTCTCTTGGTTGTGCACCCACAATAGCTCTGACTGCCTTCTCCTGTAGGGTGAACAATCTCCAGGCGCGGGGAGAATTGCCAAAGATCATGAGGGCATAGGTCAAATTACTGTGGAAGAGGGCAAAATATACTGTTCTTGTCGTGATTTCATCAGTTACTCGTCTGACTCGTTTAATGGCATAGATTGCTGTAGATAACCGCAATCTGAGCACATCTATGTGTGGCAGCCAGGTCAACGTAGCATCCAAGTTGATGCCCAGAAGTTTCACTGATACAGTTTCATCCCCAGCTGTTTCTCTCCGTGACCTGAATGAGATAGTCTGGTTTTTGTCTGTTGAGTTGGAGCAAGTTGGATGTGAACCTTAGATGTTAACCATTCCATCGCACATTACCAACCTGCGAGTTACAGGTCGAATTTTCGTACAGAAAAGTGGTATCGTCAGCAAAGTGCAGCAGATGGTACTTGTCTTGGTGGTCATTCACATACAGAATAAATAGATAGGGGCCAAAAATACTTCCCTGTGGGACTTTCCCCACGGAAGATTCACCTGTTGAGATAATTGTTTTCTGGAATGTATTGCTTAAATATGATCGGAACAGACAAAGAAGAATCATCCGAATGCCGCACCATTCTAGCTTGCTAAGTAGGATATCATCATCCACCGAATAAAAGGTTTTGCTACGATCGCAGAGCATAGCATGGATCCCAGCTTTATTATCGAGGTTGCCAAGTATTGATTTGGTAATTCGGACCATTGCGTGACTGTGGTTGTATTGTCAATTTCTGCTGCTGCTGCCAGACTCCTTCCTAGAGTCTGGGTGCAGTCGAGAAACATACAGGAATGCCTTGCTACCTTAAGGGTTGTTTGTTCCTCGACGATGTTCTTATATATTATACTCATTTTGTTAGAACATCGTCTATTTTTACTTGTGTGTAGTCTTCTGTTGCCACTGGCTCTTCTCGACGTACCTTTGCAGCCTTTGATTGCATTTCTCTTCTTTAAATTGATAGCTTGTGAGTAGGTTTTGATGGTTGTTTCTTTCTTTGAGTTTGCAGGCTGGGCAATATGATTTTATAGCTGAGGATAGCAGATAGAGAGACCACCATCACACGGAACATACCCAAAAAGGTCCATTCAAAGTTGGACGCGGCTCGGACCTATTGTAGTTTATTAGGATCTGTTTAAAAGCAGAATGGTCGGTGGTACGGCTAGGCAAAGAAATCGATTGATCGATCTAATCGATCATTTGATCTTATTTGAAAGATCGATCTGATCGATTCGTTCGAAAAGATCGATCTGATCAATCTTTTGATGATACATACATGGCCGGACACGTATCGACGCATATGGAAGAACTAAAAGATCGATCGATCATAATCGACCTAATCAATCGCTGCCATTATCTGTCCTTGACTTTTTTAATGTAGGACAATGACATTTCTACGGGGTGTGATTATTATCTAGATTAGATCGAGCATCGTAAAACAATAATTACTTTCTGGGTTAAACCTTTTATCGTAATAGTAATGGTTAATTTGGTTTGCACAAGAGCATTTCCAATTTTTGTTTTTCTTATTTGTAAACTGATTTATTGTAGAAACAAACGTGTCCCATTTAAGAATATCAGATTTTAAGCTTGAGGGGTACTTTTACACAATTCTACCAATTGGTAGAGTATTAGATTTTGATTAGCAGATACTACAATGTTTTTTTTTTTTTTAATAGGCTTATTGGACAAGAATCCATATAATTGGTTTTTGGCATTAACAACTCGGGAGAGTCGCTTTAAGAAAGTTACAGTAAATTTTAGCATTGCTTAAGTTGGATAATATATATACAGTCCAACCACTCAGAACTCGTTCGGAGAAATGTAAACATTAGGATGCGCAGTGGACAGGGGATAGTGTTGGTGGAGGGGATCATTCGTGTGTTGATCCCGAGCGTACAGTGCCTCTCGCTTCCGCTGAATGGCGTCCTTGTTCTCGTTCTGCGCACTCATCGAGTCAACTTTAAGTTGGTGGACCTGTAATTTCTCTTAAAAAAGACACCAAATACAACACCATTAAAAAAATACAGCGAAATGACTAGACTGAGCAGACTTACGCTATGCGGAGCATCAACAATGATAATCATTGGCTACTTACGTACGCAACATCATATGGGAGTACCTTTACAATATGAGATTGGAAGCAGTATGTACTTCAAAATTATTTTCTTATTTCTTTCATCTGATCAACCTTAATTTTATTTTAAATGAAGGTAGTTGAAAAAAAAAACAGTACTTAGTCTTTTATCCAAACTATAAGTAACTAAATATACGTCTATTTATAATGTCATCTCCCATATTTTCAAAATCATTGAAATTATCACTAAGACTTTTTATATATCCTAGCAACGATTCATATAATTTTACAACCAAAAGAACGTCTGTGTTCTTGTTTTGTAGCGTTTTACTGTTTGTATCAAAATGTATGAGAATGTGAAAATTAGTAAAACACCAGTTTCTAAAGATTTCATCAGTTTTATCATGCAACTTGTTAAAAACTTTGACATTTAGTGGTTGTGACAATTCATTGTTACTCTATTTCAAAGTGGATTTAATTATAATTTCTTTTTTGTTTTTGCCTCTGGCGGTTAATACGCCCTTGCACAGAATGGTATGTGGTAGACGGCAAGCAGCTGTTGCGACCGAGTTGACAAAAACACATTTGTGCAAGCCTGCACTTGCACTTCTTCATATTTACAATAAGTGAGAGGAAGTGGGAATATAATATGCTTTTCTTTTTAAACCTTAAAGATGCACATACTCAAATAAATAAACAAAAGACTAAATAAGACATATTTATTACAGATCATTTAGTTACATATTTTCATATAATTTCATATTTATTCATTTATTTATATATTTATAGATGGGAGATTCATTTCACAGGCAGTTTGTTTAGTGAAAAACAACTTGCGATGAATCCCATATGTTCACATATACAATATTGGCAAAACAATAAACAGAACAAAAGAATACTGCTTAGATCAGCTCACAACAATTAGTTTCACTCACACTTGCATCCTTATATATATATATATATATATATATATATATATATATATATATATATATATATATATATATATATATATATATATATATATATATATATATATATTTATATATATATATATATAGTCTGTACCTACAGAGAATTGCTTTTTACCGCACTTGTGCATGTACCCGTATCCATGGCGAGACTTATCATCGCACAGAACGGGAATTGACAGAGTGTTGTATATCATCGATGTATTTGATGGAGTACTCGCAACGTGATAATAATTCTCATTTTTTTTTGTTTGCATAAAGATCAATGGAAACGCAACTTAGTGAAACCACATATTACACCATAATTATACGTATTCAAATACTGAATAACATTATTTACACAACTAATACTGGGCTTCCTGTGTAATGCTCACCGAGGGCAGCGGACACCGAGTTTGCAAAGTCATTTGGCCCTCATTGTTCGGTCCGCCACGCCGGAAACCGGATACATCAAAGGTTGTGCGCTGTCGACACACAAAAATGGCTCTGAATGAATCGATGAAGGGTAAATTAAAATATACCGACAATACACACCCTGCCAAACTTACAGATATAAATATGTATAATTTATTAACAAATATAACATTCAGTAAACTCTTGACTTACAAAATGGTGTACCTCACAACCAATGCCTGATGAGAGTGCAAATCCACCATTTCATAGTTTAGACTAGCGGCACATACATATTTTTTTATATTTATAATTAGTTTCTACGGAACTAATAAAAGCATGAATTTATTCAGTGATGATCGTTACTAATTTTTAACGGAGAACACCATCAACCCCACTTTTGACTTCAAGTCTAATTTTTATGGTTCTATGAAGAATATTCCAAACTTTTCATTCAATGATTTCAATGATCTGTTACAATTATTCCCAAATTTGATAGACATGGCTTCTTGGGGTGATTATTAGACAATTTAACCCTACTTATATGCAATTGCTTTTCGTCATCATACTGCTTCTAAGCTTATCTTTGAAAAATTATTTTTATCTAAATAATACATTTATTACATACTAGTGATCTTGATGACAGTTTTATGCATTTTATGACAGATGTTTTATAATTATAAAACTGTCATAATAGGTTCGTTCGAGCAGCAGTCAAAACCAGTCAAAACAATTGGGGATTCTTGTACGCATACGCAATGCAGGCTTTTGCAGGGCAAAACCCCCATTTGGCATGCACAGGAGAAAGAATAAGTGCTTTATGCACTCATTTTGGTGCTGCTCGAACAAACCTAATAAAACACTCAACTGTCATCCATGTAAGTTTATGAATATCATTGATAAGAAATGTGTCTTATGAGTCACAGAAAAACGTTGTCAAATAAATACTAACAAAATAGGATAAGAATGCTATTCTCGTGCTATTTTGTTCATATTTTTTACAATAAACTAGAAAGTTAAAACACATCTTTTGCGATGAGTGGGGGTCTTGGCATTGTAGGATTAACAAATAAATGAAAAGCAATTGAACGTAGATAAGCTGAGATGAACTGTCTTGAATTTTTCCTAGAGTTTGTGGTTAAACAATGTCCATCGAAACCGTCGCACCTATATAACACAACGTAAACAAAACTGAGAAATATTGGCTAACGTTTGATAATATATAAAAATATAAATGTTATTAAAATAAAAAAATAGCTGCTAGTAATAAATTACCTGTCGGATGTTTTGTGGTTGTCGTAGTACGGGGTCAAAATGTTTTGATGGGTGTTCTCAAATCTTTTCCATTTTCAATATATCTGTTTGAAATGATCACACGCAAAAATTCACACCCTCTCTTTTTGTGCTAGAAGGGGGATTGTAAAATAATAGTCTCCATCGCTTCACACTACTTATAGTTTATGTCTATAGATTGGGATTAGTAATATAAAGAAGAAAATGCTTTTTAAACACCTAAAAGTGTACGCTATTACATCATTTTTTATTTTTTACTTTTTTGGGCTAGTGAAGCGCGCAAATGAATTTTTCTCTCTAAAAGTTTTGCATACTTATTTGACACGAATCAAGTAAAAACTAGGAGGAGAACACTAAAAGAAGTCGTAAGTCTAACCATATTTAGAATGTTAATTACAAGCCGTTTGCAGGTTTAAACTGCAAACATCGTATGCGGACCGATGATAATTTCCATTGGAAAAGAATAAACGAAATCGCAGTTCACTAATGGTTCCTTTATTACAACACACAGTAACTCTAAAAAGGCAGAGAAACATTATGACTTACATCACAATTATGTATACTTGTTTTACCATTTTTTGTAAATTTTCTTTATCTCATCAGCTAGGAAGATTAGTTTTCTACGGTTGTATGGAAACGATCTATGTTATTGCTACGGAAATAGACTTTTTTAATTCCAATTGAAAAGAATATTTTGCATAGTGGGCCGTAGATACCAAATACAGATTACCTTCGATTTGTTTTTAATCGAGACTATATGTATTCTATTTTTTTTATTCTACTTATAATGAAAACTTATCAAAAGAGTGGAATGTGATAGAAGACAATTTTTTTAGAGGACGAAATGGTTATATCAATGTCAAGACTATTCCACTTTTTTGACAACAATTCAAGGTCTTGCAATGGCTACTAAAATATTGTTTAACAATTCAAAAGTGTACCCACAGAGCAGTACCATGGCTTGTGCCGATGGTTTTCTTAGTTTTCCATTGCGATTTCAAGAAACATATATGTACAGATAAAACGTATATTTGTGCTCAGCGTAAATCCAATCATGTATTGCACTCTACACTCAACAAAAAATAAATACACATTAGTAAATATAAATAACAAAAAAATTTACAAGCATTTTTCTTTTATGAATATACATTTATAGATAAAATATAACATAATAGAACTTTATAAGGAATCGCAACATAACTTCATATTATTTTGATAAATTCTAGATAACACCTAATCACATAGTTTTCTTTTTAGATGGATTGCACATAAAGTTACTATTATAAACGAAAGCGTTATTTACAATACCCGCAGTTCTCTGCTCGATATAGAATATTTAATATTGAAAAGAAAAATATTACACACGCAGTTCAAAACACAACCTGCCTTGATAGCACGGAAAAAATAAAATCGGGGTAAAATAACTTTTTGTTCATTTTATATGATTTAAGCGATATTTATAGGAGCCTAACGAATTAATTCAGTAGTAAGATGAAATCAATAGCTTGTTAAATAAACTATTCAACAATAACAAAAATAAAAATTGAAAATATTAAACAACAATCTGTATTAGTATTAAAAATTCATTTTTTTAATTTCCATCTGGATAAATTACGAATGACTGAAAACTGCAACAAAACTACATTCACCCTAAGAGTTTAGATGATGACGCTGCAAACAATGGCTTGGTATCACACAAGTAAAAAATAGGCAAAAAAATCAAATGTGTTTATGAATTTATCTGGAGTATGTGAATGACTGCAAGCGTGCGAGTATAGTTGCGTACAACAGTAACAACCAGTTGAATGAAATTTCTCAAAAACTTCAGATACTCTATTTAAGAAAAAATAAATAAACAAGAGAAATAAACATTTAAATAAAACATAGGGATAGAAAACTCAATAAAAATAAAATAAATGACCACAATACATCAACCAAAACTGATGATTACTGCCAAATTATGAGACTACTGCCAAATTATGCACAGTTGTGGTAAATTTTGTGGCACCATCATAAACCTCCTGTTAAAAATACGCAATGATGAACCTGAGGTTTCCTTTTTTATAGGAGATCCTTTACGACCCAAATCTAAAATAATTTTTAATTGTCAAGATTATAATAAATATTAAATTGATCTCTGTGTATTCCAAGATTTCCGTGGGAAAACTGTTATTTCTTCCGAAACGACCACTTATATTTATTCCGTACTCAAGCCACGTTGTGTTTCTAAGACAACTAAAATGTGCAGTGAAAATTTCTCAGTTTGTTAAAATCGAAAAAATATATATCACAGTCATTTTGACAGTTCCCTATTGAAAATCTATCGTCTTGAAGTTGTTTGATTTTAGAGGTCGGTCCTGGACCACCCCGAGGAAAGCATCCCCGTAGTTTGTGTGATAATACAACATTGTTTTCTTCACGGATGTGTTTAAAATAACAATAAAACTTAAGATTAATAATAATAATAACAATAAAATTGATACGTAAAAGTGTGTAGATACGTAAAAGGTTAACAGTCGCCGCTCTAAAACATTGAGTACACATTTTAGTTGTCCTGGTATGATAAAATTAAATGCAGTTTACCTCCGACCAGCCGGTTCAGGGATCATCAAGTATGTTCGTGATTTTAAGTATACGCAATGTCAAACTTAGCCTTAACGATTACAAAATTTCTCGTAGCAAAAATTGCTTGCGTTGTTTGATTTGGTCCTATAGTTATCCGTTTATTACTTTATTATGTTTCTTATGTAAGGCTGCAAAGTAAAAACCCGTCTCGAGAACACAAATGATGACCTTCAACAGTTGTAGTTGCAGTTGTTGTTGTTGTTGTGGTTGTGGTAGTAGTGTTGGCTCCAGCGTGTGGCCGCCTCCCAAGACAGAAATGAAACTTTGGAACGTATTTGTTAGTAAAAAAGCGTTGGAGACAGAAGCTGCTAAGACGAGAGGTGGGCGGTTATAACAGTTCGAATTGGCGTAGATGCATGCGCTGTATGATGTCACGGCAGTCGTTGAACACTCTTTTTATGTTCTCTGTGTCGACGGCACAGGTGAAATGCGGGTAGCAGTAGTGCTTGCCGTCCCCAGATGCTGTACTAATACGCTGAAACATAACAACAATCAATCATATGCTTACACTTTCTTACTGATTTTATTCATCAGATTGTCTGTACATAATAGTATTATAATAACAATAGTAAACTTATGGTTTTTTGTTTTAGATCGGTCTTACAAAGTACTTAATTTATGATGTTTATTGATTTTCTTTATACTGATATATTTATTCAGTACAAGTTATATGCGCAATGTATAAATTACTTGTGCATTAAAAAGAATAAATATGTCAATAAATTTATATGAATGTACACCACTCCTTTATATATTTTTTACGTAAATAAATAAATGTGCAATACAATCGTTACCTCCTAAAGTTGTGTACCTTTCCTACTGCGCTGGCAAGCAGGTTTAGATGAGACCCCTCTCTTTAAAACAGAGTGTACGCTCATGGAAAGAATAACTGACTTTTATGGCCGCTCTCGGGTCATAAGTCAAAAATAATTGAATTGTTACTTAACAGAATATGTAGGGTGAGCCATTTGAATTAATTAATAAAGATGAATTAATAATCATTGACAGAACGTGCTAGCATTAACATACCAATCGTCAAAATCAGATCAGCGTTAATTTTTATACCATTGAAAGTATGGGCCTTCATTTACATACGAATCGTCAAAATCAGATCAGCGTTAATTTTGATGCATAGTAGATCTAGTGCTCAATATTTATTATTTTAATGCACAAGATATTCATTTTGGGGCACAATATGAATAAAATATTACTCATTATAACAGTTTTGATGTTAGTTTTATATTTATTCAATGCTCATTAGGTATTATTTTAATGCACAAGTTATCCAGTCTAGGGCACAATATGTATTTTTGTATGTAACATTCATATTTATATAATGCACAATATTTATTGTTTTAATGCTCGAGTATTTATTTTGATGTACATATCTATTTCAATAATGCATCGCACCGATATTAATTTAGTATCAACTCTGAATTGCTTTGTAAACCTTTAGTAACCCATTCCATTGCATCCTATTTTTTCAAATTATTTTTTAAGTGGCACTTTTCAAAAGAAGAACAACCTGGCCAAAAATGAGCCAAAAATATTCACGTCTAACTTAAGAGCAGACTACACGCAAGATATCCTTCAAGATGACTGAACACTCAAGGAACGATTTTTTGGATTGACATAATTTATTAATATAGTGTGAAATAAACTATGCACAACAATAATAAAAATAAAAAAATCTTACATGGTCAAAAACATAATTACTTTCTTTTTAGCGGGTCAATTTTGTATTTTGGAGAATTAAAACTGTTAAAAATTTTCTGATATTTATACCTAAACGTTTACTGATTTATTGTAGTTACAAAAATAAATGTGTAATTAGTAAAAATTTAAGTAATGAAATTGTGATTTTGGTCTTATAGTGAGTGCACAAACTATGTATATGTTTGCGGCAATCTGGATAAATTCACATTCTATGGAATGCCTAGGCATGCTTATGTAATGCCTATCACTCATAGGCATAGTGTATAAGGAATTTAGATTTATATGCCATTCAAGCACAACAAATGTCATAAGTTTAAGTGGTAATTATCAGCCAAACATGCTGCTAAATTTATTATCACAGATTATTAAATTATTTATCAAACAATAAATTGATTAAACCAGTTCTCTGTCCACCAAAACGGAGGATACCATACATGAGTCTAAACCTAAACCTAAACCTGAGTCTAAACACCAAACGCAGCAAGGACACTGCAAAGCAAGCGGAATGCTCAAGTCTAACAAAGACTGGACCAAAACAAAAAAGGCGAGAGAGTAAGATGTCAAAAAGATAGATTGTTCAAATAAATCTCCACCTTCCAAAAGCAGTCTCAAGCAGGGTTTATCAAAAAACACTTTGACATAGGGCTTATACAAGAGCCCAGGGTTAGGAAAGAAGATATGAGCCCAACTACTGTAAGTTATTGTAGGTACCTGTATAGTACCAATCACAAAAATGTGAGAGCAGCGCTACTGTTCAGATCTGATTATATTTTTATCTATTACAGAGTTTACAATCAGAGATCTGGCTACGGCAATCGTTCATGTGCCGTCAGAGAACGGCAAGAGGCGTATTGCCATGGCAAATTCTAGGACTAGCAACAAGCACTAAAAAATACAATAAGGAAATCAGAAAATACAAAAGGACAACCCGGACACTTTCTGCAGAGGAATACAATAGGTGCTACCAGCCCAACGCCTCCAGAAAGGTCTCTCAAAAGATCACTCGTACGACATTGAATTATTGTAAATCCCCAAGAAGAATACATTAAACTTTACATGAAAGTCTATGACTCCTACTAGAAACTCACTTCCTAGGGTCACAAGAATTATGGAGAGTAAACCCTACCACTGACATTTTAGAGGCAATCAGACTCCCCACTAGAAAAGGTAAATGGTTTGCAAAGAAAATTTTCAATCCGGAATAAATTACATGTGCCATAAACGGCTTTAAACTGTTTAAAGTCGCAGGACCAGATGGCTACAACGTAATGCACCCACAATGAACGGAACCATCATAAACTTATCTAACGGGTTAAGTATCTTAGTATAACCCTACTTGATTATAGAATCAATTGGAAAACATACGTTGAGAACGTTGTTACCAAGATCACTGCCGCAGCTATGGAGGCTTTCTTACTTAACCTCACACCACCTAACCTGAAAAATTCAATAATTGCCTGAAATGTAAAAAATGACTGCTGTTACGTGTAGTCATCTCATCGCAGACTCCATAAGCTTCAAGCCCAGATGTGAATCATGGAGTACCCGCGGACCCCGACAGAAAAACATTGTATTTGAATATTTCGTTTTGTGGTTGTAATGTTTTCAGAACGGAGCCTTAACAGCAACTGAATATCCTCGGCACAATTTGTACGGATGTCCTAGACACGCCCATGGACACATTGCCCACTGCATACGACTTCAACACCCCCAACTGAAGTTATTATCTTCGATCTCAAAGAAGTTGGGACAAAAGTAATGCAGTTCACAGATTATTCATCAATATGGTACACTGATGGATTACAAACAGATGACAAAGTTGGTATAGGTTTGACTGGACCAAGGTATACCCTATTCACACACACATTCGATGTGACTGCATAGCGTTACTCCACACTAGACATACTACCTGGATGTAGGCACACTAGAACCTATTAAACTGGTGCAACTGCCTCCTCAAAGCATCATAGACTTCATAAAAAGACTAGGCATCGTAGGACTCTAATTGCATAGAGGGAAATTACAAACAATCAAACCGGGTTGACCTAATTTGAAAGGCGGGAAAGCCAAGCAAACCACACAGCGACTTAACGTAACATAACATACGTTACCCTCATTTCTCCGAGTTACTCCGGGGTGAAATTTTGGATTTTCTTTAGGACCCCAAAAACGAATGTAATTTGCAAGTATAAACTTTTCCGACTTTTTGTAAGCTCCAGCCGCTATTTTGTCTCTATTGACTGCCGTAACTCATAAACTATCAATTTTCCAAAAAAATACTTAAAACCCAGTTAATCACGTCTGAAAATGAGCTGTAAAACCCTGGAGTTTTTTCGTTAAAAACTGTCAACATTTTCAGTGTAACTTCATGGATCAATAAGATGATGGGCAATAACAAAAACAAATGATAGAAATGAAGTTTTACTACTACCTATCTTTTCCTTCTTTTAGATATATAGTTCAAATAACACTCGCATTACAAAAATAGATTTTTGTTTATTTAGTACAATTTCAGCCTAAATGTGATAACTATTCTTCTACTTCTGTGGAAGACTCGCAGACTGCAGATGCTTTAGCAAAACAAGAAAAATATCGTAACAAAATTTTGTTTTGTAGTTGCGATGTTTTCAGAGAGGAGTCATAAGTGATTCGAAACTTTCAGAAGTTTTATGATCTACAATTGTATTTTGCCAGATTTTATGAACAATTTCTATTGGATATTATTCAATTTTGGCATTTAAGTTTGCTTTTTTAGGGTGGACGCACGCACACATATCAGTCATGTTGGACAAAACACGTTTTCACGACTGCTGTCTACGTTTTGACAGAAGTCTAAACGTTTAGTAATGTGATAACGGTACACTGAACTAGTGAGTGGGAGCAGTGGCGTACCTAGAGTGATGGCAAACACCGATTTGCGTCCCTCTCTGACGATAGATTGCTTGGGTTTTATTTCTAAAAAGTACTTCAAAATTGAGTAAAAAACCAAACAAATTAAACCTATTAACACTTCATTACAAATTTATTTATAATTTTTACTTTAGCTGACGCAAAATTATCAAAGTCTATTTCTTCGGTCATTTTTCATTCTATGCAAGATTACATAATCGACTTTGGCCCATCGATGCTCTCAAATATGAGCAAGTATCATTCTAATTTTCTTTCGCAACTGGCAACAGAAACTGCGTTCGTCAGCAAAATGACGGCTTGCACGGTTTGTTAACAGCATTCTTAAATCCAAAATTTCTTTCATATAATTCTTGCCATCCACATTACAACTGTAGGTTTCTCCAAATGTTACGCAAAGTTCCCTAAAGTAGCTCATTTCGGCTTTAAACCAACCCTCCCATATCAAAAACAAATCCAAATTTTTCATCTGCTTCTTGTAAATGAACACTTCTAGTTTTTAATTCATTGCAAAGGCGGTCGACAGTCCCCTTTCAAATTGAATGTCAAGCTCATTGCATATTTGAATTGCTTCTTTCAGTGAGCCACTAACTAACACTTTCTTTCATCATGACCTTTTAAATCCAAAGCTGCATTATGTACGTTCATTTTAGGATTCTGCAACCTCTTTTAAGTGCGGTCAATACGAATGTCTTGTGTCCAGGCAAAACAGCATTATCATATAATAATAGCACTGTGGCCTGCAATCTTGTAAATTCATGTTGTCTTTCTCTAACCGCTTCAATATTTTTATAACCAAACTTGCAACGACTTTATCGCTTGTTTGTATAAAACCGAGAAATGATTCTCCAATCTGAACTGCGCAAATCTTATATGGTAGTTTATGACAGAGTCAAAATTAGAACCAAGAAACAAACCAACAATTTCCTGTATTAAAAACTGACTAAAGGACTCTCTGTGGCCTCACAAAGACAGGTCTTTTCAAGAAATCACACCACGTCTGACTTTCTCTTTGATTTTTTTAGTACAAAATCACGCCTAGATAGACAGAAAGAGGCCTAGAGAACATGGACAAACAAACGAAATACGAATGCGTGCGTTATTCCTTGGACGTTTGGATTTTTCTTTTCCATACAGTCCTTTAATAGACATATTTTTATCTATACTTTTTTTTTTATTTTCGGTTTCATATTTCTACGTTAGGCGCTTTTTCGCGCCTCCTTTGGTTGGCGCCCATGGCACATGCCATGCCTGCCATACCCTAGTTACGCCTCTGAGTGGGAGAGAGAAGTAAAATGTTTTGATTTGTCTAAACGTGTTTTGTTCCAACATGACTGATATGTGTGGTTCCACTCTTATATAACAATACAAATGTACTGTCTTTATGTTGCTCTAGTTTTAACGTTTTCTATTGCAAAAATAAATAATCAACCCTAATGCTCAACACGGTATTCATATTCCAGATGTGACCATAAACTCTTTAAAACGAATCAAACAATAAAAAAAGATAAGCGGCATATCGTGCTTAACGAGGTGACACCTGATTACAAGAACAAAACTTGTCTTGAAGATGAGAATTATGTTTCTGTTTGTCTACAAACCTTTAGAGTTTACTTTTGGTACACCAAAAGGGCGCACCAGTGCACAATTGTGTGTTTTATTGGTTGCACTCACAGTGTTTAGTGTTCTGTTGGAAAATCAGTGCAACAGAATCTGTACTCGGTGCACATTCTTCTCCAAGAGCTCTAGCACCTCGTGTTGGCCATTGTAATATGGCTCCAATGCGTGTTCTATTGGGATTGCACTCGCTTGCCCTACACTCGTAAGAAATTGCACCACTGCGCTCGAACTGGTGCCCGGGTTTTACCAAAAGAAAAAGCTATTAGATTATACAAACTTCAATATCGTGTGTCCAGCACTTGACAGTTGTAGATTGCCATTTATTTTAATTTAATTTTGCAGTCGGTACCTAATTCTATTAAACAGAATTTCATCATGTTACATACGATATTTCAGTACTTTTTAAAAATGTCTGTGCATCCCTTTTGAAGGTATTTTTTTAAATAAAACGGTCAGAAGTCAAAAACGTGGTAGATTTTCCTATCTAGAACATGACACAATGATGCTTTGTAGGTCCTGTTGCATTATTTTTTGTTGTGGATAAAAATTCAGTAAACCTACCAGAAATTCGTCACGTATAAAATACTTCGCTCTGATGACTTCAGGGGGCTCCCCGTTATCATTCTGCGCGTCCACGGGCGTCTTGTAATTCTCAAACTCGGCAAAGTACTCTTCTAATCTACTTTTCCCTGCAAACGCACAAGAAAGAGCTACCATCAACTTTAAACCGCCAGGCAAATTGAGTTTTCTTTCTTACCTGCCATGATTTTTTCCGCTAGCAAATCCTGCTTGTTAAGAAAAAGGATAATTGAGACTGTACGGAGCCACCTATTGTTCCATATGGACTTGAAGAGGTCCAGACTCTCCCGCAGCCGGTTCTGAGTCGGATCTTCACGCAGTACCATATTGTACGAACTGCACGCGGTCACGAAGATGATCGCCGTTACGTCATTGAAGCACTGGATCCACTTACGTCGCTCGTCTCTCTGTCCACCCACATCGAACATGCTGAAAGAACAGAGATATGTAATAAAAACAAATAATTTTATAGCACGACATCTTTTACAAACAAAAAAACTGTGTTTGTAACCCACGATACACATTTTCATATTTCTACTATACCGTTGGTAGCCTATATAGCATTTTTACTTTATCATACGTAGTAGAATAGAATAGAATAGAATACATTTATTTTCACAAAATACATAAATTACAGAAAAATAACAAAGTATCGCAAAATAAGTCAAAAGATATAGTTGTATTATAGCATCAATCAAAGAAATATAATTGCATTATACCATCAATTTCAACAGTTCATTCTGCTGGTTCTTCATTAGGTCCTCGAATTCAGTGATATCACTGACACTGTCCGATGAGCAAGTCTTTTAGGTCTTTTTTGAAGGCTCTTATGGGTTTCTCTAACCAATGTCGAGGAAGCATGTTTAGAAGGTGGTGGTGTGCATGTTTGGCTGATGTCGTTTTTGTTCTATGACAAGGTATTGCTATTTGCTCCGCATTTCTGAGTTGCCACTGTGTAGCATCGCTTCTTCGCGTCAGTGATGGGAGTTCTTCTCGGGCCTTGCAGAGTTGCTGGTGGAGGTAGGTTCCAGTGAGGGTGAGAACTCGAAATTTTTTTAACAGAGGCTTGCAGTGAGTTGTCTGGTCTGCTTGCTCAATTGCTCTTACCGCTCTCTTTTGTAACGTAAATATGGATGATACATGACTTGACGCACCCCACAGTCGTAGACCACAGCTCATCCTGCTATGAAATAGGGCATGGTAGGCAGTGAGAGCTGCGCCACTCCCCACTATTTGTCTGACTCGTTGTATGGCCTAGATGGCTGTTGATAATTTTTTTCCTATAGCGTCAATGTGCCCTTTCGAGGTGAGTCTTGTGTCCAGCGTGATTCCCAGTAACTTCACTGACGTCACTGCACAGTCACCGATTCTACTGGTGGTAATTTTAATCTCTTCGGTCTTGTTGTCATTTTGTTGAAGGGCATTTTCTTTGAACCATGCGGAGGCCTCTTCCATCGTAAGCCGAGAGTCCGTCTCCAGCTGATTTGGGTCTGTGCCACCAGTAAGTAGAGTGGTGTCGTCTGCGAACAGTATACACTCTCCGCTGATGTTCTCAGGTAAGTCGTTCACGAAGATGCAGAAGAGGATAGGTCCAATTAGTGAACCCTGGGCCACGCCTTGAGTCACTGGTAGAAAGGGACTCGCCTCTCCCTTCATGAACACCGCCTGACTTCTGTCTGTTAAGTACGATCTGACGAGTTTAAGCGCCACACCTCTAAGGCCGTACCTCTCCAGTTTGTCCAAGAGAACATCATGAACGATTGTGTCGAATGCCTTCGAGAGGTCGCAGAGTATTGCCATTGCTTCTCCTCCTTCCTCTATTGCAGACCATACGAAGTCTAGGAGTCCTCTTACTGCATCTGTTGTTGATTTTTGTTTTCTAAACCCATACTGCTTTTCTGTCAACAGATTGTACTTGTTCAGATAAGTTGTTAGTCTGCTAACTAGGGCTGATTCTAGAACATTGGAGAGCACTGGGAGTATCGCTATTGGTCTATAGTTCGTACAGTTGTTTGGATCACCTTTTTTGTAGACTGGGGTGACTTTTGCGATTTTCATGAGGCGTGGCACTGTGCCCTCTTCAAAGCAGGAATTTATGATGTCAGCCAAAGGCACGCTGATGATGTTGGATCCACACTTAATTATGTTGGTGCTTAGGAAATGGATGTCATTTGAGGTTTTGGGTTTAAGGTGATGTATGATCTCTTCGATTTCTTTAGGTGTTACTGGGCTTAGGAAAATTACTGGCTTTGGGGTGTTATTTTGCCAGCAGCTGATGCTCGAACGTAGGTGGGGGTGTTTCCAATGGCAGCAAAGAAGCTGTTTAGCTCAGTCTTAGATGGCTGCTTTGCATTAACCTGCCTTTTTCCCGATGTTTCTTTGTTAATAACTTCCATACTTCTGCCGGCCTGTTGGTGGATTCGTTTATTCTGCTGAGATAGGTTTTTCTTTTCTGATTTCTTGCAAATTCAATATAGAAAGCTTTATAGTTTTTAAGTATCTGTTTGAGCTCTTCGCCTCCTAGATAATTATAGGATTCTTGTATAAGATTCAGCGTTTCTTTGTCTCTCGCTCTGGTATCATAATTATGGATATTCTCTTTGGTATGTCTCTTCCGCTTGACTTCTAGTACGTTCTGACAAACTTACCAGCCAGAGTTAGAATCTGCTGGCCCGTAAATAATGGTTTGCAATGGGCCAGAGAACTTGCATCTTCGAGGAATCTTAGTGCTCTCCTTTTTGTAGCGTGAAGATCTTCTGTGCGTTGTGGCGAGCCTCCCCAGGCGACCCGCCTTTACACCCCCATAACTCTTTACTTAACAAACTGCATAAATCGCTGTTGACAGTTTACTTGATAGGTGATCATGGGCTTGCCAGTCTTGAGTCCATCCACAACCCGAGAAATTGACCCACAGTCTCCCTCTATGGTTTCCCTTCTTGTCAAAAAGAAGTGGATCTTGGCTGTCTTGCCTGTCCACACTCAGAGCAAACTGGTTGGCAGCAAACCATGCATTCCATCTCTGGTGACACTACTTCGACTTCCGCTTCAACATCAACTCTGTTGGCACATCTGGTCACAAAGGTAGTGTCATCAACTTGCATAGAGTACGAGTTTACCCGTATCTACACAACCTGGCAGGTCGTTTACACACAGAATCAACAGTAGGCGGCTGATCAAGGACCCCACGGGTACACCCCTGGCTACTAACCGCAATGGACTTTTTCTGTCCCCGCAGACAACCAGTACCTTTCGATCTTTCAAGTAAGAGGCAATCAGATCCTGAGTTATACCTCTTATCCCAAGCCTCTCCAATTTGGTAGTAGGATCCTTTGAGAGACACAGTGTGTCAGGTCATACATAGCAGCCATGGCCTGATGTCCTTCCTCCAAGGCTAAGAGTATGCTGTTCAACACTTCCTGAAGGGCATTCTGTGTCACTTTCCCCTTCTGGAAACCGTACTGGGAAGTGCTGATGTGCTTTTTGCTGTCTATCTAATGGGTGACTCTCTCTGTGATAAAAGATTCTATAATTTTTGCAAACACAGGCAGCACCGGTGTTGGGTCGGTAATTGGAGGGGATACCAGGATCTTCCTTTTTTTCATAAACTGCTGTCACTTTCCCCAGATTTAATTGTTTTGGTGGGACGGCCATCATTTTGATCATTCTCACCCTCAAACTATTTACATCCAGGGAGCTTTTGTTTTTTAATCTTTCTATGTGATAGATTCTCTCGTCTGCATATGTTTGTTGGAGATATATTGAAACTGAGCTTGCATCTGTGTTGACTTGCCTGTTGCCTGAGAGCTGGTTGCGTTCGATTATAGGGATTTTATCAATGATTACTCAGATAGAAGTTTTCTTCAAAAGGGCCTAACAATGGTGTCAAACTCATTTATTGGCGCGGGCCACAAAATTCTGATCAGAACGTCGGATAGCGGAATACAAGTTGTTTGTGTCTCATATAAAAACAAATTTAAGTTTTTGAAAAAAAAGAATATTTTTTTTCTGGATTTTTCTTCTTGAACTTTTCTTGAACTTCTTCCACTTTTTATAATGCCGATAATGCATTAAAAATGAAGTCGTAGAAAAAAATATTTTTCACTACGTAGCATATGCTTTCTACAAACCAGCAACATATTATGCATTTTAGTAATATTTGATTAAATTATATATGTATATATATATATATATATATATAAAAATGTAGAATGGCAACTTTATTATGATTCTTATATCATGATGCTAATACCGTGTAAGATCAATGTCATTAGGCTAACACAAGTCCGGAGTTAACAAAAATAAATGTATAAAAAATAAATAAAAACTCAAATTAGGGATTTTGAATTTTGAACATTTGAAATAGTTCGGAATTACCTAAAAGTCTAAATACAAAATTGCATGAACATTAAAAAATAATGTTTTCTTACTGTTTTATGAAAAGTTACAAAACAGCATGACACATGACTTTCACATTTCATGTTTAAATCCAATGCTACAGTAAGCTTTTAATCTTCCTTCAAATGATATTTACAAAGATAAAGTTTAAATTATTAATATTTTATTGTAAACAATGTTTACTAATTCAGTCTCCATGTGTAATTGACACTTAAGGAAAAGTTTCTACCACACTGCTGTGGAATTAACCCGCATGTCAATAAAAAAATAATCAAAATCAGATAAGCAGTTCCAGAGAAAATCAACCTTGAAATTATGCCATTTAATTATTACTGTTGTTGGATCTCCTTTAAAAACAGAAATAATGAAGTAGATCAAAAACAAAATATTCACGATATATCAGCTACAAAATCCCATCTAGTGCCTCAACATTCAGACAAAAAACGTAACGTCATTCTTCAAAACTGAAAGTCGAATAAAAATCGTTCCTCCGTACTGCTTCAGAAGAATTATGCTACCACCCTGTGAAAGAATCATCAACATCCGATAAATGGTTGGAGAGAAAATCACTGTTCCATTTTGTCAAATTTTTCATTATCCCCTAATTCTTTTGACCAGTGTTTTTCAGAATTACCCCAAATTTGTAAATACAAAGTTCCATGAAGATTAAAAAATAATGAAATATATATATTATTTGACTATCCTGGCAAATGATACAAAATCGCTTATTAACTGGAATGTGAATGTGGAGTATTCACATTTCACATTTAACTAATAAACAATTTGCTACAGTATACTTTTAATCTCAAAATCCAATTCAAATAATACTTACTACTAATTTTGAGAAATTTTCGATTTTTAATAATTCTTTTTAGTTCTGCAAACTTTTGGCAACTATTACTAGTAAATTTTTCTGATAAAACTAGCCGTCCTGCTGCATAATAAGTTATCTTATAGTGTTCACTGTTCATACACTCCTTGCAAACTTATTAATTTACTAATTTAAGAATTTACACAAATAAGTTTCATATTTTTTTAATTTGATTTTGTTGTAATACAATCTTTAACATAAGACGTTGAGGCCGCGGGTTTGACATCACTGATCCAAGGAACTGCAGGTTTACTCTTAGCATTTTTTAACGATCTTGCAAATGAGCCGCCATTGCTGTAATTTCGTCAAAATAGTTAAATAATAAATTAAAGTAGAGGAAACTTAGTATAATTTATGTCCATGACATTTTTTAGTAAAATTTATAGTTCTGCGGCATGAGCAAATTCTATTTGGTCGAGATCGTGGTTGCATTAAAACTAGTTAGTTAGGTTTTGACAGATATTTTGATTCTATTAACAGTATTGCCAAAACATCAGCGTTTGACACAGTAAGACACTGGTCGTTAGTATGATAAAATCTGGCCACATCAGATTTTAATTGCCGAAATGTGGTTAGCTATTTGAAAATAACAAACGGTATGATATTGCTTTAGCTGTACTCAAATATATAAATTAGGTTACAAACTTTGCTTCGCAATTGGTGATGAAAAGAGAATTAATAAAAAAAGTAAAGCTTTAATTACAAAACGTCAACAATGAAGTGAACAGGGCAAAATGGGGAAAATGCATTAAAACTCCGTCTTCAACTCGGGGGTCTTCTGATTTTTGTTCAAAGCGTGTTCTGTGAAGCAGATAGTTGGAGGAAATGTTGTACACCGCCAAAAACAGAGGCGCGGATGTACGGCGCGGTGCACAGAACCAAGCAATGTTGTTCAACAAACCGGTGACTTTACCGATATTGCAGCAGTTTACTGATCAAATTTACAACAACTAGTAAACTTTTTTGTTTTAGGTCTACGGTTTAGATTATGAATACTTTTTAATACAAGCATTGGTTCTACAGGATGTCACACGAAATATGATGTACATGGGGATCTCTGAAACCGTAAGAGCTCCTATGTCAGTTAAATGGGACAAAAGTTTGGTATACTTTCAGAAGCGCTTTTGGTTTTAAAAATTTTTGCATGTGTCACTCGATATTACTGAAAAAGAAATAACCGCCAATTTAATTTTTCTTGAGTGCTATTATAATAGATCATGGAGGAAGGAAGAGTCGACATATGTGCTCGGATATCGCACCACTTCCCCCACTCTGTAACATTCGCAACATTGACGTTCCGTTATTTTACTTATTTAGCCTGTTTAAAGTGATCAAAGTGAATTTGTATGTGTTCTTTTGTCAAGTGTTGTATAAAATAATAATGGGCAGTTGCACTGTTAGCAACTGTAACAGCAGACAGCTAGGCAACATAAAAATATCGATTGGTGCAAGATTTCATCGATAAGTTATGAAACGTACAATCATTTTTTGAAATATGTTTTTAAGTAGGTATTTGTTTAAAACATTAGGTCAATTAAATTCTTAATACAGTGTTTATATAGCGTTTTTTAGAATGTTACCATTAGACACATTACAATATAATACGGGAAACATTTCTGGCCATGTTCAGAATTAATCCGGGCGGGCGGCCATACTGTCTGTGTTAGTGTTATGTTAGCCCTGCCTCCCGGTGTCATTTTCACGCTACAAAATACATCCGTATGGCGTCTCCACCTTCCTCCATGCGATAGACAGTCAAAATTTTGTATTCTTACATCAGTGTATACTTTGAAATAATTTTTGTTGTCAGAAAATATTTTGTCCGCCAGGTTTGGCTGGGCGATATTCAACATTTTTATGCCATATTGAATTTTTACAGATTTCAATAGAGTATTGAAATGTTTTACAACTGTTATATAATATAATACTTTTATGAAATTGTCACAACCAATTTCCGCCAGATCACCCGACTTAACCCTATGGATTTTTTTCAATTAGTCTTTATACAAATCAGCGTGTATCTAACAAACTATGATACAGAGCAGGACCTTCGGGGAGTAGTGGAGAGAGCTTTTAGGGATAGGTACCAAACAGAACTAATAATGGTGAAGTTTAGAACTAATAATGAACACTTTCTGTTGACGATTTTTCTTTGTTAAAAGTAATCATTTTGTTTGGGTAGTTTTTACGTATTTCTTCACAATAGAGAAAATATTACCGTTACAACGCCTAAATAAATTATTATGCTATTTTTGTAAAATTAGGCAAGTATATGAAAATATTGGTTCGTTAAGCTTCACGTATACATTTAATTTACCTTACAATTTTGTGAAAATAAACGCTTTATAATATGTACTTACATGCGGTTATAATTGTCTCGATTTTTTATTTAAATCCGTAAATATCAAATGGAGCCTCACATGGTTTATCATTATCTATTTGTTTTAAACAAAAATTAACAATTCCTGAAGAGGTATGTTCCTAATAGCTAATAGCATTCTTCACTGCCGCCTGAATCTCCTATGTATCACAGTTCATTCTATGGACGCTAAATTTGATGTGCTTTAATAAAAAAAAAACTCCATGGGGTTAAGTCGGGTGACCTGGCGGGACATCTACTGGGTGCTTAATGTATTTTGTGATAATTTCATATACGTGTTGTACATGGTTGTAAAGCATTTCCAATATTTTAGTTCAATCTGTAAAAATTCCATATGGCGTCCATAAGAAATAAAAACTTTGAATATCCCCAGCTAATGCTGACGAACAAAAAAAAAGAAAAGAAGTGTTTGTTAAAAAAATAAATTGAGAATTTTTACTTTTTCCGTGTCTATACAAAAATTGTTAAAAGGAAAAACTGCTACATTTACGCAACTTTTGTCCCATTTAACCCGACATATATTTCTGTGGTCGAGTTTAAATCAAACAAAGGAAAGTATAAATAGTCGCTATATTAAGATACCCAACATTTGTGAATGAATACGCGGATGTTGAGCCCATTTATAGAATAAATCAGAAACAGACTTCACAATCTGTAATTAGAACAAACGAAATCGCAAAGAAGAAGTTTTTCACTCTAATTTTAGAAATTATATTAAAATATCGAACGGTGCACCGTTATAGAAATATCCTCTACATAGGGTAGGGAGAGGTAAATTCGTACATGTGTCACACTTGAGTTCAATTAGACAGGAAAATTCAAATTCAGCTGGACTTTTGCATACACCTTTGCTTGGGTATTACAAATAACTTGCTAATGTCTCCATCGATATCGTGTCGATGTCATAGTAGAAAGCGGACTTAAAACCTTTTATTTTAAGTAACGAAGCGCCTTAAATAAGCAGGGAAAATGGTATAATTGTTGTCTTTATGAAGCTAAGTGGTCTTTATTAAACAAATCGATATTTTGGGGGTCTGGAAAATTTCTTTTATACTATTATGTTCAGTTTCACCAGCTCTACAACTTACACTATGGGCGGGTTTTTCAATTGCGGTTTAACGAAGTTTAAGTAATGTATCGTTAGGCTGCACATAGCGCGCATATGAACCTAACGATAGTTTAAGTTAAACTCTGCTAAACCGCCATTGAAAAACCCACCCTATGTCTCGTAAAAAGTATATAGAATTTATTTTTTGAACAGTGTTTTTAATGAAAACATTCAAAAATCCCTGGAACATTAAATTTTGTTTGTACCACACAACTGTTTGTGTGGTAACTAACTAGAGCAGTGCAATAGGTGTCATGTTCCAGCATTTTCAATGGTGTTTCTCCTGGTATACGTAATACATGGGATTGTTGCATTTCAATTTTTAATTAAAAGTTAATAGATTAAGTTTCAAAGAGTATTTCAAAAAGCGCATTTTTTTAATTTTGAAAGGGATCTTTTCTACTTAAGGAATAAATAATAAGGAATCTAATTTATACTGTTAGTTTATACGAAAATTATGAAAGTAAGCAAGTAAGTCATGTATTTCTAAAGGTTTATAAACATTCAGAATTCAGTATATCATTCAGTTTTTGCAGTCATTTCAAAAACTGTCAGTTTTTTCGAAGAAGTTCATGGTGTATAATAATCACCAAAATACTTCAGTAAGAAATTACAAACTGCCGAAATTTTTGTGTTCCTACAGCATTATTTTGTTGTTTTAAACAATATCTTAAAAGTATGCTGTAAGTAGAAAAGAAAACAATGTTGTCTTTGGCGAACTATGTTTATTATGTCTCTGGTTATCGATTTCGGGAAGCGATTCCCATCTTCTGACCAGCTGCGAGAAGAAAATACATATAAATACTCAAACTAGTACTATAAAATTACAAAACAATTAAACATATAAATATCTTACCGTCGGGCGGCGAGTTAAATTACATGTAACATGTGGAGAATCATTTAATCAATCAGTATCACAGTTTAGTCAGTCAAATTAAAATTACTATTGAAATACATTGTTTTGCATACAATTGTTTTGTGTTTTTGTAATTTTGTTTGAATTTCTGTTGTATATTTTTCAGCTCCGCTTGAATTATATATGTGAATGTGTGTATGAATATCTAAGTAAATATCTGTTTACATTTTCTTTACTCTGCTGTGATGACTGTTGCACGTTTGTTTTATTTGTTTGAATGATTTTCGCACTTTGCAACTGTTTTAAAGAATTGTTCGGTACCACTGTTGCTGGGTGAAAACATTTTGCCAGCCGCTGGCTAGTTGTAACAACTTCACACCGTTTACGCGCTTGCGCTACGTCATTCGTTTCTACTCCGTTTCCGTCCAGTCGTCCAGTGTCAAACACGTGTTTTTAGCCTGAATGTTGTATTTCAATAGTAATTTTAATTTGACTGACTAAACTGTGATACTGATTGATTAAATGATTCTCCACATGTTACATGTAATTTAACTCGCCGCCCGACGGTAAGATATTTATATGTTTAATTGTTTTGTAATTTTATAGTACTAGTTTGAGTATTTATATGTATTTTCTTCTCGCAGCTGGTCAGAAGATGGGAATCGCTTCCCGAAATCGATAACCAGAGACATAATAAACATAGTTCGCCAAAGACAACATTGTTTTCTTTTCTACTTACATTCTACAAGGCCTACTAATGGATGCATTTATTGAAAGCATTTAAAAGTATGCAATACTGCAGTTTGAAATTTCTTAATGAATTCGATGAAAACAAACGAAATTTGTTTTTCTTATAGGCCCCATATTGGATTTTTTTATTTGTATTTACTGAAAATTATTATTCTTTGAGAATCTTTGAGATAGCATGGTGCCATGGAAAATACCAATTGTAAAAAGATATGTGCTACTGCTATCTACCTATAACAAGTAGCAGTAATTTTCCAGAAATTCATTATTTGTAGATGGTTAAGTAATCGTTTTTTTGCTTTTCATCTAAGGAAATCATATGGGACCATGAAGAAAATATTATATGAAAAATAATTATCGATTAAATTGACTAAAAGAATACAAAAGGAAAACAACCAGTGGAAAACATATTGCTTAGACACAACTTTTCTCTGTGCTCTGAGACAAGGCAGTTTGTGAACAGCTCACACCTATACGCAACAATACAGCATATGACACTTCCAATACACCCGACACACATTCAGTGTAAATATCAAAATGCAAGTAACAATTCTGTAATTTGTTTTGTTTTAAATGTTATTTACATCTTCATAGCACCCTAGATTACCTTTACAATATGTATTTTATATGGCACCATGCACAATTTTCGGAGATTCTCAGAAATACTAACATTCAGTAAATTTAGCCATCAGATATATTAAACATAACGGTTGTGCCTTATGAAATTACATACTCAGAAGAAATGCTGAACCTGAGTGAGTATAAAACCAATATGGCATTAAGAGAAGCAAACGTTTTATAAAATCCAAATCCAGACGATGACTATGCCAAAACCTACCAGAATAGCTAATATTCTACAAAACTATATTCACAAAAATGTACGAACTAAACAATGGGGAAGAGAGAAAGAAGCATGAAATAGAAGAAATCGGAGGAAACGAATTGATATAAAATTTACTGAAATAATTCAATTTATTATGTATGCCTGAAGTATTTCTAATGAATCTAAATCTGGTATGGTTTTACTTTTACCAAAGCAAATAAATAATTCCTACTGCAACTATGTACTAGTTTACTTACTGGAAGTTGACTTTATCTACTTGGAAGATAGTTTCGAAAATACCGCTGGTAAGTACACGGCAGCGAAGGATATCTTGTTCGGTTGGTGTGTAATCTGGTCTCTTGATTATATGCACCTGATCGAGGAAGTACTTGGCGCAATCTATTAATTGGTACTCATTGCTCCTCTCGTACGTCGACTGAAACAAGAAAATACTTTTGTTAAGACAACAATAATTTAAACTACAAAAAAGCTACACTACAAGATTATATAATTTTGAATAAATCTAAACAGATTTGGTAGGTAACAGCTACTGAGAAAACGTAAATGTACTCTTGTTTTTGGTACAGAATTAAGAAATTTGACAAAACCATATGTTGAAAGAAGACTCATTGGTCTTGATTGCGCCAACTTAATAATATATTTTTGATAAATTATGTTGATCGTTGTTCTCGAACTTATGTTTATCATGTTTATTTTCCGGTCGATTATATTTAGTACTATGGTGCCTGGAGGTATTAAGGGGTAATGCCACTCCAGATTTTTTGAAAAATGGATATTTTTGTTGTTGCTTAAATGATGTCTTTCTTGAGATCTTAGAAATAAGGTACAATATGTTTCATATTTGAAAAAAAAGCTTAAATGCTTGTTTGATGAACATACGGCCAAGTGTCTAACCGTAGCTAACCGTACATGCAAAAAGTTTAGCGAGAGAGTTAACAGCCTAGAGACCTATACGCTCTTTTCTTATTTGGAGGAATTACATCCGTGGTGTCAAGTATAACATAAAATAATATAAAACACAAAGATTTTGTGGAAATATCTTCGGTACGTTCGTTGACGTTCGCTAACCGCACAATGTTATAGCTGTCTGATTGTTCTTGATTAGTTGGTAAAAAATAGCAGAAATAATTAGTGACATTCCCGGAGTATATCGTGATCGAAAGGAGTCGAAAGGAAGCAGTAGATTTTCAAATAGAACTAATAAGACAAGCATTTAATCGTTTGGAACTAGAGTCGCCTCTGCCTGAGAGTATCCACAGTCCACACCTGTAAAAAAGTAATGTCGGCTGAAGATCATCACAACGTTGAAGTGGATGACGTTTAATTATCATATTTTGTACTTTGTTGCTGTGTTTTCTGCTATTTCACAAGTGAAATGCTGCAGCACGAGAATTGTCCACTTGATAATTTCATTTACACTTTCAAGTGGCAAAGTAATTGTGGATATTGCAGCACGTATAGCCATGTGTTGTCAATGATGCATTATCCAGCCTTATGAAGATTATGGAATGAGCATCGGGCCAAACTGCAATAATTTCTGCGCGAAGGCTGACGCACGGCGCATCATCGGTTTTCAGAACCAGCGCTGACTGATGCTGCAAAACAGACTCGTCTGTCGTCAAAATCAAACAGAGAGAAACAAGAGGAGGAAAATATTAATTTCAAAAGATAAGTATACGGTCCAGGCATCGCCGACTGTAGTAAAATATACCAATTCTATACATCAAAGTTACACAATAGTTCAAACCGTGTTTTCTCCAAACCGCATTTTTCAAACTGGCCGGAAAGATAACTTCGACTGATTTCCGTCAATCCACTTGAAATATATACACTTGAATATATGCAGCTTCAGAACAACATTATCTACAGAAGTACATACGAATTTTACGATAAGTTTGAAACTTTTTTTGTTATAAACAATTTTTAACCTAATTTTGTACCTAAAAGTGATAATTTCTGTTCAAACGTGCGCCATTTTGTTTTAAAGCGGATTTTTTAAAATTTCCGTATGTACTTCCCGAGATAATCTTATATAGACACAATTTCTTTTTTGTTTTTATGCCTAAGTGAAAAACTGCGTGCAAAATCTTTCCGGCCGTGCAACTCTGTCCGCCGGAAGAGGTTTCCTTTGATGTCCTCTAGCGCTTCAATCTTTTATTTATTATATTATATCTTTTATTTATGTCCCTCTTATAGCAGATTTTTTCAATACGGCAGAAGTTTTAAATTGTGTCCGATTTTGAGAAAAAAAGTCGTATTTTTGCGTATTTTTGCTTTCTTGCACGGATTTTCTCGAAAACTAGACTCAATTCTCAATTTCTATTCTTTTTTGTCAGTTGTTGGCCAACGTATTGATTAAATTTCAATTTTTGCATTTTAGACCCTTAGACCAAAATTAATTCTGAATTCTTTAATTTTTCACATTATTAATTAAATGAGAATTGTCCTGATAGATGCACTTCAAAAGTTTACACATTATTCATTTATTCAGCTAATAATTGTGGTACGCAAATATGTAGTTAAAAATATAATAAACATTATATTGCAACTTTTTAAAAAGTTTGTAAGTAGTTCACATAAAACAATAACAGTAAATATTCTATATCCATGATCTAAGGCAAAGGGAACGTGTTTGGTAGACACCTGTGCATATCATCCAACATATTTCGAAATTTGCTATCTTTACTGAAACCTTGACTGTACATCGTACAATACGGATTACCGGTATATAGTGGTTTAAATAATTCGCATTGCTTTACAGGTTTCAAATGAGTTACATTTTATGCCCAGATAACGCTCGCATGAATCATGTATTATTACGGACCGACTATCTAAAAATACACAATGCAGTAATTTAGGAAAACATTTCCATTGAAATAGGAACGGGAACATACAGAGAAAATATAAATTTGCATTAATATTCTAGACGCTTACCGAAACGACTTACGAGCTATATATATATTTTATCAAATATTTAATTCAGGACTATACACGACGCGACGCGGTTGTGTGAATGCGCCTTCAATTTTATTGCTTGGCACACATTCCTGTCATGCACGATATAGAATGAATATTGTCTTTATGTATATTTTATATTATTATCCAAAAGCTGACGGGACTAAAACATTTTAGACAGCAATTGTTTAGTTATTCGTCCTAGGCAAATTAAAACATATATTATATCACCGACAATAACGTAACAAAATAGTTTTAACAAAAATCATGGAGCTGCCAATGATGTCTTTATTTCACTATTGTATTAGTTATTTTTACACATACATACAAAACATTGTCGTTTTGAAGATTTGCCAAATTCATTTTAAAGTCGTCTAGCACAATAAAAATCGGCATTTCTGTTTATAACATGTGTAAAACGTTATTAGAATCATTATAAAATACGTCACCTGCAATCATTTGGTATTGATGTCAAAACTGCTTTTAGGTAAGCATGTGTTACCTAAGATTTGCAGCTTAGGCAATATGACAGCTCAAGCGGTATGTTGAAAAAGTGATAAAAGCCCACGTTTCTTCATCTTTTTGTAGAAAAGGTAATAAAAGGAAAAATTGTCTCTCTTTTTCAGAAAGATAATTCACGTCTCCATTGTAAGGGCTCCTTGAAACTTTTTCATGAAGATAATGGTAACCATGATCGCCTGATTTGTCCCCAATCAAATATATGTATAATTTACTTCATTTACTTAAACGATTTTCTTTTATTCTTAATTTTGTCTGTAAAACTAGTATTATAATATACTATAACGTAACGGTAGATATTTGACCAATATGTTCATTAGATTTTCTTTCATCTTATTTTAATATCCTGAACACACAGTCAATTATTAGTTATTATACAGGTGTCCCACGCTAGAAACAAAGTACATTAATGGGCTTAACAAATCGAAATACATGTTTCTTCTATATATAAAACTTGTAGGTAGATAATTAAAAAAATCCCGGGGTTCACACTAAGCGCTTCCAGCCCCGGGATTACGGAATCCCGACAAATAATGAGTTTTTTCGGGATCCCGGGATTATAAATCTAAATCCCGGGATCCTAAAAAGTTAACTTTCAATTATTTTCTTATTTATTGGTAATTAACAAAATGCGGATACTAACCTACAATAAATCAACTGAGCTGCTATTTCTTAAGTTTGAACATCAGTCTATAACAGCACCCTTTCTGATTAAATTAAGTATCAACCATAAAATATTCGTTTACACCAACATGTTGATATAATAGGAAGAACAGATGTTGCAAGCACTAGATATAATTCAATATAAAGACAAACCTGAACCTTTTCAACTTGCTTCAGTGTTTTTAGTTACTCTACCCACAACAATACAAAAAAAAACAAAGAAATTTGTGGCGGTTTTCTTTACCTGTATTCAGTGATGTACGACAGAATATAAAATTAGTAAATAGGTAATAAAATACAGCGAAACAGTTTCTTCCAGTTTAAGGATTTTACCATAAACTAAAAAAAGAAATATTTTGGTACGAAGCATCTCGAGTTTGTGATGAGCTGTGACAGCGGTAATATGGTCACTTTTGACATTTCTTCATCGCACAATTATCGCTTTTTTAGTGGAAAAGTTTCGTCAGAAAAGGCACTTAGATAAAAATCTGATGTGGCCAGGCACATGACTTTATCATACAAAATATAAAATTAATAGTTTAGCTGCATGAGAATCTATTTGATTGAGATAAATCGTGTCTGCATTAAATATAAACTAGTTAGCCGGGGTTTGACAGATATTTTGATAGTCAATAGTATCAATAGTAGGTATTGTCAAAGCATCAGCATTTGACACTACCGTCACTACTACTGTCATCAGAATAATAGTTATTTATCTCACAAGTGCCGCAAATACGGAATAGCGCGACGAGCGGTGATCCGGCGCTTTCGGCAGGAGTGACATCAACGTTTTTTGTGACGCTTTTTGTGAAATACGTATTTAAAAAAAATCAAAAATGGTTATATTTCTGTATAGGAAATGTTAGGTTGATACCACTGATACCACGAAACGTCAAGTTTAAAAAGCAATTTCAAATTCTGACAGATTTATATTCGTTCATGTCACTGTAAATGTCACATCCGTACCAACATACTAAAATATAACTACACTCATCGCTATACTTTATTTACAATTTTCTCAATTTATCGTTTTTACAATTAGATATAACAACGGGTTGATATTTCTTATCAACAAACAATCAAATTGGCGATCTTATTTTATTTGAATTTTGTATTTTGTACTTTGCTGCACTAGAGAGGCAACGTTCCATAGCGGTTCTCCAACCTGTGATGAAATCAGCTGTTTTCGAGTCTGACAGCCATAGACATTTCTGTGGTGACAGCACAAAAAAATATTTGTCAAAATCCTGGCTACTATGTAGCTTCATATCAATGCAGATCCGACCGATCTCGATCAAATAGAAGTTGCTCTTGCAGCTAAACTATTAATTTAAAAAAAAAATGTCATAGGCATAAATTATTCAAAATTTCGTCTACTTTAATTTATTATTTATCTATTTTGACGAAATTACAGAAATGACGAAAATCGTTGAAAAATGCTAAGAGTAAATAGCCAGTTCCTTTGGACCATTTTGAACCAAAAGCTTTTCAGCTCTAAGTTTGGTCATAAAACTACTAAATACGCACTTTCGTCCCGATACCTTTAGTAGTTTCTCCGGAACCGTCGTCACAAAAATCGGGTACACACACACACACACAGACATTTTTTTGTACCTTGGTCAAAAATGTTCAGGGGACCCATAAAGACCTATTTCCGCTAAAATCTCAATTTTTTTTTTCGGCATGATTACAATACTTTACATACTGCGTATGATAAAGTAAAAAAATCGATAATGTAGGTTGGGCTATTTGAATTGTATTTGAGAAAACCGGAAGACGTATCAAATATTATTTTTTTCATGACAAGAAATTGAGTATTTAATGTTCTAATGAATTTGCACTGAATATTTCATCAATTTTGAACAATAAATAACGTCTTCACTTGAATAAACATCCATGACGTATGAGTTCTAAAGTTATCCAATTTTCTCTTAAAGAAGAAAACAAAAGTACGTCAAAATGTTTTATTGGCATCAATATAGAAAATTGAAAACTTTTGGTCAATCAAACAATTTCTTTTGCAGTGACTATTGTTGAAACATTTCCCAAAAATGCAAATTTTTTGAACAAATTTTGTATGTAAGAGCAACTTATTATCTAATAGAGTATATATTTAGTTTATTATTGATGTCAATACGCACACTTTGACACCTTTTAAACCGTCAATTTTGGTTTTCTACTTGTAAAATTTGAAAACGTTGATCAAGTTTCGGGGTAGAATATATTATCCAATAAAATATATTCTAGACGTCTCTTACTGACTGGATTTGTCATCCCAGGTGTTTTGATGCGGCGCTTTTCGTTTTTCTCATGAATCCCAGTATCAATCCCGATATCCCGGATCAATACCAAAATCTTTAATCCCGAAACCCCGGGATCAGTATATTGTCCGGGATTGGAAGCCCTAGGTCACACCCAGGACCCGGCCAAAATTCTTCCAACGTTCGGAAGAGACGAAAAACCGTGGGCCCGGCAACCAGTTGTACATCTCTGGTTGTCGATATTACTATATAGTAGTGAGGGTAAAGCTCAAAGGGCCAAGTGTGGTCTAGAACCTGCGCGGAGAAAACGCATCCCTATCATACACATACATAGGGTAGAATTTATTTTGCAGGTCATGGATTTAAAAGAGTTGGCCAATATGCCATACGTCCATGACAATATTCTATTTGCTAAAATAAAACATAGATAAATAATAAAATTGGTCAAAAATGTCTGAATCCAGGATATCCTGCAAAATACCCACATGACCTAAATTCAAATTAGTGTATAGTAGTACTGTATTATATCTTGACATTCGCGCGAAATCGCTAAATCCAGGGCTTCATCCAAAAATCGATATTATTTCAGATCGTAGCATAGATATGGCAGATATTTAGTCGAGGAATTCAGAAAATCTCGTTTGATTCAGAAGCGACAATTGGCGTTACGCAAAAACAATTCGCTTCTACTGTAATACGTCTTCCCCCCTCTCGCGAGACATAGCGAGAGACCGCGAATTGGGAGAGTGTGGATGGCACATTCACTCAAATCCGCTAACATTCGAACTGTTAAAACTCGAATAGTTGGAGAAAAATCACGCGTTCGGCGAGTGTCTCGGCATAAACCGCTTTATTTATTTGCGTTCGCGTCGATCCATTCAATCTCGGTCTACTGACGCGGCTCAAAGGGTTTTTTGTGTGTACCCGAAAGGTATTATTTACGACAAGGGTCTGATTTATGACATCAAACACGTGGGGTGCATCAATGCAACCCGAAAAATAGGTAACGAATGGAATAAATTATTTACAATTATAATAACCACATTTTCAATGAAAGTACCTATGCATACACATTATGCATATTTGAGTCATTATTTGTAGAGCGCTAAAAACGGGGTATATCTCTCTCAGACATTAGGAAATACACGATGTAGTCTGTCTCAGCTCAGCTCTATAATAATAGTGATTCGACCATACCATGCAATTTAAGCGACCAAGGCTTAGGTTAACATATAAATGAATATAAATAAACTGTTTACAAGAATATTCTGGAATTTAACTGACATTACTGTAAGAACGTGTTGTAACCAAATTGAATGGAATCTTTTCAGTATGTACCTATCTATATTTAAGTAAGATGTGATGCCCTATTAGGATCAATTTCAATAATAACTCTTCGCCGCAAATAGTCATAGTGAAAATCATTGAACAGCTTTTATAGTAATAATTGATCTTAATTGGTGTTTGATCTTTGTAACGGGCTATCTTCAGTATGCATGGCCAAACATATGGACGTGTTAGAGGGCATGATGGACGCGGCATAGTTTCATTAAGTAGATTTATCCATTGTTTCACAATCGACTCGGTATGTTATGGTCGGGTACACGCGTTACTTCTGTTAGTTTACGTTGCTCTTCAAACATTCGGGTTACACGCGCTGGTATCCGACAATTCAATCGCTGCAATAGGGTATTACGGTCATGTCGTTTAAGCAAACATTCGCCTGAAATTATATTAGACCATATCAATTGATATTCCGTTAAAAGTTGATTTACTTTGTTAGTTTGTCTATGAGAAAATTGCAATCACAGCGCAAAAAATAAAAAGTTTTCAAAATATGGATTTGAGTAGGATAAACGCGTTAAACCTAAAATTGACCAATTTGATTCAGTAAATCATCGAAATTATGTTTTATGTCCTACATGATCATAAAGTGACATTTTACATCTTAGATACCGGGGCAAAAACTGCTTCTTAACGCCCGCTAGGGCGTAAAGGATTCTTAACGAGGACGTTAAGAATTCTTAATGCCTGCGCGGGCATTAAGGGTTGCCGTGGTTATATGTCAAATATATCTAATATTTGTCATTCAAATTGTAAGTCATCAATGTCAATTAAGGTTATAAGTTTGACAATATTAATTGTCTGTACTGTCACTCGGGAATATCAAGTATTATTGGCGATTAAGGTTATAAGTTTGGCAATTAATTGTCGGAATTGTCACTCAACTTTTTGTATTGTTATTCAACGCCGTAGATACGCATGTCACTTGATAACGTCAAAATATTTACCAATATTATTCAACCGGAGGAACAAAACCATTGTAGGGCATACAATTTTGTATGCACCTCGGGCATTACTTGATGTTTATACCCTTGGGCGACTTAAAAACGGTCGCCCTCGGGGCAGAAACATCCGTGTGATGCCCTTGTTGCATAAATAACTATTAATATTATTCAAACGGAGGAACAAAGCCATTGTAATATATAAAATTTTGTATGCACCTCGGGCATTACTTGATGTTTATACCCTCGGGCGACTTAAAAAGCGCAGACATTTTAAACGGTTACCCTCGCGGCATAAACATCCGTGTAATGCCCTTGGTACATAAATAACTATATCAGTAAAATTTCGGGCTTTTACCACGTCATATTGGTCAATGTATTTCGCAGAAAAGCTTGTTTTGACAATTTATCCAAAAATAGAAAGCTACTGTAATTATAAGTTCCACATTTTTATGCTAACCAAACACTTAACACGAAATTTGAGCTTCTTGATTTATAAGCCAAGCATGTAGACACTTATTTCGATGGTATGGTATGGCATGGTAGAGTTGGGTTGTTTGGAATTTGTGCTTTTCGATATACTTTGACCTAAAAGTTCTTTTGTGGTTCATTTATACATTCTATACAGTCTTTCAATATTAAGCCTTTTCACGAAGTCAGTAATTGTTCGAGGAGTAACTTGTGTCAGCTGTGCTGGTTCAATGATGGCGGCTCCCAAGTGGTTTTGTCTTGTGCGCATTAGAGCTTCATATTCGCACAATAGGTGTACCGCTGTCTCGGGGAAGCCCCAGCAGATTTTACAGTATGTGTTGTTTGCCCGTCCAAACATTGTGAGATGATATCTCAGTGGACAATATCCTGTAAGGAGACCTGTAATCAGTCGAAGGGATTTTTGGCCTTGGAGGCGGAGAAGGTTTTGGTAGCCTTAGCTTGTCGCATGCCAGAGGATGTTTCCCTATAGGTCGCTTAGCTTTATCAGTTTTGTATCTTCCTGATGTCGCTTGACGATAATTCCGGGGAATACTTTTGTATTTAGTTAGTAGAGAAGTTACTGATTTAGCGCCTCTGATGATGGCGATTGTAAGCCCTTAAGTCAGTTTTGGACGGTCTACTGTCAGCATTTTTTTCGTAATCCGGTATCATATGGTTTATTTCGTAAACCATATGATTGAGTAAGATTTCTTTCCAACAAAAGATGTTAATTTTTAAATATCTATACCATGATAACACATACGACCTAGGTTTTTATTTTAAAATTCTAAAACTGAGGGCAGGTATGACTACTTCCGGTACATTTCGGAAATGTAATTATCATAATTAAAGTCGCCAGGATTGCTTATTTTTTGTTAGTTTCTTCCCGAATCTCCGTGACCTCTAATAACCAGAAAATAAACCTTGGAAAAAACTGTTTGTATTTACAGATATAATAACATTATACGAACCCATTCATACTTAGATTGTCTTTGTATTTGCAGGTGTAATATTTTCATATGCACATGGGTTCAGAATTTTGAAACTTTATTGCTTAGTTTTAACCCTGTGCAGTATTATTATACTCACTAGGTGTCAGAACTTAAAAACTAAATTTGTATCTAAACCACCCCCAAAACACACCCCATACCTTCTAGATTTTGTTTACTATTTTTCCAGTTATCACAAGGTTTCATTCCCCTTAAAACATCCCCTGTATGGCTGAGATTTTGTTTGACTATTTTTCCGCGCATCTAACGACTATTTGAAGTTCATTTACAAAATAAAAATAATTATTTTTATCAGCTAAAAGTGCAAAATGGACCACTGTGCGGCGTACCGCAAGATTTCGTGTGTTCGAAATCTTAGCAGGAGCACTCCGCGATGCACGTTCGCTTGATCCGTGCTACACATATACATTCTACATAGTTACTGTATCGATCATTGTAGATAATGTAGATGTACTAGGAGGTTGGATTATTACTCAACAGAGGTAATTTTGCTAGTCAAAGCTGTATATTATATACCATGGATTTTAGTATTTATTCCGTGGAATAGCTGTATTTCTGGAATAATGCTGTTCTAAAGGGAAATATACAACCCTCACACTGTAAACTCATATTTACAGTACACGCATAGTAAAATTTTACCATGCAGAAACGGTTTATTTCTCGGTACTTTTTTCGGGGTGGGCAGAACTAAACTGTATAATTGAAAATTGGAGTATACTTCATCGAAATATTATATCATGTTACCCTTTGACACTAACTAACTACCAAGATTTTGAAATTTCGCTTTCGAACAAAAGTTTGTAGTTTGTAAATTTCGCATAACAAACGACTGCATCGTAGATCGCAGACACCGGCTAGTCGGTAGTCGTTACTCGTTTTCCAACTCTTAATAACTGCATTTACTACATTACGCCCACGTGCAAATTTCCCTATTCATCTGAAAGGCATCCGATCTCGAACATAATAGCAGCGCGTTCCACGAAATCCTTGAACTTACAATTATCAAGTGTCTCAATTTACACGATAGACATTCGCCCCGATTGATATTTATAGAACTCTCTACGTGCACTTTGTTTATTTCGATGCGTACGATTTCAGTGAGATCTTTATTATAGAATCGGTGCTAAGAATATGCACTTTCGCGTCAGTTAACGGTCCTTGGTTCTATTTCAGGATGAACTATGCCATTTTAAGTAACCTAAACAGTATTCCAATTCTATTAGCAGGGTAGGCTAAGCAGATCGGTACAACTTTTCTTAACAAAACCCTCATCAAAACAAAAATATTTTTTACGTTGTTTATGAAAACAAGGAGTCAAGATGTAAAAGCTTGTTTTTCTAGTAGCATACATATATCTCTGGCGAGCCTCTGTCGAGATATTAGAAAATGCAAGCAAAGCTAATCATTTTAATTTTATTGAAAAATGCCACAACATCCGAGGAGCATGTTATGCCGCTACGTAAAAGAATAGTGTATGTAATACAAATGCCTTTCTGAACTCACCGATGTTTCGATGTATTAGTCAGACAATGTATGATTTTACAAAACTCGCATAAACATATCGGCCGTCTCCGGATCGGATTATTGGCTTGGCAATTGAAAATTAAATGGAACAAAATAATTTTCCCGAGAAGCACGGCAACTCCACCAAAATTGATTCAAGCATGTTACCATAAAAATAGGGTTTATCAGATTTTTTAACACCGTTTTTAAACCGTTTGAGCTTAGGTACAGTATATAGCCTACTCTAGAGCAGAGTTTTCCAACCGGAGTTCAGGGAGATATCGTAAGGGTTTGGTGGAAAATGGTAACAAATAGCAGTGGCGCATACCAGCTTATGCGCAAATAATATATAGCGTTACTTAATGTTATCTGTAGCTTATGAACATTTAATCTTGAGAAAAACAAGGACATCACATGCAGGGATTGTAATACCGGTAAACCGGTTTACCGGTAAACCGGTTTACCGGTAAATCGCTCAAAATATCTATACATTTTTTTACCGGTAATTGGAAATGTATACCGGTAATTCGATATCTTACATATAGCGAATCTAAACACGTATCAATTCGGTTTTCTGCGACCACAACTCGAAATCTATATTTCAGGGAATCACCGTACTCTGGTATTTAACTTGGGTGCTTTCCCGTGCTTCTAACCTGGCCGGGTGCGCGATGCAAGCGTCTCTACAGGCGTTGGCGGTACTATCTCCACGAAGCGTCAATGGTGCAGTTCGCTACTAAATGTTACAATTATCTGTAATGTGTAAAGTGGTCCCACCAAATTTGTATTATTTATTACAATGTAGCATTTGTTATTATTTCTTCCTGTATTATTACCATGGGGGAAGACAGTTGACAATGCAACACATTGTGTCCCATTATGATTATTTATACCAACGATCTGTTATGAGTTCTGAGATATCGAAACTTTTAACTAATGCGAATCATCAATATTGTGTCTTGTAAGATGTATTGCAATTGTGTCTTGCACATGAAATACACTTGGCTGTAATCAATGTTCTATATACTAAACATAATTCCCGCGAAATTGAAGACGCACATAAATCTAATATAATTCATGCTGACAAATTCATGCTTGCCGAACTAGCAAATCAAAACACACCTTTAAACAATGAACTTAGTAATGCTTTGATATATCGCATAGAAGAAAGACGAACATCTTATTCTAACATATTGCAATTTGTTTCTGATGCTGATGTGAAAGATTCAAATGAGGAAGATTACGGAATTTTTAATAAATCCAGCAAAACTGCAGTTGCAAACATTATCGTAGAATTGATTGAACGTTTGCATAAAACTGAAATAGATACTACTGAATTATCGCAAGAAGTAAGTGATTCTGATAATGAAAATTTTGATATGATGCAAATTCCTTGGACATCTACTAGCACTACATCAATGAAGGAAAAATTTAAGTTTCTAATAAAGATCAAAACCGAAGTACCACAACCAGAACAATTACCACAAAATCAACTCTAAGTTTGAATCAAGTTGTTAAAAAAGAACCGACTTATTTCAAGAAGAAGTAGTAAGAGTAAGGGTAATGACTACCCGACCAACAAGTGTAGAATCCGAAAGGGCATTTTTCTGCGGCTAAATAATTTTCATTAGTAACATTATTGTTTTTGTATTGTTTTTCATAATACTAAAAAATATCGGTAAGTTACCGGTAAACCGGTTTATTGTGATTTTTTTACCGAATTACCGGTAATTGAAAAAGTCAGTAAATTTACAATCCCTAATCACATGCACCGTGATGATAGTTCCTCCTATAAGGTACGCATGTACAAGCACTGGCTACACTTAACTCTTCTTTTTTTCGATAAAGTTAAACAAAATGTTATTACTTTTTCCATTAACACTAGACCAAAATGGTGTTTTATCATACCAGTTTTATAAAACGTCAAATTGGCGCATGAGTTGTTTGGGGAACAAGGAGCGCCAGCGACGAGTGCTCTAAATGAACGAATGCGCTAAGATGTCTTATAAATCGAGTGCAATATGTACTATTTTTTCTGCTTTGCGTCTTTAATTTTATATAAATTTAGAAATTGTGGTTATTATATTTAGAATCTAGGGTATTTTGCTGGCACTTGTTGTAGTACTGTCGTACTGTAGAAAACTGTCAACTTCGTAAAGTTAGGATAAAATCATGGCAATAGTATATTGTGTACCAAGCCGAGAAAGTGGTTCTTTTCCGGCCGAGAGAAGAGTTGCACAGGCGAGCGAAGCGAGCCTGGGCACTTCTTGAGGCCCGGAAAACCACTTTGTGGGCGTGGTGCACACAATTTTTTATCCAACACAACAATATCGTAATAAAATCGCCCGTTTCTAAAGACTAATCTCTGACACATTGGCTTTTGACAAATAAAATCCGTTAACGTTTTAGGCACAAACGTCAAACCGAATCGAAACTCTGTTTTGATTGGACAGAGATATTGCATTTTCCGGGCTAGCACCGAACAGTGTTTATTACAGGCCGGGCTGGTTGGCAAATGGCATCTTTCGTGTCTCCATAGAGACGAGAAAACGACATTTTCGCATCGTGTAGGATAAAAAAATCGTTTTCGCGTCTCTATGGAGACACGAAAAATGCTATTTGCCAGCCAGCCCCAGCCCGGCCTGTAATGAACACTTTTCGGGGCTAGCCCGGAAAATGCAATATCTCTGTCCAATCAAAACACAGTTTCGATTCGGTTTGATGTGTGTGATTAAAACGTCAACGGATTTTATTTGTCAAAAGCCAATATCTCAGAGATTAGTCTTTAGAAACGGGTGATTTTATTACGATATTGTTGTGTGCATTACGCATTACGTTATGTGTGCACCACGCCCAGAAAGTGGTTTTCCGGGCCTCAAGAAGTGCCCAGGCTCGCTACGCTCGCCTGTGCAACTCTTCTCTCGCCCGGAAAAGAACCATTTTCTCGGCTTGGTACACAATATACTATTGCGCATCGTGTAGGATAAAAAAATCTTATTGTGGATAATTTTAATTACAATTTGTTAATTGTAACAACGAAAACAGTGTTACAATGTGTGTATTGTGAATGCAAAGTAGAAAACAGGTTTAGAGTTTTTTTAGATCGGAATTCGAAACCCAATTTTGTTAAAAATTGGTTGTCTCACCACGGTGAGTATTTCACCGGCTCTGAAAACAGTATTGTATTGACCGTGACCGTGAAAAGAAATAGAAATTCCAAAATTTTTAACTTGGTCTCAATTTGCAGTAAGCCTATAATACAAGAACATCTGTCCGACCACTCTCCTTTAATTCATTAAAGTGCTAGATCATAAGCGTTTTTTTTTTTATTGCTTTTTGATTGATGTTTATGTCACCTGAACCAGACATTTTTTCTAACGTCTGTCCGTTCTTCCATCGTAACTCTATAGTAGAGTTGGACACCGAGCGTATCACATTTGGCACCAGACCAGACAAAAAATACCTGGCGCTCATCAGTAATAAGACAACACACAGCCGCAGCATTATTATTAAGACATGTACAAACTGAAATAAACACCGGCGACTACAGCCTAGCCGCGATAATAATAGAGCTTATAAATAACCCTTTACTAGTTCCACCACGTGTCGTTGTTATTAATAGAAATTTGTATGTAATTTTATAACCATTATACAGGTAATTCTTCCTTCGCTGTGCAATTGTTCGATACGAAATAATTAGCTATTATCGATCCTAAATGCATGTGTATTGGAATCAAGGGCATTTACTTCTTTATAATGTATTTATAACATTTTCAGTCGTTTACCAAACTAACAACAACTTCATTTAAACACAAAAATCCGAAAATAAATAATAGTTTACAGATTGGCGGAGGCGCCGACATCAAATAGAACAGCCATTAGTAAAGAACCCTATGTATACATATTTTACCCCAATATCCAAGAGTTACCAAATAGGTACGAAATTTATTTAGGACCATGGGATCTCGCTCATTTCAAGATAACGTCCATAAAATTTTAAAAAAAGAAACAGTTATCTCGATTCAGAAACACAAACAATTTTCACCTCAACAGAAATATAGAAACAACAATCCTTTGTGTTTTCTTAATTAACATACCTACGTGTTTTTTTTAAGTTTAAGTATTATTTTTGAGAAAAATTTGTTTAAAATGTAGAATCATATCTTTCCCTTTCATTTTCTCATAAAAATATATTTTTTTAAGGCTTACTGTAAACTTTAAGCCATATTAATGCTGTGTTACATGTTTTTCTTTCCTCTTCACAAGCTAGAAGGTCAATACTGACCAAGATACAGATATATAAAAATATATGCTGTGCGATTGTCACAATATTACTACATATTACAATTTTAATTTATTTTGTTATTTTTCGTAAAACACAGTAGTATTTTTTTTTTAATTAGGTACTACTTTAGGGTACGGAAGAAGTTTTCTGTTCTGTATACTATTCGAGATATTTAGATATTTTCAAACAATTTTTAAATTTAGTTTTTGAAAGTAAATTTCATAACTTGTGACGGCAATTTATATGCGAATAAAAAAATGCTGTACAGCTTCGTTTGAACTGGATCCATATCTGAGACTTGGGACACAACATTCCAATTGACATTTGAGAATACAATTTCCAGCATTTAAAAACTAATGTAAAATTTTTTATAGTTTCGTCTTGAGCATATTTATCAATTTCATTTTATTCGGCGATTTCATGCGATTGACATTTTAGAGCACCCAAATCTCTATATGACAAAGTTTTTCTCGATAAATTAAGATTTAAGCCCATTGTGGCAAAAAATAATATTTTGTTGAACCTACAGTCACAGGAATAATGTTTACTTTCATTCCCCACATACCTAGAACTTCTATTGAGAGATCCTTATATTTAAGTTGCTTTTTTTTAAGCTCCTTTCCTTACTACATTCGCATCAGCTGGTACCGAAATCTCTATGATAGTGCACATATTCCTCTGGAAATCCTTAACCACGATATCTGGCTTATTAGCATCAAGCATTCTAACAGTGGCGATAGGCATATTCCATAATATTGTAATATGATCGGTACTCACAACAGGAAATTGAATGTAGTCATACCACCGAGACAAATCCATTACTACACCTAGCTGGGAACATAATTTGTAATGTATATGTCGCAGGCAAATGGTTATTTCGGGCAAAAAGCTATTTGCCTAGGCAAATGCATTTGCCAAAGCCGTTGTTAGGTAAATAGCATTTGTTTAGAAACCGATCTGTCACGTTTCGCTACACTAAAATATATTCCGTACGGGTAGAGAAGTGTAGCATCATCAATTAATGAAGGTCTCACTTCCTTCCTGTCTGTCGGTTATCCTGATTTGTATAACAAAAACTCTTTGATGACAAGCATTGCCATACATATGGTAGCAATAATTTTTTTATTCTCTGTGCCAATTTGATTCATACGGAGAACAATGATGACTTAAGCGACTGGTTTTATTGAGAAAAGCGTAACCCGAATCGCAAGTCACTGTGAAATGTGCGCGTTTAGACGAACTGGAGACGGCAGTGGGCATAGTCAGCATTGTGTTGGATTTTCAAATTATTTGAGGTTATGTCGGCTGTTCATCTCCGCAGCATATCGGTGAACCATTATGATCACAAGCAAAACGGTTTAACACACCAAATGTTCACTGAGTTGTACATTTCCGCATGGTTTTCCGTGTGCAAAATAGTTAGGTGATATCATCTGCATCGATGCGTTAAATCGCCCAGTCGATAAGAATTCAGAAATTTACTGTTTTTCAGTATAACTTTTTTCCTTGTAAAAGGGGAACTAAACATTCCTAACCTAAAAGTCATGTCACAACAAATGAGGCGTAACTTCATTAGAACCATCACGATTAGAATATGATAATACTCAGAAGTAATCAACGACTAAATATTGATTATGCGGTATTTGAGAACAAACATTCACGGATTACACATAACCTCATATAATTTTAAAATAAATGCAATTGAAATAAAAATGCTATTTGCCTAACAACGGTCTTTGCAAATACATTTGCCTAGGCAAATAGCTTTAAATATATAAGTAAAGGTTTCATATCTATTTGCCCAGGCAAATAGCTTTTTGCCTAAAATCACCATTTGCCTACGACATATATATGTTCCCACCCTATCATGCCTAGCAATGTAATGCGACTCGGCTAACACTGGACATGGCGACAATAAATGATAGACATGTTCCGGAACCTGATTACACAGCCTACAACGCCCATCATGAGCGACTCTCATAATCTTCTGCTCATGGTATCTGGTACGTAGATACCGATCCGGACTTTGCAATACCATAACCCTCTACAATTCTTAAGAATTGACCATGCATTGGCTTACTAACATAACCCTCCATCATTTTCTAATTCATTCTTAGCTAAATCTCTCGCTTTAAACTCTTCACTAAAATTTATTATGATTATTATTCTTGTGTAGTATATAAAAAGTTCTCGCCTCGTCCAGGAAGTGATTTCCGGTAATCGAGAAGTGCTCATCTCTTCCCTCGCTCCGGAAAAGAATCACTTTCACGGCTTGGTACTATGAAATAGCGCAACTCGTTATTTATCTAACGGCAGGGCTTTCAATGCCAGTTTAAACCATAAACCGAGTTTAGTGCTCAATGATTGTGTGTGTGTGTGTGTATATCTAAACTTGGTTTTGGATTTAAAAACTGGCATTCAAAAACCATCGCTAACACGTTTTTCTGAACATTTTATCTGTTTTGATTCTAAAACGCGTTTTTGGAAGGGTAAAATCTCGTTCCATTGGCTTTTGAGTAAAAATAAGACAAGCAGTCAAAATGTGTACTTCTAACAACATCGAGAAATGCGTTGGAAAACCGCTGTCACGAAAGGATAGCGTTTTGTTGCACTCTTAACTAAAAGGTGATTGAAAAATTGGGCATTAGACGCTTTGATGTATGGGTTGAGATTGATCTGTTGTATCTACGTTAGCCCTAATACGGCCCTAATAACGTATCGATTACGCGACATATCACCAAGACATAACTTCACTTGACAATTCACACAAGACGACTATTAATAATTTTTATGTAATAATATTACGTATTAAGCGTAACATCCAACGGGTGCTAACTGTGTCAGAAATGTACGTATGTAATTGACAGGTGGGCCACAGAGTGTGCCCCCGGAGGTTTCCGCTTTTCTGCACGGACTTTGGCGGGTAACAACGTGTAACACCACCGATACCAATCTATATTTAACGACACACACACACACACACACACACAATTACCCGTTACGTAAATCCTTCGCCAAACAAAGATTGAGCAATGAACTTGTGATTCAGATTGAAACTTGCGGTTGCACAACGCGCGTGGACCGTTCGACACCGTTCAGATGCAATGTAATTACAACTTGCACCTTGAGTGTTATGGTTACGTATCACTCGCAAGCCAGGCAATGGAGCGCTAAAAAGTGGCTAAGATAAAAAAAAAACAGTTCGGTCAAAAATTTGTATTTTAGCACTGTTCGATATCCTGAATAATATACCAAGGTTACGACCTAGTGTAGTTGTACCTAGTGACTAACATTCTCAATAAGTTTTATTTGGACAAAAATATTTTTTTCTATAGCCAATTTTTAAATTTTTTTGTGACGATTTCCAATGAAAATGTATTAAATCGGTGGGTTTGGGGTCGCTAATTAAGAAGCAGGTAGTTTACAGTGTACATATTGTTATTTAGGGGTTGTAAGCTATGGAGAACAAAATCCCAGCCTTTAGAGCAGGTTTTGCCTGAACGGGCCCGACCAGAAAAAAGCCAGTGGGTTTTTCGGGTTGGGCCCACTTGAAAAAACCCACGGACCGCACAATTTCGAAATATTTTGTAGTTTTTTGCGTTGGGCTGGTTTGAGATAAATAAAGGTGTTTATTGACAACTCGCTACGGGCAAAAGTAAATTTCAAAGGGTAATACAGTTTTTATTTTAGTTTTAAAACGCGTACAAAAATTATAGACACTTTCGGTTAATAATTCAGAACAAAGCTTAAGTTGTATTCTTATTTACTCAGTCTTGAATAAGTGTGTAAGAAAATAACAAAAAACATACCTAGTTTCCAGTCGACACTGTTAGTGGTGTCCATGACTAGCAACGACACTTGCAACAATTTAACTGCTTTTTCGACCTGGACACGGTTTGGGTTGTTGTTTTGGGTTTTTAACGTTTTAGTTATCTTGGTTATACACTTCCTGAAACAATGCCAGTTCCGGTTTTCACTTTGATCTCGAACACATTAATTTTGCTCATTTACGTTTAACATACATTAAGTACCTGCTGTCGAATTTTGAATAGATATGTTTCAGTTTCACCAAGGTTTCTTTGCAAAGGTTGAGATTTCAGTTTCAGTATTTTATACATGTTTTGGTTCGGCTACGGTTACGGGTTTTACATCATAAAAAGTCGGTTACGGTATGGTTTTGGTTAATATTTACTATTGCCCACTTTTACACGAAAAAGTCCGAAAAATCCCGAAAACCCCCACTTGGTCCCAGTGGGTTGGGTTTTAAAAAATAACGGGTTTTTCAAACCCTGCTTTAAAGATAGCTACCACGATTAATTACCTACAATTTGACATATAAACGACAATAAATGATAAAAATACATTTAATAAATGTAAAACCTGGTCAACATAATTTTGTTAAATGGATTGGTTATTCTGCAACATTTTAGTGCAATTTTGAGTATTATTTGTATATTTTGTATAGTTTTATTTGTCTAAAAAGCATGATTTTAAGAAACACTACTATATATATCTCAACTAGTAGAAATTTGTTCGTAATGGTTTATGAGCAAATTCTATATAGAATGAAAGGTTTTACCAATTTCAAGACACACGACAACTGGTTTGGGTGCAGCGTTTTCATAATTATAAATTACTTAATACAATCAACAGTTTCCGTATATGGTTAAATTTTTAGAATAAAGATATTTTTCATATACAAAAAGTAGTATTGTGCTACTGTTTTTGAACAAAATGCTTTTGTAGGTCGAGTTTATTCAAACGCATGTACCTGACGGACGGTACAAACACTAGGCGAATTAGAAAATGTATCTTCCCATGCAACAAAATCAACTGACCAGATGTCATGCCAACGACGTATAAATTCAATTATCTCCAAACAAGTAGATTTTTACACAATAGTATCCAAAACCTAGTACCCTTTTATGTGAAAAAAAAAATACTAATTCCAACCATGTAGGTACCCTGTACATTTCAATAAGAAAATCGATATTCTTGGAACGGAAATTGTTTGATAAATGTAGTTCACTGTAATATACACGTTGTATACAAACTAGATGTGTATGGTGTCTTGAAGTTGATTGAACATTTCACTCTAAATTAAATTTAATCATAAATCGCTTCAAAGAAATTTCAAGTAGTTCAGAAATAATTTGGTTCTTAACATGGTGTTTTTTAGACAAATAAAGGAGTACCACAAAATCAGAAAGATAAATGGTTGGACTATGTCCAACCTTCAAAGTTCTTCATGCAGTAAAATTATGCAAAAAATATAAAAATATACAGAAATAGAGGTCATTCCATAAAAAAACTGAAGTTACCGTCGTCTTCCCGACATCGCCGGTTTAGTTGGTTATTTTAACACTCGCTTGAAACATTAGTTCGAAAAGTTTAATTAAACCCAAAATAATTAATGTATTGTGATGCGGATTTGTAGTTACACAATGAACCGGAAACCAAAGACGATTCGTTTCGCCACATACAAAATCAAAATATTGTGGTAACAATAGAACAATTCATTACGCGCAAGAGTGTAACAGCCTCATATCTTTTTGTTTTATTTTTTACCAGAGCTTCTTCATTTTCATAAATAGAACAGGTACTTAATTTCCTACTTATTGCCAAAATCACATTCGGCCTCTCAAATGAAAAGCTTCCGGAAATACTGAAATACTAGAGAACTTTTAGCGAACATTTTTTACTGGTATTAGATGTACAGAATTTCCCAAAAACATTAAATACATAGATTTATGAAATTAACAAAACAGAAAATTGTTGTCTCATAGTTTTTCGATTTATAACTTAACGTTTTCATTTCAAAATGCTTACACATTCATCATATTGAATTATTTATTTAGATAGTATTATACTTTTTGGCATTTGTATGCTACTTCCTAAAAATGTGACCTTGATTTGTTGATTTGAACATCGTCATTTGCAATTTTGAAAAACTGACAATAGAGCAAAAAAATTGGAAATTTACCGATTTTCTCAAAATTAATACAGATACCCCTTCAATTTGTCACAAAAAATTATAGCTGTCAAAGAAACGCCTAGAACGATTCCCTTCACAATATTGATGCTGCAAAGAGACGCTCCAGATGAATTTCTTGCTTGCTTGAAAGTGGGGCTAAAATTACTAGTGCGGCTATTATCGTTTCTATCGTTCGGCGACCTGTCACAACCAGGCACTTTTTGAAGAAGGGCTAGGAAATTTTTTTATGACGTTTGCGGCAAAAATACCAATATTTGAATACAAAAAGTAAATCACAATTTAATTTTTTTTATTCATCACATATTTTTATACTATTTATTAAAATTTGTCGCATTAATAGTTTTGTTAAGCTATCCAGAAAAAAAAACTTTGTGATTTATCTACCGAGTAATAAAAGGGTTGTTGCGCGTGGCGACTCCACCATATTTTTATATTTCAAATATATTTTTGGATTTTTCTCTAAATGCGTCACCTCGAATTTGTTCCTAAAGTAACTAAAAAACGCATGATCTTTTCTTTACAAAAGCATCTTTATGCGAACGTGTGGTGCAAATTTGCAGTGTATTTATAGTAGGGCTTCCAATCCCGGACAATATACTGGTCCCGGGATTTCGGGATTAAAGATTTTGGTATTGATCCGGGATTGATCCCGGGATTCTGGAGAAAACCGAAAATTGCCGCATCAAAATGCATGGGATGACAAATCCAGTCAGTAAGAAAGCCTAAAGTATATTTTATTGGATAATATCTTTTACCCCGAAACTTGATCAACGTTTTCAAATTTTACAAGTAGAAAACCAAAATTGACGGTATAAAAGGTGTCAAAGTGTGTCAATAATAAACAAAATATATACTCTATTGAATAATATCTTGCTCTCACATTTTAAATTTGTTCAAAAATTTTGCATTTTTGTAAAATGTTTCAAGAATAGTCACGGTAAAAGAAATTGTTTGATCGAGCCAAATTTTCAATTTTTCCTATTGATGCCAATAAAACATTTTGACGTATTTTAGTTTTCTTCTTTAAGATACAATTTGATTATTTTAGAATTCATTTGTCATGGATGTTTATTCATGTGAAGACGTTATTTATCGTTCAAAATTGATGATTCAGTGCAACTTCTTAGAAAAAAATATTAATATTAGATTCTTGCACGTTTTTCGGATTTCTCAAATACAGTTCAAATAGCCCAACCATACATTATATATTTTTTTCTAAGTGCCTTTTCTGACAAAACTTTTCCACTAAAAAAAGCGATAGTTATGCGTTGAAGAAATGTCAAAAATGATCATATTACCTCTGTCACAGGTCATCACAAACTCGAGGTGCTTCGTACGAAAATATTAAATTTTTTAGTTTATGGTAACATCGCTAAACTGGAAGAAACTGTTTCGCTGTATTTTATTACCTATTTACTTTTTTTTATATTCTGTAGTACATCACTAAATCCAGCTAAAGAAATCCGCCACAAATTTCTTTATTTTTACTTTTATGTTTTCTTTCCTGTTGTTGAGGGTAAATAACAAAAATAGTTAAGCAAATTGAAAAGGTTCATGTTTGTCTCCATATCGACTTATATTTAGTATTTGCAAAATCTGTTCTTCCTATTATAGCAACATGTTGGTGTAAACGAATATTTTATGCTTGATACTTAATTTAATCAGAAAGGATGCTGTTATAGCCTTATATTCCCACTAAAAAAATAGCAACTCAATTGATTTACTGTAGGTCAGTGCCCACATTTCGTTAATAAAAAAAAGAAAATAATTTAAAGGTAACTTTTCAGGATCCCGGGATTTAGATTTATAATCTCGGGATCCCGAAAAAACTCATTATTTGTCGGGATCCCAGGACTGGTAGCCCTAATTTGTAGTCATTGTAAATCTCAACTGATTATAAGTTATTGGACATTTTACTATTTCCGCCTTCTATGTTAGAAACAAAACTACCAATTCAGTGTTGCAGATAAGACCCATAAGATTACGTGAGCGTGTCACAATCAACTTTGCAGATAAAAGCCTTGTAGAAGCCGACTAAACTTCTTTTTATTTAAGCTGGCTTGTCCTATAACTGTGACTTTTCAATAATTGAATGCTTTACCCTATTAGTATTATTTATCGTTAACTTCAAAACCACTTTTAAGAAGTTAGTTTGGACAACTATTGTAGACGTAGCCAGCAGTAAAGTATCAAAAATTCGAAGTTGATAGCCCGCAGTACTAGCGCCACCTTATTGGAGTTTTTTTAGTACACTTATCAAATTTTCCGCCTGGTATATTTTACGGTTTAGTATGTTAGTAGATATCGAAGCCGCAACGTCAGAAACAGAGTTTTTGTTTGTATTTTTTTAAATACGATTTAAAATCTTTTTGTTTTTACACCCGAAGAGAGCGTTGATTTGCGGTATGCTTCAAATAGGCGTACACACACGAACCTGTTACATTTACAATCTGTTGACGCGATGTATATTTAGCCGCCCGACCGACTATCGGCTATTTTAATTGAAACATCTCACTAAAAATAACCCGAATGAGTAATAAATAAACTGTACGCACACACACATGGACATACATATAACTACACAGCCGTAGGTTTACCTTCGATATTGTAAATCGATAACTGCACGAACCCACGAACTGTGAACCCGGGGCTGACACACCAGCGTCCAGCGTACACCGTGGCATAGGAATGGAGATGGAGGGCAGGTTTTTCACGGCAGTAACTTTCGGAATGCCACTGTGATGCTACTGTATCAGATCGTTTAGCCGGGAACGTGAACAAGAAACATTTTATCAGTGATGGAAAATTCACTATCGCCTAAAAACACTGGAACAGCAATACCTTGCCGATAGATCCCATGTCGCAGTGGCGGCTCGTGCATTGGTTTGCAGGTTTGCGCAACCACCAAATATAACAAGGCAACAAAAAAGAGTTTAATTGTATGTAAATAATAGTGTAGGTAATAGTCAATATGCAACGTTCTATAAAATATAATTTAATAACATATCGAACATTTTCTCGATAATTCCAAGCGCAAGTCAGCCTAGTAGGGCCGCAGCAAGGCCGCAACCGTCTGTTACCGCTACACTGCGTATCGACGCCTGCAGTCTACTAGCCCGCGAGCGAGCAAATAACGCCGCGTCGGTCGATTGGTTCGTTTACTCTGAACTGGTTGCAAGTATCCAGTACACCAAACTACTGGACCACGCCCGCAGTGGTGTCTAGAAGCGAAGCGACGCGACGTCGTGCCTACGTCACTGGCGACATGCATTATTGCAGTGCAGGTTGTAGGCAGTTGACACTCGTAGGCTGTGGAATTTGGTTGCCCGTGAAGCGCTAATTACACGAAATTAGAAACAAACAATGAATTCAGTGCAGATTTATTAGCGTAACCACTTAGCAGCCTAAATTACATCGATAAGAGCGAAATAAAAAGACCTGGGAGGCTAACCCCTAACTTAGTGATAAAACAATGCGTGTTGACCAAATGTCGGTCATTTACAACGACATTTAATGCTGATGTTTACAGTAAAGATGGGTGCATTGCACAAATAAAGATATTTTTCTATAAAACAGATATGTCATATAAAAATGGTAGGTACCTGAATGTTGCAACCCCCATTTTTCTAGATCACGAGCCGCCACTGTCATGTCGTATAGATTTGCAAGGCCCCCTACCAGAGATAAAAGAACATAATGAAGCGACGATTTTAGTCGGCTCCTTTGATGTACTGGGGTCCACATTAGTTGACATTGAACACCTGGGGGTTTTAATTAGTTGGCCAAACATGGCGGGAATTATAAATTAACGAACACAGTGTATGATACAGTGGCGTAGCTACCATGGGTGGCACCCGGTGCGGATATCGTAGTGTCACCCTAGGAATGAAAACCGTTCAAATTAACAAAAATTTAATACAAATGAGTGTTATTAATAACTAAGTTACAATATTATGATAATAATAGTACTGTTTTATTATAGGCATATCTTTTCATATAGATGTATGATAGTGAATGTCTTCTCTTCTTAAAATCTTTTCTTTCTAGTTTTAACAGCCGCAAACTCGGAAATCTCATTCTCACAATTTATATTTTGTGTTGGCTGGTGTTCTACTGTTAACTCTTGTAAAGCTTACAGTAATAAACATTATATTCTATTCTATTCTATTTTAATATGCCAAGATTGTTAAGTCTCGTTTGGGTCATTGTTGCCTGCAAATAATTTTTAATTAATTTTAATTGCTAAAACACCTTTCACATGAACTGATACGCATATTGTCATAAATAACATTAGTGCGATCATTAGATTCGGAAGAGATTCTGTAAAATCCCATTTAGAAACTGTAACATTGGCCGCTTTTAAATGTCTTCTCAACCTTGGTATGTCTAGAAGAAGTTCTGTTTCTGATACTCCTCATTATAAAAACGGTAAATTTGTGGATACAGCTAATTTCAACTTCTTGAGTGTTCGCCAAAAGTAATGTTTTTGGCTGCACAACCTCAAACATTGAAGGTACATCTCAAAATGACTTCGATCTAGTTCGACGCTCAATACTGAATTGGTCAAAACATTCCAACATATCCTTTTCAAGTTCAGCTCTCTCTATAAGTCCTGCATCGGTGGCCAAGTCACCGGCCATTCGTTTTTTACGACGAATTCGTCTTTCTATTGGAATGTTGTAGTCCTCCGATATTTTCCGATATCCGATATCTGTTGCCTCTTCTACAATATGACTCCCGTTTTTCTTCAATATATAGACGAAGTGTCTCTATTTTTATAGCTAACTGATCAACGCCTTTACTTTGAAATGCAATCTGAGCACAATTTCTTTACCTTAGTATATCATTTCAAAAGAAAAGATAGCAAAGAAATATGAAGTCACACACAGCAGGCATTAGATTCTGTGCAGTAGCTCTGGTGCCTAATTTTCTTGTTGATCACACAATTTCTAAATTGCAGCCACAGTTCCATCAAAATGTTCAGAAAATACTTTTACTACAGCATAATGAGCACTCCAACGCGTTGTTAGGGGTCTTTTAACAGATGTTTTGCTGTGTTTAAGAAGCACTTCCAAGTAGCTAGTAGAAGCAGAAAAAATATAAATATTGGTGTATTGTTCTGAAAAATGTTACACAAAATATATTTTGTTCAAATGAGTGTTGGCTACATTAATTAATTGAATGATCGATAGATCCAACAAAAAATTGCTTTGTGGCAAACAGAAAAATAAATTACAAATAAATCATAGCCATATGTAAACATCAGTATAGCCACTTATGAACATTTTAATCTGCAATAATTATTTTATTCCTAGCTTACAAGCTTTTATAAATTAGCACAATTGATAACTTAAATCATGTGCTATGGATAACTTGGTTAAAATGGCTACAAGCCTAAGTGATTTATAGTTGAAAAACATTGTGATGATTTGTGTAAGTTTCTTTTTCACGGTCGGGTGTCACACCAAAACGGGTGGCACCCGGTGCGGGCCGCGCCCCCCCTCCCTCCCCCTTTAGCCTCGCCACTGCATGATAGACGGCAACAGACACTGGACGTTTGTATTATAAACACCATTAGTTGTTGGTAGCCATTTAAAGGTATTCAGGTTTTAAAGGTATTCAGTTTGTTGACAAAACCTATCCTAGTCTAAGATGAGTGTTTCCTTGTCCATTGTCTCATCTTATATGAGTTATACGACGCATCATATATGCCACCGTTTGTTCGAAGGTGTATGTAAGTGATGGAACGACACACTACATACTCCGACTGTACGAACCGAAGATTTGTGCCATCGCAAACGCCGCAACGACCTACTCATTACCTAAGATAATAGATTTACAATAGAATTTATAATAGATGACCTACTCATTACCGTCATTTGGTCACTTCATGTTCAGAAATGTTCACATCCAGTATGCTCAAAATATTTGTTAAAATGTACAAAACCAAATTATTCATGCTGAATGCAACAGTACACTAGAACTGCAGAAAATTGGATACAACAAAAACCGGAAGAATTTGTTTAAACACTGGTTGTTGAAAATATCGATATATTCGCGCATAAATTTAATGAATGAATTTAAAATAATTGTGGGCAAGTAGAACTTAATTAAGTATGATATTAGCATATATTAGTAGTTATTTATGCACACATACATCAATGCATGCACTAGTACCTATATTTTTTATACCGTTTACAAGTTGGAGCGGAGGGATTATTAATATCGATACTATTACATCCAGCGTGTTGTCTGAAAACATGTATGCCTGGGCATACTGATGTTTCATTACATAGTTAATAATTACATACAAGGTTGCTCAAAAGGTGTGGTCATACATTCAAGGGTTTATATAAATTTTCAAGGTCAAAATAAGATATGTAACCATAGATTCGCTGTGCCGCGGCACAGTGGTTGCGGAGCACTGCCGTATGAGATAGAAAGAGATGGCAAGCCCACATCACTGCGGGTTGCATACCAAATGCATTTGCGTCAGTTATTCACCATATCGCGTCCTTTCCAATTATACGCACTATGTACATATTTACATTTCACTGTAAAATACAAAGCAGATATTGCTTATTTGACAGACATAAGTTCGATAAAATAAATTTATAAATGCAAGGAGACGAGCTGAATTTGATAAAGCCGATTATATCTGCCTTTATGTCTAAGCTAACTCTATATAAATGAAATATAGGTAGAGGGGAATTTGGTCGTTTGGTCTACAAAGACTTCTAACAACGGTTTGAGGTTTTGATTTCCAAATGAAAATTCCGGATTGCGGTTTGGACCCTTTTACAAGTACAAATTCTGAGGTCTCTGTACAACTGCAGGAAGAGTTAATTTAAATATCAACCAACGCATAACTGAAATTAAAATTTAACAATGGGTACCTACCAAGTACCTACCAAGTACCAACAATTCGGGTTGCAAAAGCAGATGCCCGAACTTTATCCCGGATTGTTGTCAATCGTCGAAACATTTACAATAGCATTTTCGAGATCATTTTGAACGCGGATTTAGTGCAGTCATAAATCTTTTGACAAAAAAAAAAACGAAATCGCTTAAAACTAACTGATACAGGAGATCTAAGAACGTTGCCGACAAATCTAGCACCAAATGTCGACAAGTTGGTGACAACACACCAGGCACATCTTTCTCACTAGGATTATTTTCATTATTAAAACATTATTATTTATATTCATATATGTATATTAATCATGTAATAAATACAAATTAAAATTTTGATTTCAAAGTCTTTTATTTCTTTCCTACGTATCAAAGGTATGTGCTGATTTCGCGAGGGAGGGGCGCTAACACAAAGTTTCTAGGAGGCGGTGCATAAAATAAGTATGGGAACCACTGCTCTAGAGTCTAGACGAAGCCAACATTGCAAAAAGTAAACGTGTGATGAGCAATAACATGACGAGGTAATTGGGGTATAGTGAAGCTGACAGGAAAGGCTTAATCGATGAAAATGCTGTTACCTTTTGCGTCAACCCCGGTCCCAACCTAGTTCGATCAAAAAACAGAGGGTTTCAAGGTCATTCAAGAAAGAAAAACACAAAAACGACCTTTCCTGTCATCTTCACAAATACCGGTAATTGGATATAGTTCTTCGATGGAAATGTTAATCAGCAGAAATATTTGGATATGTTACAAAATTATTTTAATGAACAACTTAAGGAATTACCCGTAAATTTTGTACGGTCAATGTAATTGCAGCAAGCCGGTTGCCCCGCAAGCATTGTGACCGAATGGTTAAATTTACAATTTCCTCAAAAGTAGATTAGAGGAAATGCCTCTATTTTGTGGCCAGCAAGTAGTCCTGATCTAAGAATGATGGATTTTTATTTTTGGGGACGATTGATACATGAGAATTATGGATTTTTATTTTTGTGGAGGATTCAAACATATTGTTTACAGTGAATCATTACAAGACGCTACAGAACTATTAAAACTACGAATAATGAATGCGGTAAAATCTCTACCACTGGCGGATTCGAAATTCAGTTGATTTGTTCTCTTACAAATAATATACCCATAGTGCGTTATTACATAAATTTACATTTAAAATATTTAACTCAATTACTAAGTCTTATTTTAATTTGTTTTGTCCGTATCAATTCGAGACAAAATAAAGGCGTAGTTACTATGGTTACCTATATTAATTTGAACTGTCATTTTTCCAATTTTTTACATAAAAATCTGATGTGGCCAGACACATGACTTTATCATCCGATATATAAAATTAATAGTTTAGCTGCATGAAATTCTATCGAGATCGATCCTGTTTGCATTAAAGTAAAACGAATTAGCCAGGATTTGACAGATATTGACAGTAGGTATTGTCAAAAAATCGGCCTTTGACGCTACCTACTGTCATTAGAAATATAAAAATATTATAATATTATAAAAATATCAGGCAAATCCTATATTAATGCAGGCGCGATCTCGATCAAATAGAATTTGCTCCTACAGCTAAACTATTAATTTTACCAAAAAATGTCATAGACATAAACTATACAAAATTTCCTCCACTTTAATTTATTATTTAACTATTTTGATGCAATTACAGAAATGGCGGCTCATTTGCAAAATCCTTGAAAAATGCATAACAACATTGCTATCCGCACTCGAAATACACTTTGACTTTGTAAACACCATGAAAACACCAGGCTGTGTCAATATTGTTTCACATAGCGTACGTGCGCGAGTGATTCTCCTCCTCATCGCATTCTCCATGCATTTGCGTGTTGAATTGACGTTTCGCAACCGCTGACGTTCTGAATACTGTCAAAAGTTTCAAAATATCCTGGCTACCTACTATTAATGCGGACACGATTTCGATCAAATAGAATTTGCTCCTGCAGCTAAACTATTAATTTTACCAAAAAATGTTATAGACATAAATTATACAAAATTTCCTCTACTTTAGTTTCTTATTTATCTAGTTTGACAAAATTACAGAAATGACGGCTCATTTGCAAAATCGTTGAAAAATGGTATGAATAAATAGCCAGTTCCTTTAGACCCATTTGAACCAAAAGCTTTTCAGCTCTAAGTTTGGTCATAAAACTTCTAAATATGAGCTTTCGCCCCGATACCTTTAGTAGTTTCTCCGGAATCGTCGTCACAAAAATCGTTTACACACTCACACACACACACACACAGACATTTTTTGTGCCTTGGTCAAAAATTTTCAGGGGACCCATAAAGATATAATTTATTTCCTATTTCCGCTAAAATCATAAATTCTTTTTTCGGCATTACTCGGCATCATACTGCGTATGATAAAGTAAAAAGTGGGATTTTAATTATATTTTATAGTCAGAGTATAAATTGTGTGCGATTTATAGGTTTGAACACATCCGACGCATTATTTAAGCTAAGATCGGCAATACAAATTTTCTTTAGGGAATCATAAGATTTACATTTTCAGGCAAATTTTGCCGCTGATTTAGCACACTATTTAGAATCTTGTGGATTTTAGTTTATGGTTATTCTTTTAAAAAAAGATATACGCAAAAAAGTCATTTTACGTTAATGGTTATTATCGATCGCATAGATTCTCTGCATAATGCAGTATAACGACAAAATTGAAATGAATTGCATATACATAAATGTTAAATCGTCTTACATTCGTCTCAAGAGCCTGTAGTTAAGCTACGTCGAATTACGGGACAGCCTGTACATCAATAGATACTATTTATGAACTTAAAATAGCGTCTAATGCGATAATTTGATTACTGCACAGTCACATGCGGTTTACAATATTATTATTGTTTATTGCTAGCGGCTCATTCGCGAAAAAAAAAAATACTATTTTCTATTAATTAGCACTATTATACCTAAAAATAATGTCATATTTTCAAACAAACAACGCGCTATGCATAATTATGACTAAATCAAATACCATGGCACTGAGAATGTGGTCAAAGATATGATGAATTTTGATGGCTTAATGTCGTGATGTAGAAAAATGTCCTATTAGTTTCTATAATGTGTCCTTTCCTTCTTAAGCCTTCATGTATAGGTATGTAATTAGTTTTGTCTCAGATTTCATTTTTCGCACAAAAGTTATTCCTAAATTTATTCATGGATATTTAAATTAGCATCTGATTGGATGAACTGAAGTACAATCTCCAAGTGAAGAAATCGGTCGGCCAATCAGATAGGAAGGCACATTCGACCGTGCTATTAGAATTATTCCGGGCCAGTTGATTTCGTAAAGTTTTGCGGTCCGAAATGCAATAGAATTTTCCGGATCAGTCGAGTGGGAGCTTTTCAATTATTATTGTCACCTCCGTGCACAAGCGGCATAATTCGGACCACCATTCTCCTCTATAAATAAACGGAATCGATTAAGATATACTTGCGGAAAATCTATAGATAGCATCATCGTGTGTGCGGCGGCAATGAGGAGAGGAGACAGCGGGGACCCGAATGCTATGTTTACAAATTAATGCCAATGTGTGTAATTAGCGCCTATTATAAATGAAACATCGTTAAGGATTCCAACTGGCCGCAGCAAAATATTTTGTAACTCGATACTACCGCGCCAGCAATACAAACACTTAATTTATTCGGACGAGAAGGCCGCGACATGTTATATCTAGTACAATTCTATCTTCGTATAATTTATGGGATTCGCTACTTCTAATATTACAAAAATTATGGATATTGTTCTGAAATTGGTCACTGTAACAAATATAGTACATATCTCTTTATGTCACGCATCAATTCGGTTCAGTTAAAACTACGTTTTGGCATTATATAATCATTAAGATTATATAATCAATGAAGATTTATCTCTGCGATACATTCTTCAATGCGCTAGAGATCAGATTTGCTTCATTGGTTCTATTTTATGGGATAAAGTCAGCCCACCCAAAACCTCTTGTAAGCTGCAACAGTACGGAATAAAACTAAAATTAAATTATTTTGATAGTTTAAAAAGTAGACACTTTATTTATGTAATTAAATGCAAAAAAATCAAACTTGCCTAGCTCCATGGTAACAGTGAACTGAACACACCACTGAAAACTGCAATCATATATTCCTCGCAATGCTATTATGTAATAAATAATCTATATTTTAAGAATAATTAAGGTTTATTAATAAAATATATTAATTATTTTTTCTGTAAGTAAGCGGAGGCTTTGTTTCCTGTCGTTTCGTTTATTTTGTGGGCTTTAGTGTGCATAGTATTTATTTATACTTTTAATTACATTTAATATTCAGAGCGGTAAGTTCAAATAGAATGACGCTTATAGTCGAAAACAAATGTAATTTAACATCACTATAGATGCAAAAAATCTGATGTGGCCAGGCACATGACTTTATCATACACTATACAGTGTGTCCAGGAATTTTTTTTTTATCTTTTTCTCAGACAAATTTATTCTTTATAAAAGTTGGCGGCTTGTATGAAACCAATACGGCAATAGTCAAATATGTAAATGTCAGTCGGCAACATCGACTAATCGCTTTCAATAGATGGATAACTACTAGTATAAACATATCCAGTCACGCTTGTGTATCAATTATTGTATGAACTATTATTGTGTCTACAGGGTGAAATGTCAACTTTGCATCACGAAAACGAGTAATTTTGCGGTAGTTTTAAATAAACATTAGTTATTATACCAAAAATAATAAAAACTGTAAAAAAGTTATTCAAATCTATAAAAAAATAGGTTAAAACGAACCTTTTAGTAGCACCGGCATTGACCAATATTTGTCATAAAAGTAAGAATTACCGAAAACTATTCAACTGTAATAAGTTTTTCTTAGGGTTATATTCCTTGGAACAACAAAGAAAACATATTCATAATAATGATATAAACAATGCTGATCAAATGTTATCATGCAACCATTTTAATTGATGAATATTTACTTTGAATAAGTACGTCATATTGTCTTAAAAATCAAATTTTCGAATGTAACTGTATGTACAATTGATTACATATTATGTATATTATTGCTTATTATAATATTACAAATGAATTACTATTATAATATACATAATAAATGAGTCCAGCTGTACACAATACGTCTGACGAAAATGGTGAGATCCAGATGTGAATGGGAGGACACCGGTCAGTTTTCATCAGAGTCCGACAATTCCTAGAAATTTGTCGCCTTCATCGCGATATAACTGTCCGTGCATGTGTAAAAATAACACGCGCACGTCAATAAACAAAATTGCCAAGCAGGTGCGGACTATTTTACATTTAAAAATATTTTACACGAACTTGTGTGTGTGTGTGCGCCGTTTCCATATACCTTTCAAAACAAATCGAACACGTGAACGGTGTTGTGCCGGCTGCGTTTGAAGGGCGGACCAGGAACGACTGCTCCGCCATTTTCTTCGTAGAGTGAACGACTGCGACCGACGCCGATGCACACTTTCCTTGCAATCGGTTCATGAATTTTGTATGCCACATACGACAACAATTACCGCTTCGTACTTTTGTATTGTAATCATTACCGAGAATCCCGCTTACGTATGATGCATTATTCCTTATGCAAATTTGTGAATTTTGTTGTATAGGTAAACAACGCAAATCTGATAATCATGGTTCCTAGATTAAATTTTGACTTTGGGATCTTTTTAATTAGTCAGTGTCCTTCACAGCTACATATTATGGATATTTCGCCACAATTTGGAATATACTGGGTAACCCACGCTATAGGGTACGCCCCTATTTTTTTATTTATGACGCGTACGAATGAAATTTTGAGAAGTGCTAATTGACAAAAGATGCAATTTTTGGGGATATTCTTGTGGTTAGTATGACCTAAAATAAAAAAGACGTCATCATTGAAATTTTAAATGGCACCCTTTATAATTGTGTGACATTTTCAATCAGGATGATATTATTAATAAGTACAGAAACGTATCGATAGTCCATTTTTGTCATTTCTGTTTATTAATCTAGGTGGCTTTTAACTGATGAAAATAGTTGACATTTCCACGCTACTATTCCCAGGAAAATATCAAGTAGGTATTGTAATCGGAAAAATGTTTTGTATCGCATAATCAGGACTAGAGCTTCCAATCCCGGACAATATACTGATCCCGGGATTTCGGGCCTATAGATTTTGTAATCATGAGAAAAGTAAAATTGCCGCATCAAAACGCCTGGGATGACAAATCCAGTCAGTAAGAAACGCCTAAAATATATTTTGTTGGATAATACCGCGAAACTTGATCAACGTTTTCAAATTTTACAAGTAGAAAACCAAAATTGACGGTTTAAAAGGTAAAGGCTGTCAAAGTGTGCGTATTGATATCAATAATAAATAAAATATATACTCGATTAGATAATAACTTGCTCATACATCATAAATTTGTTCAAAAATTTTGCATGTTTGTAAAATATTACAAGAATAGTCACGGCAAAAGAAATTGTTTGATCGAGCCAAATTTTCAATTTTCCGTATTGATGCCAATAAAACATTTTGACGTATTTTTGTTTTCTTCTTTAAGATAAAATTGGATAACTTTAGTTCATATGTCAAGGATGTTTATTCATTTGAAGACGTTATTTATTGTTCAAAATTGATGAAATATTCAGTACAACTTCTTAGAGTATTAAATATTCAATTTCTTGTCTTTAAAAAATTAATATTAGATACTGGTACGTTTTTCGGTTTTCTCAAATACAGTTCAAATAGCCCAACCATACATTATGATTTTTTTATCTAAGTACCCTTTCTGACAAAACCTTTCCACTAAAAAAAGCGATAATTGTGCGATGAAGAAATGTCAAAAGTGACCATATCACCTCTGTCACAGCTCATCACAAACTCGAGATGCTTCGTACCAAAATATTACATTTTTTAGTTTATGGTAAAATTCTTAACCTGGAAGAAACTGTTTCGTTGTATTTTATTACCTATTTACTATTTTATATTCTGTAGTATATCACTGAATCCAAGTAAAGAAATCCGCCACAAATTTCTTTATTTTAACGTTTATTTTTTTTCCTGTTGTTGAGAGTACAGTAACTAAAAGACTTAAGCAAGTTGAAAGGGTTCATGTTTGTCTCCATATCGAATTATATCTAGTATGTCTTGCAAAATCTGTTCTTCCTACATGTTGGTGTAAACGAACATTTTATGCTTGATACTTAATTTAATCAGAAAGGGTGCTCTTATAGGCTGATATTCACAATTACAAAATAGCAGCTCCATTGATTTATTGTAGGTCAGTGCCCACTGCCCACATTTCGATAATTAACAAAAAATAAAAAATAATTTAAAGTTAACTTTTTTAGGATCCCGGGATTTAGATTTATAATCCCGGGATCCCGAAAAACTCATTATTTGTTGGGATCCCGGGATCCCGTAATGCCGGGACTGCAAGCCTTACCCATGAAGTACATGGAAAAAATTACTCAATTGGCGAAAAACAACAATCGAATCACGCTAGAGGGGTCCTGCAATACAATATCGGCAATAATCGATTTAGCTGGTGTTCGATTTAGCTGGTGTGTATCTGACAATGACTATTTCAACCAATTCATAGACACGTAGATTAAAAAAACAAAAAACATATTCTTTCGTTGCCTTGCTGATAAAAATTGACGATCGATATGTTTTTATGTTCAGAATGTTATCCTGATAAAAAATATCACACAAACAATATGAATTTAAAATTTTAATGATGTCGTTATTTCCGGGAAAACCGGAAGTCATACTAACCTCAAGAGTAGCCCAAAAAATTAAACTTTTCATTTATTAGAACTTCTCAAAATTTAATTCATATAATAAATAAAATAATAAACACGCGTACCTATGGCAAGGGTCACCAGGTAGATTTAGTGATCGAAATCGAATTCGCAATGGATTTATTTATGCTAAATACGAGTCGAAATGTAAAAACGTAATTTTGGCAAGTAAAGTAAATTTTTACATTAAATCCTGATAAGTTTCAGTAAACAACTGTCAGCGTTTCATTAAGTGGTACGCGTGACATCAAAGCAGAGTGCGGCACTACTTGAGTAGATTTCATAAATTTGAGTATTGAGTATGTGAGTACTGAATAAAAGTGAGTACTCTAGTAAAACCGATATGAGTAGATTTGCTCAGAGTACGCATCTACTAAAATCGATTTGAGTTTAAAGGGTCCTACGCACACGGCTAGTAATTTAGTATAGTAGCGAGTAATTTAGTGAATTTCGGACATGACCACTCGACTGTCCGCTCACGGAAATTCACTAAATTACTCGCTACTATACTAAACTACTACCCGTGTGCGTAGGGCCCTTTACTCAGAGGACTACATCTACTCAAACCGATTTGAGTAGATTTACTCAGAGTAGGCATCTACGTAAAACGAATATATATTCATCTATACTCAAGAGTACAGATACGTACTTTGAGTAAAATAGTCAAAACGATTTGAATACTGCGTTTTGGCATACTTTTTGTGAGCTCTAGAGATGTTTTCTGACGGGCGTGTTTTCAAATAGTCGGGCATTTGGAATTTTTGTCGCGAGCAACAAAATAATAACTAATAGTCGTGTAGGAATTAAAACAAAAAACAACGTTGAATCTAGTCGACTTCCATCGTCAATAACTTTTAATAGATGCATCGGACGAAAAAAAGTTTCAGACAAAAGATGCTTCTTATTTAGCGTAAAATCATAATTTGATAAAAAATTTGGGTACACCCATTTAAAAAAATGAAGTTAGCCTCATTTTCACCGATTGCAGCGCCATCTGCAATGAAACTGATATCGTCATTTCATTTCCCCCCTTTGAGTCCTACAAGTTTATTCAAACCACTTTTGTCGTACCATGCATATTTCACGAGATATTTAGGAGTCTCAAGTTAAAACCACCACCCGGTATAATAAGCGCGTCGATTGGCAACGTTGTTTGATTTCTACACAATTTTTGATTATGATTATTCTTTTGTCACAAATCGGTCGCCAGTGTGCCTGCACGCCTAGGGTCGTGTTTTTAAAGCGCGTGTTTTATAACGCGCATATTTTATGATGCGTTTTTTTCCGACGCGCGTCTGAACCCTTTTGACACGTTTTATGACGCGCGGTTTCTGATGCGCATTTTCTGAAGCGTGTATTATTTGGAGCGTATGTTTTATGGCGCGCTTGTTTTTTAGATGGGCGAGTTTTTTGACGCGTGTTTTGTGAAGCGCGGGTTTTTTTGACGTGTGTGTTTTTTATGTGCGTGTCTCTTTACGCACGTTTTTGACGCGCGTGCTTGTTACAGCGTTTCCTAAAACGCGTGTTTTCTGAAGTGCGTTTATTGATGCGCGTTTTTCTGTCATAGGAACACGCTTAGGAGAACACACGCGTCATAAAACACACGTAAAAAAATACGCGCTTCAAAAAACACTTTTGTCACAAATCGGTCGCCAGTGTGCCAGCACCCCTAGGCTCGTGTTTTTAAAGCGCGTGTTTTATAACGTGGATATTTTAATATACTTTTTTTCGACGCGCGTCTGAACCCTTTTGACACGTTTTACGCATTTTCTAAAGCGAATATTATCTGGAGCGTATATTTTATGGCGCGCTTGCTTTTTGGACGCGCATTTTTTATGTGCGTGTCTTCTTCAGCGTTTCCTAAAACGCGTGTTTTCTGAAGTTCGTTTTATGATGCGCGTTTTTCTGTCATAAAAACACGCTTAGGAGAACACACGCCTCATAAAACACACTTTTCCAAAAATACGCTCTTCAAAAAACACACGTTAGAAACACGCCAAACGTGCAACAAAAACTAGTTTGTAGTAGCGTTAGCAGCAGGATCAAATCATAACTAACGCAGGTTTTGAGGCGACCCGTCCTGTCCATCGGGATGGGAATAAGATGCACCTCCCACTGCACCTCCTGTCAGTGCCGTTACACAATATTTTCATGTCGCCGCATGGCCCTTTACAAGTTACACAATATTTTAATTCTATATTTATTAGGTAGCGATTCAATGTAAACAGGTAATCACAAGATTTAAAAAAAAATCTTTTTATAACCCTTCGATTTCTTTCAATTCAAATTGTTTTGTTTTCACAAAAACTCTTTTTCTTCATCTTATGTATAAAATATTCTCTTGCTGCCGCCATATGTTTTAACTATGTTTCGTTTATTTTTAATATTAAACATATTTAAAATGTGTGTTGGATTTTATTTGACATGAGTTCTGGATTTAGCATATCCAAATACATAATAATTCATAATACGTATGGTATAAATACCGTGTAAACTAGTGTTGTTATCAATGGTTCTGGACCAGGTGTAAGGTGATAAGAATTAACAACAAATATTGATTTATATTATATATTTGCACGAATTTAAAATATTTTTATTATTCTAAGTCATACGCAATAAGCACTTTTGAAATTTTTGATATTTTTTACGTCGTCCTATTTCTTATTAATTTAAGCTAATCACCGACGTTGGTGGGGCATGCTTTTACATAAGAATTTTATCGAATTGAGGGAAAAAATGTCAAGTATTTAACTTATCAATTACACAGATTTTGGAGTCGATAAATAATTGATATGCGTAATCATGCAGTGTGAAGCAATTACTCTCCAACAGCAATATTACTTTGCAAAATATATCAAGGACGTAAAGTACCGACGAGACAAAAGCTTCAGGGGTTTACAAAGAACGAAAGAAGCCGAGGAGACGTAAAGTATTCTTTCGGGCAAGCAATAAATAAAGTTTGCTGGTATTCGTATTGTTTCCACTTATTTGCGGACGCGGGGTGCACCGGGGAACAACACGGAGGCGAACGAATGGGGCAGTAGTGAAAAACGGGAATGGGCAAAGTGCGGGCGGATGAATAGTAAGTGGATTTTATGGCGGCCCAGGGCGGCTTCGCAGGGCATTAAGTCACGGTAAGTCCGCACAGGGATGTGACGGGGGGATATTTTTACCTGAACACCCTTATCCTTCCACAGGGCCTCGGTGTGCTCGTAAAATTCCGGGGGATAATCAAAATCGGTTCCCGATGCGCAGTCCTGTATCCAGTCGACTCGCGCCTGGTTCTCGGGCCGCTCCAGTTGTACAGGGGGCGATAGGGTAGACATTGCGCCTGTTATCGTCTACAAAACAGAAAAAATACTTATTAATTACAACATATTTGCTAAACCAACAATAAAAATTAAAGAATATACGAATAGTTCACCGAATAAAGGGAAACACTAACAACATTTTTAACCAAACAGAAGAAATATTTATTAATTACGCACATGATTGCTAAACAAAAATGAAACATTAAATAATGTAAGAATGGTTCAGCGAATAAAAGGAAATGCCAACAATATTTTTAAACAAAACATTATTTCTTTTAATAATAAAATATAGTTAAGAGCTGGATTTTAAACAATATGTATATCCAAAGTCCCCATCAGTACGATTGTTGCAACAAAAAGAATTTACAAGGGATGAAAAGGGGGTACCATTGAATGTGTCTGAGATTACCTCGATTTTCGGCCATGATAATAGACAAGGAAACCTTGTCATGTTTCCATACTTTACGCGCTCACTGTATATGTATATATGTTTTTCATTATGCATAACTTTTATAATTTGTCTTAAAAGTTTCAATATATATGATCTCAAAAATGTCAATCAATATCACCACCACAATAAACAAAAAACTGATGTGGCCATGCAGTATGCACATACTGTCAATACATTCAAAATATTTGTCAGTCTCGCTAGAAGCAGTACCGATAACACAATTAAGTTCAACAGGTCTGACGTTAACACCAGACTACATATTATGCCAAATTCTGAAGTACAGCAGTACTGAAAACAAATTGATAAAATCTTGGTGTTACTTTTGTACAATTTCAAACACGTACAGAGGAAGGTTCTTCATTTAATATAGTACTTTAGCAAGTTCGACCTGATTTCTTAAACAACACAAAAGTATATAATATTTTTTGTCCCTTTCATTTTTTCGACTCATATTCATCAAGACCTACTACAAATGTAAAAAATCACCATAGACGGAGAACGATACAGTCGTTATACATAATTTGAACTATTGTTATTTCTATATGTAAATACTAAATAGCAGAGAAGGACCTACGTGTTTTGCAAGTAGAACACACAGGGCAGGAGGTTAATTCCTCTTCTGCATTTTAACATTAATATTGACTATAAGCTTTTAGTTTTAAAATAAAATACGGTTGCTATTCTTTACAAAGAGATTTGGGGTGTCCTAAAAAGTCCATAGTCACAGTACAAATTTCGATTTAACAAAAACGACGAAAAATAAATTTGCTACAGAATAAACTATCAATTGTTTAACATAAAGGACAATTTTGCAATATTTAAAATAATTATTAAAAGACAAAAAGTAAAAATGTCTTAGGGAGAGTAATTGCTTTAAATGCAATTCTATGTTCAAATATCAAATTGGAATGTTGTATTTTAAATCACCAATATCGTTCCAGTTTAAAAGAAAAACTGAACCGGCCTGTCCCAAATTAAAAATAATCGAGATATTAAATTTTGGAATCAAAATTTTGGAATCAAAATTTTTCAAGCTATCAACTTGAGAAATTGTAATTTTAGTCCATTATAGATAAAATTAGGTTCATATGGGGACATACCACCACGTATACATACATTTTCATTCTATTACTTTATGTAGGTATCTTATAACAACAAATAAATATAAATAGGAGCTATTTTACTTTGAATTTGGTCTCTTAGCAGCTTCCGCTTCGGCCGAAGGTGTCGGAAAAGCCAAAATTCGGCTTCGGCCCAAAAAAATCATGTTCGGTCGGATACTACGTGCGATATGGATCAAATTGAATTTTTTCATGCAGCTAAACTATTAATTTTAATAAAAAAATGTTAAATTTCCTCTACTTTAATTTATTATTTAACTATGTGTCATAAATAAGTAAAAAAAAAATTGATTAACGTTATTTCCAGATCATGACGTACCATGTGCTGAGATGCTCCTGTCTATAAAGATGGAACTTTTAATGCAAGAAAAACTTCAACATGAAAATTTAAAAAATTAAGTACCACATGTAAACTTTAATAGAAATGCTTAAAAAAATGTCGTGTTGGTTCTAATTTCTGGTTAAAAAATTACAAATCTATACCAATTTCAACTTCTGACAGTGTTTCTTTCCCCTTTATACTGCTTGCTATTTTTTTAGAACACTTTTGGTATATTTGTGATGGTAACTTTTACACTTGGAGAGTTGAATTCTAAGATATTAACAAAAAAATACTGGTATTTAACGCTCTATCAAATTCATGTTTTTTTTTTTTTTCGTAGAGATGAGGAAGTAATATAAACATAATTCTAACTGCGAGTTGTTACGGTTTTCCAATAAGCAATAATTGTTAATCATTTTTATGCAATTATTAGCCAGATTTCAACATGTTCCGATTTATAAAAAAAAAATCGTATGACACAACAATGTAATAACCTACACTGTGGGTCAATTTGAATGTTTCTATAACGCGCTTGACAAATGTAAGGAAACTTAGTTAGCTATGCTCCTTTGTTGCCAAATTTTAGTGTTAATGGTTTTTTGGTTATAAAATAAAGTATCTTTGGAACACTAAAGTTATTTGGTTGGTCAACTAATTTGATAAACAAATATAATATAATATTTTGTGGTGTATGAATTAGGTGTTACTTAAGTCACTTAGATAAAGTAATAATAATAAAAATATGTACTCTGAAGTTCTTTGTTACAGAGAGTCCCATCGCCTCCGCCAAATATGTGCCAGCACCACTCAGCAACGTTAGTGTTGACGTGCTAAACATGCATGTTTTTAAAACAATATAGTTATGCTTTCAACTGTTTACAGTGTTTATCGCACAATACACATTTGAATTAATAACAAAAAGTATATGTATACACTTACTAAACGCCAATACAAAGTGAATATAAGCAATGGTATACTCTTCATTCAGTAACAGTTTTGCCGTGAAAAAAAAAGAAGTCACTATTAATAGAACGCTGAAAACATAGTATCTCTCAGACATTAGGAAATACACGATGAATTCTATCTCTCTCAGCGCTCAAATAATAGTGACTCGACCATAACAACCTATAGTACTACAGTCACATATAATAATTCACATAAACATAACATTATTGCAAAATATTCCAAGCGTGTTAAATGTATGTCATAGTTATTTATATAATTGCAGTACAATTGTTTGAAACAATTACAGTGTTTATTACCACTGCCTTTCACAAATGCGTTTCACTTTTAAGCACAATTGTGTATAAAAAATTCTAGTTAATTTCTTAGTATAGGAGTCGGTAGGAAAAAACATATTTATAATAGACTCTATGAAGTGCATAATAATATTACATCAACATAATTACACATTAAGCACTGCGAATACAGACTCTTTTTAATCAATACTGTTTGAATTGTTTATTCAGAAGTATCACGAAATTTCGTTACATTGCAGACAAGGTTGAATTTCCTGCGCATGCATAGAAACAATATATTCATTCCATTGCCTCTGTAGCTCGATTGAGAGAGCTTCTGACCGTCAATTAGCGGGTTACTGGTTCAAATCCAGGCGGAGCTACTTTTTCCACAAACTATCGTCATGCTGGATTAATTATCATTTGCTTCTCAACTAGTAACTAGGGATTGTCGGTTTTTTTAAAACCGGTTTTAAAACCGGTTTTTTTCACAATTCGAAAACCGGATTTTTTATGAAAAAAACCGGTTTCTTTACCAAAAGTAATGCGCTAATGTGAAGATAATTATACAATTATTTACGTAGAAACCTTAACGTTTTGATTTAAAATTACGTCTGCAATATTGGAATAAAATTAATCTACATATGAGCCAGGCGAACATTCATAACAAATCGACAAACAAAATTCTAGGGATGCGACCGATGACACTAACCGAGAGCCGTATACACGCGCTTACGAAACCAGTTCCGGATAAACTTTGACAGACCTGTTGTTTGATATTAGATGACTTTGCCGAGGATTTACTAGATTTGGTCGGTCTAGATAATGACACATTCCCGGAGTTGCAAGACAATTATAAGTAGGTCATTTCACAAATTAGAAACACTTGCAAATTTATCAGAAAATCTCCGGACAGAAATAGTGTCCTCCAAGAATATGTAAAGCAGGAAAAGCCAACGAAGTTAGGTTTAATTCTTGATTGTCAAACGAGGTGGAATAGTTTGGAGGCCATGCTTGAGAGATTTATTGCATTAAAAGGATGTCTTGTTTCCACCTTAAACGATATTGGCGCGACTATATGTGGAATGAAACTAATAATCAAAAACTCGTGGAGCTTTTTCAAGTTCAAGTTAAAAAGTGATATTAGTGGTAACTTCTTACATGCACTTCAACTTCGCATTCGAGAAAGAAAGCAAATGGATTTAATAACTCTTTTATTTATTTATTGTGCACAAGGCAACATCCCCCCCCCCCCAAAAAAAATATAGTTACAAAATCCTAAATATGTGCTGAGAAGGAAATCTGACGTAAGTATTTCCACTGGCTCCGAAACAGGACATTATTAAATTGGCCGGAAAAATATGGTCAACATTATACCCAAATTCCTGCGGTGATTCTGATAAAAATATCGGAGATGAACTTCCATGACTTAAAAAAGTCATGGAAGAATCCATTTATAGGCATCTTTAAACACCTGAAGACACAAATGCAAAGACACTGAAGGCCGAATTTGCAGTATTTGAGGCAACTTGTACACGCACAAAATATTTAGAAATTTTATTTGATGCTCTAAAAACAATTAAACCTACTTCCATAGCCACTTGTTACGTGAAATTCTTATATGAATTTTTATTGCTTTTATGGACCAGATTTTATTTTAGAGTATAGGTTCTATTTACTTTCTTCCTATATAAACAAACACCAAATAAATTGGTTTACCTTCTTATATGTTTTTTCTTTTGTAAAAATTCGAAAACCGGTTTAAACCGGTTTTTTTTGAAAATAATAATTCGAAAACCGGTTTTTTCAAAAACCGGTTTTTGTATAATCCCTACTAGTAACAATATAGTATGCATCCAGATTGCCTGGGTCTCACCTGTGCCTTTCAACAACAAGTGGATTCCTTATGTTATCAAATCCATTTTGAAATTTCCGGTATATTCCAATTATTGCCAACCAGAGATAAATGAAGATACCAACATAATTGGCGTACAGTCATTTACAGACACCCGGTATATTAATTGTTACAGATGTTTATCACGAAATGCTAAATAGATTACCGTTCATAAAAATAATACCAATCATTCATTCTGTCACAGTTTGCTGAGCATGATAATCTTCACCGGAAAAAGTTTGCTCTCATTGCACATAATGAAGGACGCGTAGGAATCAATTCCGTTTCGCAATAAAATTATTGTGTATTTAATATTTAATGCCGCTAGGCCAGATAAAAGTAATTAATTTACGGCAGGAAGCCATGTATAAAAGGGAAACCGTAACCCGCTCTATTTATAGAGGGCCGTTCATAATGACCGCCCGATTGTGCCATTAATTATTTTTAGTATTCTGTCAAAGTGCGGTGCGAAAAGTTTTTTTATTGTTTTCAATGTCGGTCGGCGCTCCAAAACAAGAGTCAATTTTCAAGTCACGTACTGTACAGGATGTTAGGCCAGTGCGTATGCTGTTTTATCGCCTTTATCTGATCGATTCGTGAAAACTCCGAAATTTTCCATCACACATCACACGGCCTCCGTCAATTTGCATTGCACATTTGTGGGAAATAACTTTCCACAATTAATTTTCACCCAAGGTCGGACAACCTTCACATTTTACCAATATTTTATATACAGGATGTTTCAGAAATAGCGGGTAACCTTGAAGGAGCATATATTACATAATAAGGTGACCACATCGTCCAGCACGTCATTTTGTCGAATCTAGGAATTAATAATTTGAATTATCGTGATGTTGCGGAAAACGGTGGTAATTATTTTTTTGGGGAGCTAATTAACTGAGTAGGCTGTCATATAAATATGTTGATCAAATTCCTACGGACAAGTCTGTTAGGTACCGTTTTATCCGGTCCAACTTCTCTTCTCCTTGATTTATTAAAATGTTGCGCTCGCACAATAAAAACCGTTATTGAAATTCTATACAACTTTACTTATTTTGCTTGTTGGCTATTGTTTGAGCAAGGTTTGTACTGTATGTTTTTAATTATGATATTCTTTAAGTATTGTATTATCATTTAATAAAACCCTTCGGAAATCCCATATATTAACTTTAAGGTTTCACGTACACAAAATACAGACTGCCAATATGTAGATACGTGTAGGTATGTGACAATTTTTTTTTCTGCGTATGCCTGGATATGTGCTGCTTTAGTCATAGTCTTTTTATCTGCCAAGGTCTGCCCAGCGGACAGCAGCGTTTTTTTACTACGCTTATCTGAACTTCACTTATTGCTTGGTTTAGTATGTTCAATCGATAATATACCTACTTCCCAATGTCCACTCGAATTGAATTCTTTTGTGTGGACAGATTTCCGGCGAGAATACATGTAACAATAAAAAAATTCGAAAGTACTTGTAAACATTTTCAAAATTTAATTTTGTTTGTGCGTTTTGTTTATGAAGTGTTGTAGTAACCAATTTTTTCACATTTTTTTTAATAAGTTCACGTCGTTAAATAAAGATGACCTGTTCTAAATCGGGAGCGAACAAATGACAACCCAACAAAATAATGTATCTTCTTTGACTTACATCATAACGAAAAATTCTGCGAAATAGTGGCGACAAAAGAAATAAATTATTGACTGATTTTCCATTAACTTTACTTTATTATTAAGTACAGTCCAATTTCTGCACATATAAATTTCTACAGTTTATGTATGTCAGAGGTGTCCTAGTCACCACAATGGGCCATTTAACATCGCAAGGACTTTGATTTTTTTTTGCATTTAACGTTAAATTTTGATGATTATGTAATGTTGCATAGATGTTGAGTGTAGAAAAAATTGTTCATTTTGGTCCCATTAATGTTATAAATGCAACTTTTCAGTGTGAACATTCATGTAATGTTCCATGGATGTTATGTGACATCCTTGCGATTGTTATCGGATCTATTTCAGGATGTTCAGTTTGTGACTTCAACATCTCACAAACATTCAACTGTTTGCCGGAACCCACGGTTTTTCGTCTTTCGAAATACGACTGACGATTTCTTTGCTGGTCCTGGGTGTGAACCCCAGACCTCCTAGTCAGTAGACCAACGTTCTACCATTAGCCCCTATAACCATAATGTTACATATAATACTGTGATAACGTCATCATATGTGTTGAAAATCGATCATATAAAAAAGTTTTAAATAAAGACGTTATAGATCTACAAGAGCCGCAATTAAATGCGGATGTGCAGAAGATACAAATCATGAGTGATTAGTTAATTATATAGTTGACTAATCATTCATGCTTCGTAAATAAAGAAAATATTATTGAGATATTATAATTTATTATTATTATTAAGTTTATTTTTATTATTTTTACTTTATCATACGCAGTATGATGAAGTATTGTAATCGTGCCGAAAAAATTTTTTGATATTTTAGCGGAAATAGGTCTTTTTGGGTCCCGTCAACATTTTTGACCAAGGTACAAAAAATGTGTGTGTGTGTGTGTGTGAGTGCGTGCGTGCGTGCGTGCGTGCGTGCGTGCGTGCGTGCGTGTGTGTGTGTGTGTGTGTGTGTGTGTGTGTGTGTGTGTGTGTGTGTGTGTGTGTGTGTGTGTGTGTGTGTGTGTGTGTGTGTGTGTGTGTGTGTAAACGATTTTTGTGGCGACTCCGGAGAAACTACTAAAAGTACGGGACGACAGTTCATATTTAGAAGTTTCATGACCTAACTTAGAGCTGAAAAGCTTTTGGTTCAAAAGGGTCCAAAGGAACTGGTAGTTTATTCTAAGCCTTTTTGAAAGATTTTGGAAATGAGCCGCCATTTCTGTAATTTCGACAAAATAGTTAAATAATAAATTAAAGTAGAGGAAATTTTGAATAATTTATGCCTATGATATTTTTTGGTAAAATTAATAGTTTAGCTTTAAGAGCAAATTCTATTTGATCGAGATCGGTCGCATCTGCATTGATACGAAACTACACATAGTAGTCAGAATTTTGACAAATATTTTTTTTGTGCTGTCACACTCGAAAACAGCTGATATCATCAGAGGTTGGAGAACCGCTATGGAACGTTGCCGCTCTAGTACGATAAAGTACAAAATACAAATTTCAAATAAAATTAGATCACCAATTTGATTATTTGTTGATAAGAAATATCAACCTGTTGTTTTATCTAATTGTAAAAACGATAAATTGAGAAAATTGTAAATAAAGTATAGCGATGAGTGTAGTTATATTGTAGTATGTTGGTATGGATGTGACATCTACAGTGTCATGAGCGAATATAAATCTGTCCGAATTTGAATTAGCTTTTTAAACTTGACGTTTCGTAGAAGTGGTATCAACCTAACATTTCCTACACAGAAATATAACCATTTCAAATATTTTAAAAATACGTATTTCTCAAAAAGCAACGCAAAAAACGTTGATCTCACTCCTGCCGAAAACTATACAGCGCGACTCGCTCACATGCGACAGCGACGCTGCGCCATCGGTGACGCGCCGCATCACCGATCGTCGCGATATTCCGTACTTTCGGCACTTGTGAGATAAATAACTATTATTCTGATTACAGTAGGTACTGTCAAAGCATCAGCATTTGTGACATCAAATACTCTACTATTGATACTATTGACTATCAAAATATCTGTCAAATCCTAGCTAACTAGTTTAATTTTAATGCAGACACGTTTTATCTCAATCAAATAGATTCTCATGCAGCTAAACTATTAATTTTATATTTTGTATGATAAAGTCATGTGCCTGGCCACATCATATTTTTTAGATACATATGCATATTAAAAATAAAAAAATACAAATTTGTTTTATTATAACGAAAACTAATAAAATTTTATTTTTTACATATCGCATATTGCATATTGCAGTGATGTCAAAATTAAAATAATTGAACTTTTTGAATCAGGTATTAGAATCAAAATACTTGAAGCTTATGCAACCAAATATTTTAAATTCACATATGACGTCACAAGCTGTCAATGTGATTGTTAAAAATAAAAATTGTGATATATTTAAATATGAAAAAGTTTTTAAATAATTTATACAATACGGTACTAAAAGCACTTTGTCATAAATTTAAAATTTTTTGTTTTAATAAAATATTTTTTTTTATTTTAAGATCAGTACATCTTCAAAATAAGACCAGGTATGAATAAATAATAATTTAAAAACTGATGAGAAATGGATAATTGAGGAACAAATGACGTTTCAACGCATTTTAATTTCGTTCATTTCGTAGCCTGACTACACCCACACCCTGTATACATATGTTCCTTAATTTGGTTCACCACATAGCCCAAACATTCCCGAAAAAGAATCAGTTTTAAAAATTAAAGATATACTAAAAATGTACAAGCTACAGAGATATTAAATGAGCACTATTTATTATTCGCTAGATTCGACAAAATGACCACTGTGTGTCGGGCCGTATGTAAGTCATGAATAAGGGCCTTTTCTGTATGGAATTTTCGTTTGATTCGGTATATTTCGTCATGTTTCAGTCAGGGTTAGCGGTGCCAACATGGTCATTTTGACCCGGAGTCTTCGGGTTTGGCGACCATTCTCCGGGCTATGGGGTTTCACTTAAATTCTCCGGGTTAACTGAAGATAATCATCGATCTTTTGAGAAACTGTACCGACCCCTCAATACTACAATAAAATTATGAAAATAACGTAATTGTTATACAAATCATACGGTTTGCAGCGACTTCCCCTGAAAAAAAAGAATTTTATCCCAAGATAAGAAGCACTCTATTGCTCAATCTTCACAACAATTTAATTTTACTATTTGAGAGCATGTGAGAAACACATGGCTAGTGAATACAGTAGGAATTCTGTAGCGGTATAACGAAAGCAGAAGATTGTATCCTGCCTCGATAATCATAGACTGAGACAAATCTAACATCAAAATTGGCTTTCAAAACGACTGGTATTATTTAATGGGTAACGCCACACTAGATTTGTTTTAAAATGATTTTTTTGCTTCAATGATGTCTTGAGACGGCCAAGTGTCTAGCAGAGCGTACATGCAAAAAGTTTAGCGTGAGAGTTTACAGCCTATAGCTATACGCTATTATGTATCTTATTTGGAGGAATTACATCCGTGGTGTAAAATATAACATAAAATAATATAAAATACAATGATTTTGTGGAAATATCCTCGGTACGTTCGTTGAACTGACGCTAACCGCACAATGTTATAGCTGTCTGATGTAATGCGTTGTTGTTCTTGATTTGTTGGTAAAAATAGTCGAAAGGAAGCTGCAGATTTTCAAATAGAACTAATATGACAATATGAATCGTTTGGACCTAGAGTCGCCTCTACAACACCTGCAAAACAGTAATCTCGGTTGAAGATTATTACAACGTTGAAGTGGATGACGTTTAATTATCATCTTTTGAACTTTATTGCTGTTTTCTGCTATTTCACAAGTTGTAGTGTGTAAAACGTGCAAATCAAATGCCAAATTGGCCGAAAGTAGCAACCGTGACTTACGATTTCAAATCGTGGTTATCGTGGTTTCTTGTGAGAATTTTGAACAAATTTCATTCCGAGTTACCCATTTGTTCAAAAAAGGATAATGAAATGAATAGCGGAAGCATCCTTGCCATGCGCATAAGGATAGGTGTAGATGGAATTGAAAAGTTTTGCTCATTCAGGGACCTTCCTCGTCAGATTTTTCACTCATTTTACGATAAAGGTGTTCGCACCATTTTTATCGCAACAGAAGCAGTTTGTCAACAAAGTATGCAGAAAGCAGCAGAAGAAGAGCTACAAGTCAATTGAAAATAGTAAAAACAGAAAGGTGTAACTCTCTCGGATGATGGATCATGGAGAAAACATAGCTTTTCCTCTCTGTATGATTGGTGGCGCTTATCAGCTGGAGAAATGTTGTTGATATTCTCATAAAATCTAAATACTGCAACGCTTACAAATTTTGGAATAAGAAAAGGATAGGTCACGTGCAAAAACTAATGGCACTCGTCCCCGCCATTTGACAAAAACCAGTTAGGGCAGTTAACCAAGAAACCTCGAAATGAGCTTTGAATTTATTATGGACTAGCCATTTGTTGTAATCATGATTCAACTGATTTTTTTTTTTTTTTTTTGGGATGTTGCCATGTGCACAAAGCCAGTGGCTTGTCTGTTCGGCAGTCGGGGAGACGGAGTATTTGAAAAATCCCCTGCCTAACCTGGGCTTGAACCCTGGACTCTTCTGAGTGGAAGGCATACGCCTTATCCACTCGGCCACCTCCGCTCTAAAATGAAAGAAGATGAAATGAAGAAAATAGATCTGGGCGACACTGTTCAATACATTCTGACCGATGAAATGCCGCAGCACAGCCTGATTCATTTTCATTTTCACTTTCAAGTAGCAAAGTAATTGTGGATATTGCAGCTAGTATAGCCATATATTGTGTTGTCAGCCTTATGAACATTCTGAAGGTATTATGTATGGCATCGGGCCAAACTACAATAATTTCTGCGCGAAGGCTAACGCACGGCGCATCTTGTTTTCAGAGCCATTGCTGACTGATGCTGCAAAACAGGCCCGTCTGTCGTCAAAATCAAACAGAAAGAAACAAGAGGAGGAAAATATTAATATTTGAAAAGACAATTATATGGTCCAGGCATCGCCGTCTATAGTAAAATATAACAATTCTGTACATCAAAGTTACACAATACTTTAAACCGTGTTTTCTCAAAACAGAATTTTTCAAACTGGCCGGAAAGATAACTCTGATCTTCGTCAATGCACTTGAAATTTTATATGCAGCTTCAGAACAACATTCTAGAGAAGTACATACGGATTTAACGATAAGTTCGATACTTTTTTTTATAAATTATTTTAAAACTAATTTTGTACCTGAAAGTGATAATTTGTGTTCAAACGTGCGCCATTTTATTTTAAAGCGGAATTTTGTTTTTTGTTTTTATGGCTAAGTGAAAAACTGCGTGCAAAATCTTTCCGGCGGGGCAACCCTGTCCGCCGGAAGAGGTATCCTTTGATGAACTCTAACGCTTCAATTTTATTTATTTTTGTTTTTTGTATTGTGAATATTCCTCAAAATGTTATCAATAAAGGGCTTTAAAAAAATTGTGATTCATTTACTGTATTGTAAAATATATACGTACTAAAACGGATATTTTTTCTCGCGCTAGAGTGGCATTACCCCTTAAATGTAGGAATTTGTTTGTCAGAAATCAACAATTAATATTGGTACATACATTAACAAAATTTGTTTTGAACTTTCGTTGATTATTTTAATATGTATGTTGTTCAGATTTGAGTTTGCCGAAAGCAGTTCACAGAGTAGTATCACACTGGTCTGCCATAAAACAGTATTTTTTAAATCATGGAGAGTGCGTGCAATCGAGTTGAAATTTTGCATATGGCCAGATTTCTGGTGACAACGCATGAAACAATAAAAAACTGGAAACTGTGCCAAAATTTCAAAAATTTTTGAAAATTTTGCAAATACGTCAAATCGAGTTGAAATTTTGCATGTGGGCAGATTCCCGGTGACAATGCATGAATCAATAAAAAAAATTGAAAGTTTTTCCAAAATTTGGAAAAATTTGTCGAATCGTTACCTATGTTAGGCTATTTTGTAGTTCCCTGGCCCATGGCGCTATGTATAGATTAAAAAACCTATAAAACCCAAACGGAATAATCAAATAATAAACTCTACTAAAAATCTTAAAACTAATATCGAAATTGTTACAAACATGTTGGAGTCCGCGTAACTTGCAAATATGTGCGAAGTTATTAACTTTTAAACTTTGCAAAAGTTTGAAACGTCATAGCGCAAAAGTTTACTTTTTGCATCAGCACAAAAAAAATATATTGGTCTGCGCCATATTGGTTCTCTAGCTAATTTTTGTTGGAAATTGTAATACCATCAGATGTTTGTTGATTTTCTATTAAATGGGTCAAAGTCTGGCTGACAGCGGAAGAGCGTGCGGCAATCAGTCTGTAGACCGTGAGTTCGAATCTCACGTTCTGCATTCTGAGTGAAGCTTTATCTGTCGTTTTCCTCACTCCACATAATTAAAATCTGTATACAGTTATTCAAAACTTGTTGAACATCAAAATACATAGTGTTGGAACGTTTGCCCATGAGTGTAATTATTGCAAGAACGTAAACTATGGCGGGCACTATGAATTACATAAAACCTTATTATTTTGCATTGATATTTTACAAAATATTTTCATTGGCTGTTCTGACGAGCAACACTTGCTGGAATGTTTTTTGCTGAATTAATGTCTCAGGATATGGGATCCCGAATATAAACCTCTGTAAACATTATTCCAGCGTTTCTCTTCGTATTGAACTATTCACCGCGATAATGAATGTTTTGTTTAGTTAAGAATTAGGTAAGATTATGTTATGACTGAGGAGCCGACCACGGTGGGACTGCGGCAGCAAATAGATTTCACGACCATTTCATTGTGCACTGTTCTACTAGCCCAAGTATACTTTTAGATTTTAGCGTAGTATCTTGTGCACACTTCTACTGAAAAAATGTATGCATCTACTAGTAAACGTGTCCATTTTATTGGTTGTGAATACTTGCTTGATGCTTTTACTTTTACATATACAATAGATGTGATGACATTGATGACGCAGTAATCGACTACTACAATTTAAAAAAATGTTTAATTATAAAAATGATTACCATTGCATTTGACACAACATGCTACATTAACGCCATATAATCATGTTACTATATGCCGCTTTGGCAAAAAGCTGGCTAAACACCCCAAACATAACAACAATGAAAATGTTTGTTAATCACCATGAGGAACATACAACACGACACAAAAATGAGAAGCAAACGCTGTGATCTTGCAAAGATGAAATGCTAAAACATATTTAGTTAAACAGATCTCAAGCAGACAATAACAAAATCAGTAGATTGTGTGTGTGGGTGGTGTATCGGGGAATTTTTTAACCGCGGGCATCTGGATGAAAAAACTATAAAATTTTGGGATTTTTGCGGGAACCGGAATACTATACGAGTTGTTTTGGGCACTACGAACGTAGTGAGGAGAAATTGTGGTTACTATGATTAGCATCTAGGGTATTTTCGGGTAGCACGTGGCAGTACTGTAGTGAACTGCCAACTTCGTAGGGTTGGGATAAAAATCATGACAAAATCAAATTGTGACAAATATTACTCTACTTTAGCCTACAAGTTTTAATAAATAATAAACGAGGTCGCAACTATGATTACACTGGAGCCTGGGGCAACACTTTTAACCCTACTGTGATAAAAACTTATATGATAACCAGTATACGAGTATACCGGATATAGAAACATAACCTAAAAAGTTAACTTTAAAATAGTGGTCTTATAATTATAATCAGAATAGACGTGTTTGGCGGTAACTAATTAGATACTTCTAAGAATAAGAACTTATTAAAGAATTGTTCTAACGGTTAACTTTTAATAGCGGTTTCTACCTATTCCCGCTGGCTTATACAAGTTTACACGCACATGAAGTTGAAACCAAATTCTAGTTTTGGTGTAGTAATTTATTAGAATAAATTATACTCAGTAAAACATGTGATGGAGGTAATACAAATACGTTGCACACAACCAGAACTAAGACGAAGTCTTGAACGAAAACGGTATGGACTTGGCCAGAATTCGGTCCAAAATGTTACCGAAAACATGTACGTTACATAAACTACGAAATCCTCGCCACTTAAGGGGGTCTTCCGCGTTTTTAAATTTAAAAAATCATTTTTTCCTTTTTTGGTTTATTCTAATCTAGAAGGTCTCAGAATTATTCCTGTAAGAGGGTTTTGCAAAATTCGCCCTAGTTCTGGAGTTGTAGCCGATGATTTTTGTGTGCGTCGATCAGTGTTGTGATAATGGAGGAAGAAATCCCTCCGACCGTGAGAAATGTGTACTTATATCCGTATTGCATGACTCGACCAAGTCATAGATCTCCCACCACTGGTATCTATACCTTTTGTCATCCATTCGTTCAGTTTTAAACCGATCAATCACATCATCATCTCGGTCGTTGCGGCTTTTACCAAAGTTCTTATATTTTCGGTCGCGATTGCCCAAAAGTCGTGTTTTTCCAACCTTTTTGGAAGATGTATTTCATATATCGAGATGATTCTTTGTTTTTTATGTTCAGCACACATCTAGCTTTCGTTCGATCGTCCATTTATTGAAATTTTTGTTTTATTTCATTTTTATAGCGTTCTATCTTACGAAAATAGCGGCGAAAACGGGCCTTTTTTAGGCAAACGACCGCCATTTTAAAAAAAATCTAAATCTTGGGAATCTGGAGGATCGAACGATAGCCAACGAAATAACAATTAAGAAAAGGTATCACTTTTTTGTATCAGACGACCTGTACACGTGTAATCGTGGTTACCTTTACACATTAATGTTTGCCCAAAAGCGCGCACAAAGAAATCTGCGAGATCATCACAATAATTTTAAAGTTGTTAATTTTATACATCGATTTTAACACAAAAGAATAAAAACTTGTCTATAAATCTTGTGTGGTTCTTTCATTATCAATTCCTTAAAATAGGCTCGAAAAGCGGCCAACAAAGCGGAAGGCCCCTTTAAGATGTACTATAGCCTTCTACGTGTATGCTGATATTCAATAAACCATTTTTGGCGCATATACAATCCCGTAGCAGTAATTGAAATCGTCCATATGTACGTTGTAGGTTTGATCTTCGCATAATACCCTAATAAAGTAAATGTGGTCCTTGAATTATATCTGGACATGTTTAGTTGACAAGAATTATGCACGATCACTTACCAGTTGCAAAACAACACCGAAAACGGCATGCCGGCATATTTTAATAAACACAGCAAAACCCAGAAATCCCTAACCCTTTGGCCATATTATAGCCGGCTACACGAATGGGTAAATATATATAGAATAAAGATATCTCGCAGTTTATGCGATTGCAAAATCGATTCTAAAAAGGCAGTTTGTGGTTATGTGTTATACGTTTAACATACGGCGTTTGATTTCAGTGTGGCCAATCTTAGAAAAAAGTTACTAGAAACGGTGATACAATTTGTTAATTGTAACACAGAAAACAGTGCGTGCATTGTGAATGCAAAGTAGAAAAAATATTTTATTATCATTTTGATATTTTGAGTAATGTAATTATTTTTATATAAAAAAGAAAAAACTAAGGTATAAAACTCAAACATATTTATTATTATATTAAAAGCAAACGATATTCTTATTCTGTAGATGTCGGCTTTATAATAATATAGTCAATAAGCAATCGTATACAGGGTGCGAATAAGAAATAATTTAATTGTTGCTTTTCAACAAATATGTTAAAAATGCAAAAGCTTTAATAATGATAATAGTCCACGCCGTAACAAGCAAGTATAAATTTTTTTGGTTGTAAAGGCTCATAGAAATGAGTGTAATCGAAGTATGCCATGATATCAAATGTAAAGATTCTGGTTGCCGCTCTATTTGAATGGAATACCACGGTTCTACTGCGGTTCTACTCTAAACTGGAACGGCTTATTCTTGTCTTTGATATTTAGTAATGGATTTTATTACTTCAATGTGAATGAGTGCAGTTGATAGATTTATTTATGCTAAATCCAAATCCGAATATTTTGTATCAAACAATTGAGGTTTAGTAACCAAACTAGCTCAACCATTTTTATAAATTCTACAGGAACGAAAAAAAAAACGTTTTACCCATTTAGTTTTGTTTAAATATTTTTTTCTGGTTTGCGCAACCTATGGAGTGTGATTCAAATTTTTTTTCAGTTTTAAGTTAGAAGTTCAATTTAATTAATTATAATTAAAAATTGTTTGGATTAAGCTGGTTTTGAAGAAATTACAGGGAAATTCAGTAAAAAAAAGTATTAAAGCACTTTATATATTATACTAACTTGATCAATAATTAAAATTATAAACATAATTTATTATTATAAACATATTTTTCTTCTATTTGTATGTGTGTACCGGATTTTTGTGGCGCGATTCCGGAGAAACTACTAAAGGTATCGCGACGAAACTTCATATTTAGAAGTTTCATGGCCAAACTTAGAGCTGAAAGGCTTTGGGTTCAAAAGAGTCCAAAGGAACTGGATGTTTACTCTTAGCATTTTTTAACGATTTTGCAAGTGAGCCGTAATAGACGTAATTTCGTCAAAATAGTTAGATAATAAATTAAAGTAGAGGAAATTCTGAATAATTTATGTCAACGAAATTTTTTGGTAAAATTAATAGTTTAGCTGCATGAGCAAATTCTATTTGAACGAGATCGGCCGTGTCTGCATTAATATGAAAGTAGATAGCCTGGATTTGACAGATATTTTCATTCTAATGACAGTAGGTAATGTCAAACGTTCATGTTTTGACAATACCTACTGTCAGTAGAATCGATATATCTGTCAAATCCTGGCTAACTGGTTAGCTAACTAGTATGTTAATGCAGACACAGTGAACTCTAATCAAACTGGAAGATACGCGCGCTTTACGTTACCTGGCGAGAATTGAGGCAGGCGCAAGCAAAAGAGACGAGCAAAAAAGATGATGTGAGGTATGTGTCACTGTCGTCACTACCGTACGAAGATAGCAGAACGCTGTGTTTTTTAATTGAAGACGATATCACATATAAAAATGTTAAATCGTGAAACCGCATACGGCCATTGCCCACTGAACTATATATATGGAATGCTTGAGCCTTGTATCAACTATGACCACTGTACGACCTCGCGCAGGTGAGCACTGGAACTGCGCACTGTGTAAAATAATTCGCGGCATTTTAAATGTATTTCTGTAGGTTATAACAACTTATTTTATTCCCCCTTTCAATATCGGTTTGCAGTTTGCCCAAATTATAAAATCTAATTTTAGAATAACAAGATACAAGAGTTTTAACTAACCCTGTGATGTGGTTTCCTTTGTGTTAAAGGTAGTGTTGGTTATGTTTTAGTTACTAAATATATACACTAACAAAACAGTAAATACTTATAAAAACACTAATCGAAACACTAATAACTGATAATAAAAATAATAATACTACGCAAGGAAAATAACGAAAGTAAACACAAGCGATGAATTAAAGATAACCACGAAATCAACAAACACAGCCGGTTGATCGCAACGGTGACAACACAGACCGCCGCGAAAGCGACGCGATAATTTTCCATGTAGTATTTTAAATGGGCGGCAACAATGCCACAAATAGATTACAGCGATTCGCAAGAAAATCGTGGCGGTGTGGGGCTGCCTTAAAACCGACCACTGGTTTATCGCTATTGTAGCGCCATCCCTTGGCACATCTGTTATTGCGCTTGCCGCACACAGCGCAATTCCAGTGAATACCCAGCCATCGTTCAAATGTGGGTATATTTTCACGCGCATCCCTATTCATCCAGCATTCCATATATATAGTTCAGTGCCATTGCCCCGTATGAGATTGAAAGAGATGGCTACCCCCACATTACTGGGGGTAGCATAATGGATACCCTAATGTATTTGCCTCACTTATTCACCATGTCGCGTCCTTTTCAGTTATACGTATATAATTACATTTCACTGTGCAGACACGATCGATTTCGATCAAATAGAATCTCATACAGCCAAACTATTAATTTTATATATTGTATGATAAAGTCATATGCCTGGCCACATCAGATTTTTTTTCTCCTCGTTCTCACAAATACAAATACACAGACACGTTGCCGGGAATTTGAGTTTTTTGCAATGTTGCACACATGGCAGCTTGCAGTGGAGCATGAATTGGGCAGGGTTTGAAAAAATACCGGTTTTTGACACTCGTTTTCGACCGGATTTTGTTTGATTCATTCAAAATCGCTTTGTAGGGTAATAGTATCGACCAAGACCTATCAAATTACGCACAAAACATATTTTTTTAAATTAATGGTTTGAGCTGGTTTTGGAACTAAACGCCTCAATTGATCGATCTAGTAGATCCATAAGTGTGTCAACTAACCAAAATTATGAAATTGTATGTTACGGCACTTTTAATTTCACGGGGAACGATCGATTGTGATGGATTATTTCGATCCCTTCGATCATGATCGATCAGATCGATTTTTCACTATCCGGCTATAACTATATGAAAAATGTTTTTCGGGAAAAAAGTGGTGCAGCTTATATAAATAACATATCACAAGTGTCATTTTGAAACTTTTATGAACTATTTTATAATAAATAATTGTCTCTCTGTTGCCATGTAGCTACTAGGTAGATATGTTAAACAGCACAATATTTTTCAAATGCCTCACATGATATGAAGTATTATATAAAATATTTCATTTTGTATGTAGAGTATGAAAAATGTTCACAGTTCAAAAACAATTTACAGTTTTTTACTTTATCATACGCAGTATGATGAAGTATTGTAATCGTGCCGAAAAAAAAAATTGAGATTTTAGCGGAAATAGGTCTTTATGGGTCCCCTGAACATTTTTGACCAAGGTACAAAAAAATGTCTGTGTGTGTGTGTGTATGTATGTCTGTGTGTGTGTAAACGATTTTTGTGGCGACGATTCCGGAGAAACCACTAAAGGTATCGGGACGAAAGTTCATATTTAGAAGTTTTATGACCAAACTTAGAGCTGAAAAGCTTTTGGTTCAACAGGGTGCAAAGGAACTGGTAGTTTATTTTAAGCCTTTTTCAAGGATTTTGCAAATGAGCGGCCATTTCTGTAATTTCGACAAAATAGTTAAATAATAAATTAAAGTAGAGGAAATTTTGAATAATTTATGCCTATAACATTTTTTGGTAAAATTAATAATTTAGCTTCAAGAGCAAATTCTATTTGATCGAGATCGGTCGCATTTGCATTGATATGAAATTACATAGTCGCCAGGATTTGACATATATTTTTTTGTACTGTCACACTCAAAAACAGCTGATTTCATCAGAGGTCGGAGAACCGCTATGGAACGTTGCCGCTCTAGTGCAGCAAAGTACAATATACAAATTTCAAATAAAATAAGATCATTAATTTCATTGTTTGTTGATAAGAAATATCAACCCGTTCTTATATCTAATTCTAAAAACGATAAATTGAGAAAATTGTAAATAAAGTATAGCGATGAGTGTAGTTTTATTTTAGTATGTTGGTACGGATGTGACATCTACAGTGTCATGAACAAATATAAATCTGTCAGGATTTGAATTAGTTTTTAAACTTGACGTTTCGTCAAAATGGTACCGACCTAACATTTCCTATACAGAAATATAACCATTTTTTATTAATTTTTTTAAAAATACATATTTCCCAGAAAGCAACACAAAAAGCGTTGATGTCACTCCTGCCGAATGTGACGGCGACGCTCCGCCTTCGGTGACGCGCCGCATCACCGCTCGTCGCGCGATTCCGTACTTTCGGCACTTGTGACATAAATAACTATTATTCTAATAACTAGTATCAAAATATCTGTCAAATCGTGGCTAACTAGTTAAATTTTAATGCAGACGCGATTTATTTTAATCAAATAGATTCACATGCAGCTAAACTATTAATTTTATATATTGTATGATAAAGTCATGTGCCTGGCCACATCAGATTTTTTTACTTTATCATACGCAGTAAGATAAAGTATTGTAATCATGCCGAAAAAAAAAATTGAGATTTTAGCGGAAATAGGTCTTTTTGGGTCCCCTGAACATTTTTGACCAAGGTACAAAAAAATGTCTGTGTGTGTGTGTGTGTGTGTGTGTGTGTGTGTGTGTGTGTGTGTGTGTGTGTGTGTGTGTGTGTGCGTGTGTAAACGATTTTTGTGACGACGATTCCGGAAAAACTACTAAAGGTATCGGGACGAAAGTTTATATTTAGAAGTTTTATGACCAAACTTAGAGCTGAAAAGCTTTTGGTTCAAAAGGGTCCAAAGGAACTGGTAGTTTATTCTAAGCTTTTTTCAAGGATTTTGCAGATGAGCCGCCATTTCTGTAATTTCGTCAAAATAGTTAAATAATAAATTAAAGCAGAGGAAATTTTGAATAATTTATGCCTATGACATTTTTTGGTAAAATTAATAGTTTAGCTGCAAGAGCAAATTCTATTTGATCGAGATCGGTCGCATCTGCATGGATATTAAACTACATAGTAGCCAGGATTTTGACAAATATTTTTTTGTGCTGTCACCACAGAAATGTCTAAGGCTGTCACCACGCTGTCACACTCGGAGACCCGCTATGGAACGTCATCTACAGTGTCATGAACAAATATAAATCTGTCAGAATTTGAATTAGCTTTTTAAACTTGACATTTCGTAGAAGTGGTATCAACCTAACATTTTCTATACCGAAATATAACCATTTTTTAATTTTTTTAAAAATACCTATTTCTCAAAAAGCAACACAAATAACGTTGATGTCACTGCTGTCGAAAACTACCTAGCGCGACTCGCTCACATGCGACGACGACGCTTCGTCATCGGTGACGCGCCGCATCACCTCCATATCACCTCTCGTTGTGCTATTCCGTACTTTCGGCACTTGTGAGTTAAGCAACTATTATTCTGATGGCAGTAGGTAGCGTGCTTTGACAATACCTTCGATTGATACTATTGACTATCAAAATGCAGACACAATTTATCTCAGTCAAATAGATTCTCATACAGCTAAACTATTAATTTTATATATTGTATGATAAAGTCATGTGCCTGGCCACATCAGATTTTTTTATTTTAGTTTCCTTAAGTGTATTTGTTTGTATATTTTTGTTTGATACAATTACGTATACCACTCACTAAATGGAATTATCCGACGATGCAATTTGACACAGCATCATTAAATGGCAAACAAAATATATATATATATATTTTTTTTTCGCTGTTGACAGTATAAATATATAATGACATTTTTAATAAAGAACAAAATATATAATTCATATCTACCGCCCAATCTTTGGACCATGTAGTGCTTATTGAAATGTGTGATATTGTATTTCGCTCTGCAGGTCGTATTACAACGATCAATAATAATCATAATACGTTGCCGTTTAACATTGTGGCGGTATATTTCCGCGGTGTTCCGCGGAAATATTCCATACATTCGGCAGACATGGTCATACATATTTAAAAAGCGTTCGTTACTTCGTATTAGTTATGTTGTGTTCATACAAATAAAATATTTTACATAAATAGCATTTGCGTTATATTTAACATTTTGAGGCTATGTGGTACTTTTTATTATTATGGTACCATATAAAACATATACTAATCTGCAGAAGAGCAGGATAAATTGGTTTTCCTGATGTGTGCCCCCCATTCATTACACGTATTTGTGATTTCTGAATTAAAAAGTTTCCATTACCCGTCATAATCCATACCCGTCATAATGCATGCAAATTCATCTCACCAGACACTTTTCCTTTCCTACCATACAACAAAAAATAGAAAAATATTTACAATCGGTATATCTCCTGATTTACGCGCATGTCTTCTTCAATTCAGATACAATTTTAAATTCATGACAAAGTTGCATGGGTGACGACGATTAATATATCAGGAGGAGAAAGGTAGTTTGTCGGGCAATTCCGTCATACGAAGAAGCAACCGTAGACACGTGTTTCGGACTGTTAGTCCTCATCAGTACGGTATAGCCAAGGAGCAAGATGGAAAAAACTACCTTTCTCCTTCTATATCTCACCGTCGATTAACTAGCTTTCCTATTTAATATATCTATTTTACACTCAAGGACAAAACAAAAATGTGTAAAATAAATCTACAAAAGAATCCTATATTGGTCTGCGCCATATTGGTGCCCTTAGTATACAAGCTGTAAATTTTTATTCAACATTGTAATACCATGTCACATTTTCGTTGATTTTCTATTCAATGTGCCACGGTCTGGCTGCTAGCAGTAGCGGGCCACAATAATGATATTTCGGGTCTGCTGATGTCCCCGTAGTGGCGAAAGCTGTTGGGGGATGTTAAGGTGTGTATTATAGTTACTAATAATGCCGAAAACTAATTAAAATATGTATAGTTATTCAAAACTTATTGAACATCAAAACACATACGTGTGGGAAACGTTTGTCCATGAGTCTGTTTATTACAAGAACATAAACATACCATACAACACAAAATGGGAAATTATTTAGAATCGGTACATCTCCTGATTTACGCGCATGTCTTCTTCAATTCAGATAAAATTAAAAATTGAAGACAACGTTGCATGGGCGATGACGATCGATGGAAAATGTTGTTGTAAAATGGTAACTTATGTCTAAAATAGTAGGTAGGAAGATCAAAATTGAGGCAAACTATCAACCACTACTTTTAAAAAAATAAAATAGTAGTTTTGAGACAAAAATCTACAAGAAGAAACATATAATTATAAATTCTAAAAAGTTTTTTCAACAGAAATCGAATAGTAGAATTTAAAATCTATTGTAGAATTAATTTAACTGCTCCATTTCTTAAAATGAAATTTGCCGAACTCGTGTAGTTGAGGGGTGGCGTTAGTGTTAATGCCAGCTCTCACATATTTAATGATGAAGAAATTCAACTGTTCCTTTTTGGAACGATGCTGAATTCTGATATGCAGGAATCTTTGATTCCACTTAATGATCGGGTGTACATTTTAAGCAAGTCATCATTGAAGTTTTAAATGGAACCTTATATTATATGTGTGATATTTTCAATGAAAATGACATTCATGCACTCGCAACACAAAAACGTACCGACCGTCAATTTTCATCACTAAGGCAACGAAAAAATAACTTTTTTCTTCGTTAATCTAGATGGAAATAAATTGGTGAATATTCTCATATAAACAATAACTAAATCGATGTTGGCCGATATTATATTACTGGCGCCTACTAACGTGATTTAATTGGTTTTTGGTAAATGAGTCATTTTCCCCGTGTACTTTATGGGTACACCCTGATATTCGATTGATAGCATTTTTCCGATTACAATGTCACATTACAATGAACTTGATATTTTGCTGAATATCCTAGCATGGATATGTCGTTAAAGCAAAGAACTAGAAAAAATATTCGATTACAGTTCAAAATCGTAGTGAACTACGGATGAATGCTAATATTCGAATTTCCAAGCTACTATTTTCAGCAACATTTCAAGTATTTGATGTCATTGTAATCGAATAAATGTTATATATGGAAGTGTACGTATAAAGGACGCGGAAAAAAAATATTTACTGGCCAAAAACGTCAATATCAGCCAAAATCGATTTAGTCCGTGTTTATTTGACAAGTTTACACTACTTTCACGTATTCATAGCCACCTAGATTAAGACACAAAGAGGAAAACATCTCACAAATAATATAGGGTGCCATTTATTATTTCAATATGACATCATATACTAACCTCAAGACTATCAAAAAAATTGCAGTTTTGACTATTACCACTTCTCAAAATGTAATTCGTGCAGCGTCATAAATAAACAAAAATAAAAAGACCGTGGGTTACCCGGTATACATTTAATACAACTGTTCTCTCTAAAAAAGAACATTATTAACTGAGTAGGCAGGCCCCTTTCTGGAAACATATCGTAAAAAGCGTATAAATAAGTAAGTACATACGTACGTAGGGTTTCACGGCCAGAATCATTTAGAAAATAAATTGCTTCCGGGTTATGTAGAGTGTCAAGATTTGTAAATGCTGACGTTTCGCGAACTATGTTGCTCGCTTCTTCAGAGCTAACTGAATACTGAAGCCCTACCAAAAAACATCACCCTTATATACTTAAATTTACACTTCCACCTGATCGCGTTAGGATCCATATTAATAAGTTTGAGGTATACATTTTCAATTGTCTATAAATGAAACATCTAAAAAATATTCTGAAAAACAGCTATAAAATTCTTAATGTCGCAATGGATGGTCAGACAATTAAAAAGTCTAAAAGTATATTTTAGTATTATATAAAATTCACGTGTGAAATAACAATTGTTTCCAAATTTAAGTATTTGTCCGTACTTTTTCCGCTCGCACTATGTATGTACATAATGTTTACTATTATTGTTACTAGTTTTATATTCAGTCTAAACTGTTTACTGCTGGTTTTCTGCGAATTCTATTTATGTTTACTACTACATACTTTGAATGTGAGAATAGTAATTGTCCCCCCAGCCTAATAGCTATATGACTCAACGAAACACAGATATAAAGGTAGGTTTATATGCAGCGCCCGAACAAGCTATAAGCTGTTTTTTTTTGGTATACAGGGTGTTTTTAGAAATAACGGCTAAACTTGAAGGAGCATACGCCGAAGGGCGTAATAAGCGCGTTTTGTCAAATAACGTATGATTTAACTTAACGCATTCTTGAGAAATCTAATAAAGACGGAGTCCGTCCCTGCGCAAGAAAATCGACGACACTCCACCGCAGTGGGTGCTGGAACTGGTTACACATCAACGCCTCCGGGAACATATCGGTCCCCCCCCCAACTTAGCGTGACGGCTACGGAAACATTGGCGTACATTCGCCAGGCTCCTATGTGGTCAGCTGTTTGTTGGTTTATCTACAATACGAATCTTTTGGATTGTGGAATCTTAACGTGGTTGTGTTTATGTAGTGATGTGTGTAGTACCAGAAAAGCATGGATGCTAATTGTATGCGACGAATGGCTGGAATACTACATAACTTTGATGGCCGGGGCCGGGGCGAGCAGTTGCTGAGTTGGTCGGTTTGTTTTGTTCGACGGATGCCGCTTAGCAATCACAATGTTTGTAAATCCGCAAACTAAAAATGTTCTCAATTAATAAATGTTAGTACGGACATTTGCAACCGTATTCGTAAATTTTAAATCGTCAATATCAATTATTGGAGATTAAGGTTATTCTATTTGACAATTAATTCTCTGTATTGTCACTCAACTCCGAGTTGTTTATATTGTTTTTCTACTTTGCGTTCGTTAAGTGTCAAATAAAGCTGACATCTCAATCGCTATTGGCTCGCGTCTGTCGTATTTATGAATTTTACTACAACTACCAACTGTTGAATATGAAACTACTCTAGATTGTAAGATGACGACCGCAATTTTCGAAATGTATGCCGCAAAGTAGAAAAAATAGTATATAACACTCGTTTTATAAGACGTATTGGCGCACTCGTTCCATTTCCAAAATTACTCGTGCGCCAATTTTTGTCTTATAAAACTTGTATTATAATACATAGGTATACTATTTTCAACTCCGTAGATACGCATGTCACTTGATTACGTCAAAGTATTTATTAATATTCAAATTGGAGGAACAAAACCATTGTAGGACATAAAATTTTGTATGCGTCTCGGGCATTACTTGATGTTTATACCCTCGGGCGACTTAACAAGCTCTCGGGTCTATCGGCCCTCAAGCTTTTTAATCGCTCACCCTCGGGGCAAAAACATCCGCGTAATGCCCTTGATACTAAGCGCGCCAAAAAAAGTCGTACACCACATACAGCCACATATGCAACCAAATATACTGAAAATATTTTTGTTAGCTTAGTAAGTGGTTCTTTTATAACCCATACGCTGTGATTTTGACATTAATCATTAATATGAAACATGGAGATAAGAAACATGCATCAACTGTCAAGTTGACAAATGAAAAACAAGCCAGAATTACATGATGTAAAAATTAGCTGTGTGACTTCTTTTGGCGCCCATAGTACATAAATAACTATTTCAATATAGGTACAGGGTTCATTTTATTATAGAAATTTGATAACCTTTTTTAAATAGAATATATTACTGCATTTTTACTTTATCATACGCAGTATGATGAAGTATTGTAATCGTGCCGAAAAAGGATTTTGATATTTTAGCGGAAATAGGTCTTTTTGGGTCCCCTGAACATTTTTGACCAAGGTACAAAAAATCTGATGTGGCCAGGCACATGACTTTATCATACAAAATATAAAATTAATAGTTTAGCTGCATGAGAATCTATTTGATTGATATAAATCGTGTCTGCATTAAAATTAAACTAGTTAGCCAGGATTTGACAGATATTTTGATAGTCAATAGTATCAATAGTAGGTATTGTCAAAGCATCATCATTTGACACTACCTTCTGTCATCAGAATAATAGTTATTTATCTCACAAGTGCCGAAAGTACGGAATACCGCGACGAGCGGTGATGCGGCGCGTCACCGATGCGGAGTGTCGCCGTCGCATGTGAGCGAGTCGCGCTATGTAGTTTTCGGCAGGAGTGACATCAACGTTTTTTTGTGCTGCTTTTTGAGAAATACGTTTTAAATAAAATTCAAAAATGGTTATATTTCTGTATAGAAAATGTTAGGTTGATACCACTTCTATGAAACGTCAAGTTTAAAAATCTAATTCAATTTTTGACAGATTTATATTCGTTCATGACACTGTAGATGTCACATCAGTACTAACATCTAGATATAACTACACTCATCGCTATACTTTATTTACAATTTTCTCAATTTATCGTTTTACCAATTAGATATAACAACGGGTTTATATTTCTTATCAACAAACAAATTGGTGATCTTATTTTATTTAAATTTTGTATTTTGTACTTTGCTGCACTAGAACGGCAACGTGCCATAGCGGTTCTCCAACCTCTGATGAAATCAGCTGTTTTCGAGTGTGACAGCCATAGAATATTTGTCAAATCCAGGCTACTATGTACATAATTTCATATCAATGCCGATGCGACCGATCTCGATCAAATAGAATTTGCCCTTGAAGCTAAACTATTAATTTTACCAAAAAATATCATAGGCATAAATTATTCAAAATTTCCTCTACTTTAATTTATTATATAACTATTTTGACGAAATTACAGAAATGGCAGCTTATTTGCAAAATCCTTGAAAAATGCTTAGAGGAAACAGCCAGTTCC